>OZ024740.1:23591719-23646719 GCA_964016885.1 Eledone cirrhosa
ATTCGGTTTAAGTACATTACGTATTAATCATTACTAAACATCTAATATGAGATATTGAACATTAGCTTAAATAATTATCGCGTCGTCTTGAGTTCGTTATGAGTCTCTTTTTACAAAAGGATGCCACAGAGTGTACGATAGATAACGATTACTATATTTTTGAGCCACAACTCTAGTCCCACACTTTTGAAGGTTTATTATAACATTCTGTTGCTCTTTTGACATTGCGCATTTTTCAGGTCTATATATATACTAGACCTGAAAAATGTGCAAGGTCAAAAGAGCTGCAGAATGTTATAATAAACCTTCAAAAGTGTGCGACTAGAGTTTTTGCTAAAAAATATAGTAATCATTATCTATCGTAAACTCTATGGCATCCTTTTATAAAAAAGAGACACATAACGAACTCAAGACGACACGATAATTATTTAAGCTAATGTTCAATATCTCATGTTATATGTTTAGTAATGATTAATACGAAATGTACTTAAACCGAATTCTATATTATAAATTCATTAAATAATTATCGTGTCGTCTTGAGTTCATTATGAGTCTCTTTTTTGTAAAAGGATATATATATATATATACAGAATAGAAAACGGGAAAATCAGCGATGCATCTGAACTCAATTTATTGTGTGTTACAATTGTTTCGCCGGCGGACAGCTCGAGACGTGATCATTGTGTGGATCTGTTTGATTCTGGACCCGCAGGTTCGACGGACACGTCTAATGATGCTACGAAATCATTAGACGTGTCCGTCAAACCTGCAGGTCCAGAATCAAACAGATCCACACAATGATCGCGTCTCGAGCTGTCCGCCGGCGAAACAATTGTAAAACACAATAAATTGAGTTCAGATGCATCGGTGATTTTTCGTTTTCTATTCTATCATACTCTGCTCTGTAAGAGCATAGAGTGCTCAACCGGCATACCGCCTATGGAAGCATCTTAGCCACCATCACCCCCCCCCCCCACACACACACACACACATATATATATATATATATATATATATATATACAAATAAATATATGATAGGGATAAACACTGATACAAGTATACATGTGTTTGCATTGCAAATGACCAAGTTAGCTAGATTGAAAAATACTAATTAAAATAATACGGTTTGCCTGTCTCGATTTAAAATAATAAATCAATAAAAACAAATCTATATTGGCAATAGTCGTGATACGGACAAATTTTAAATTTTAAATTTCAAATTTGTTTTGCAACAATTAAGTGAAAGTTCCCATTTCTGTGCTCTTCTGCAGGTATCCAGAAATTGGTAACTTTCACTTCAAAATACTTAAGAAGACTGAGAGAAATGTGTTGTTGAACGCACATGTGTTACAGTGCCTAGCACGTCCCATACTCGTGTCGCTAAAAATAGCAGCCGGTTTTATGGGATTAAAAATTAGCTCACGTATGGAGCCGAGAATATTATATATAGAGTTTTAAACTCAAAATAGTCTTTTACAATTAAATAGCTCAAAGAAAGGAATATTTCTGAGTCGTGTAATACAAATGAATATATGATAGGGATAAACACTGATACAAGTATACATGTGTTTGCATTGTAAATGACCAAGTTAGCTAGATTGAAAAATACTAATTAAAATAATCCGGTTTGCCTGTCTCGATTTAAAATAATAAATCAATAAAAACAAACCTATATTGGCAAAAGCCGTGATACCTGGACAAATTTTTAATTTTAAATTTTAAATTTGTTTCGCAACAATTAAGTGAAAGTTCCCATTCCTGTGCTCTTCTGCATGTATCCAGAAATTGGTAAGTTTTACTTCAAAATACTATATTCATTTGTATTACATGTCTCAGAAATATTCCTTTCTTTGAGCTATTTAATTGTAAAAGACTTTGAGTTTATAACTCTCTCTCTCTCTCTCTCTCTCTCTCTCTCTCTCTCTCTATATATATATATATATATATATATATATATATATATATATATATATATATATATTAGAAAGTGATGCTTCTTTACAAAATGAATAAAAACCGATGTGTCCTACACGAGTGAAAGTATAAGGAAAAAAGATGAAATCGAAAATGCAACTGGAGTCTTTTTTTTAAAATATATATTTATTTGGTTCCTTTACCGGTTTCTCAGTTCTTCTGCTTTTCAAAAGTGGAATTGAAATGGAGGGTTTGAGGTCTTTCTCACATCTGTATATATATATATATATATATATATATATATATATATATATATATATATATATATATGTAAAGTTATATTTAAAATTGTTGGGTTACAACTAGTAAATATTGTATATATATATATATATATATATATATATATATATATATATATATATATATATAGTAATAATAATAAATTTAAAGACTAAAATCCAAAGAGGGCTCGATAAGGATATATCAAATATATAAGAAGCGTAGAGCAAATATTTAGTAAAATAACAGATTAAAGATTAAGCAAAGAATCGCTGCTTTCACCCTTAACGGGATCTTCTGAAACTAACAAAGTCAATCTGTAAACGCAGAAGTGGATATTTCAAAAAACGTTGCAACCGGAGGAAGACAGGAAGACGATACTTTGGTTCGTGGAAACGTTCCCTGGCAAAGAACGGGAAAAAACGAATATTATACGTCATTAATAGGAGCGGTGAAAAACAATTACGCGCAAAGACAGAACCACGTTTATGGTATAAAAGAAGTCGTAGACTAATGTTCTCTTATGTGGTTCATAGAGACGTTCTCTGGCAATGAAGGGAAAAAACGAAGATAATACGTCGTATGTGGATCGTGGAGAACAATTGCACGCAAAGACAAAAGCACGTAAATAGTATAGCTGAAGTCGTAGACTAAAATTCTAACTAGGAAACCGAATGAATCTCTGCTTCAGAGTTAAGAATAAAGTAAATAAAATACAATACAGAGGTAATAGAAATTAAATAAATACATACGCGCATGCAAATACGTACATACACAAGCATACGCGAAAACACTTGCCATAGGTATACAAAACCACGCACATATAAATATGTGTGTGTTTGCCAGGGAACGTTTCGACGAACCAAAGTATCGTCTTCCTGTGTTCCTCCGGTTGCAACGTTTTTTGAAATATCCACTTCTGCGTTTACATATTGACTTTGTTAGTTTCAGAAGATCCCGTCGCACATGCAATAGGGGCTAGTATCAAAACTACCCTAAAGGGCCACATATTCAAGTTCAACGAGAAGATCTACACCCAAAATGAGGGAGCAGCCATTGGCGTCAGCATAGCTGGTGATGTTGCCAACCTTTTAATGGTATGGTGGGAAAGGAGACTTAAAGATCTCCTTAATGAGAGCTCCATAGACCTCATCATGTTCTCTCGTTACGTAGACGATATCAATATAGTTATAAGAACATCCCCACTAGAGAGCACTAACAAGTTTGATTTAGAACGTAGCACAATGGAAAGCATCCAGCAGATAGCTAATTCCATACACCAGAGTATAACTGTAACTATCGACTACCCTTCCAAACACCCTAACAATAGACTACCTGTATTAGACACGGAACTCTGGATTAACACTATAGACGAGAGAGCCCAAATTCTCCACTCACACTATGCTAAACCCATGGCCTCCAAATACCTGATACTCAAAACTCAGCAATGTCCAGTAGTGCTAAGTTTAATATTCTGATCGCAGATTTGGTACAAGTGATGAATAATGTGTCCCGCATGTGCGACCCAACAGAAATGGAAAGACACATCCAACACTTCATCAACCGCATGCAGTTCTTTGGCTACAACCAAAGAGAGAGAGAGTCAGAGTATACGAAGGAGCCATGGAGAAGTATAAGACCCTCATAGAACTGGACAGGAAAGGAAATTGCCCATTATACAGGAGCAAATCATGGAATAGCTTAGATAGGGCTAGGCATAAGATAGAGAAAGCCACCTCATGGTACGACAACCAGAGATACCAGAGTGTCATGTTTGTGGACGCTGCCCCTGGAGGGAAATTAGCTAACCAGTGTAAAAAGACCCTGAGAAAGACCCACTTAAAGATTGAGGTGGTAGAAAAGCCAGGAACCACCATAAAATCCCTGATCAGAAAAACCTACCCTTTAAAGAAAACCCACTGTACTAATAGGAAATGTATCATATGTAAGGTAAACCCCCGGATAAACTGTAAAACTAGAAACGTAATCTATAGCATAAGATGTACAGAGGGTACTTGCAGAAACATGACAACAACATACATAGGTGAGACAGCTCGTAACATAGGTGAAAGGATAGACCAACACTGGGGCGAACTAAAAGGACGAAAAAACGGTTCAGTACTATACGAACATGCCATACAATAACACGACGGTAATATAGACAACATAGAAATAAGAAAAATATCTAAACATAGAAATGACCCAGCAGATAGGCAAATCAGAGAGGCCAGTGAAATAGAACTTAGAAGTCCAAGGCTAAACAGAAAGAATGAATGGAATAACAACAACACCCAAACAAACAACACTGACCTAAGAGAAGTATAAATAAATAGATAAATAAATAAATAAATACATACACAAGCACAATAACAACAAACACATATAAACACATACTAGTAAAATTAGAATACATTAACCAATACACTGTCACCCAATCACGAACACACATCAAAGAAAACACTATACACACACGCAAACGCATGTGCAAAGAGGACAACATAAAATAAACTAATAAATAAATATATAAACAGACTAAATAAAGATGGCGTAGGAAATACAATACAACGGGAGGAAACAATAGCACCACTGACGATGTTGCGGATGTACAACGAAAGAACTTTGATAAACTATATATATGTGTTTGTGTCTATATTGTATCTGTATTATTTTTGACCGTTGGTCAGTCAATGGCAACATTGAGGACCGAATAAATTAGATTACCGATATAAAAGACACAGAAGCGAAAAACGAAAACCAACCAAACAGTGAGTGTGTTGTTATTAATTCTGGCAATATTACACAAATATGACCCTCCCCAAGTATAACAATATATATTTATATATATATTTAAATTAATAAATATAGAATATATATTCCCTTAAAACTACAATAGTACTTATATTAATTTAATCCGAAAGAAGAACAAAGTTGATCCCTGCAAAATTTGAATTCGGAGTGAAGCTTAACAGAATAGATGCCTCAGCCTCAACTCCTTTAAATCGACGTTCTAAGCACATGTCTCTCTCAGGGAGATTGAGGAAGTATATCGGTAGTGTCTGTAGTCACTACCTTAAATCCATAGTTTCGCTTCTGTATCTTTCATACCTCCATAGTTATTTATTTGGCAATCAAAGTTTATCATTGATTGCACACGGTTAAAACTACAGATATAAATATATAGTTATTTATAGTCTATCAAAGTTCTTTCGTTGCACATCTGCAACATCATCAGTGGTACTATTATTATGTACCCTCCTATTGTATTGTATTGTAATGTACACGCTATTTATATATATATGAATGTGTGTGAGCGTCTGAAGAAATATACACGTGTCTGTGTGTCTTTATATAGAAGTTTTACGTCTTGTACAAGAGAATTATTCGATAATAACTTAGTTCATTGGACCATTTCCTACTTCTTTTACCAAATTAAACTATACAAAAACAACAACAGCAACAAACACAGCAACATCAACCCACACCACCACCAACAACCACAGCCACAAAAACCACAGCAACAATAACCACACCACCAACAACAACAATAGCAGCAAGAAAGGAAATGAAATATCTAAAGAACCATTTCCAATTAATCAAAAAGAGGATAAATAAAGATAAAAACACCGAAAGACACAGACAAACACATAAAAAGCAAATCAACATTTATACAGTCAAGCGGAGAAAACACCAACAAACACAACAAAAGCTAGAGCAACAAAAACAGCAAAGACATCGAAAAGATGAAAATACATCAAACGCCATATTGGATATCACATTGCGTCTATATTACGATTGTGCCCAGAAGTTCTGTTCGCCATTTTGCTCAATTGATATGCTAGGTCACGTGATAAAACGGGCAAAGCTGAAAGTCACGACCTTGCCACATCCAGCATTTTTCAGGTGAATCAATTTGATTGGCTTCTCGTGTGTCTCTATAAATGATCTAATAACAAACATTAAAAACCTTTAGCTTGCCACTGTCATCGTTTGCCAAGCAGCACATCTCTAATCTTATTAAAGTCCGCTGATTATTTTTACTCGTTTGCGTCTCTAATCCACACGATACGGCTGTGTTTAAGAGATTTGATATAATACTCTGCTATCAACTTAGAAGAGAGAAGCGGCTGGTTGTTGTTGGGTTTGTGTCTGAGGGCTGGAGATGGAGTTGTTGTAGGTAGGACGACGGAGACTACAGAGAGGGAGATCAAATTAGATTGTTTTATTTATTTATTTATTTATTTATTTCTACGTGTATTGTTTCCGTTTTTGATTTTCTTCTTAATATTTACCCACTCCCTCCCCCCGCTATCCATTTTACGTACGGGAGAGAAAGGGAGAGATAGAAATAGATAGACATATAGATAAATAAAGAGCGATAGAGACAAAGAGATACGTTGGTGAGAGAGAGGGACCGATAGAGAAAGAGAGGGGAGAGAGAAAGAAAGATAGAGAGAAAGATATATATATATAAATAGATAGATAGATAGATAGATAGAGAGAGAGAGAGATAGAGAGATAGAGAGAGAGAGAGAGAGAGAGAGAGAGAGAGAGAAAGAAAGATATATATATATATATATATACATATATATATATAAATAGATAGAGAGAGAGAGAGAGAGAGAGAGAGAGAGAGAGAGAGAGAGAGAGAGAGAGAGAGAGAGAGAGAGAGAGAGAGAGAAATAGATAGATAGATAGATAGATAGATAGATAGAGAGAGAGAGAGAGAGAGAGAGAGAGAGAGAGAGAGAGAGAGAGAGAGAGAGACAAAGAAAGCAAGGATAATTGTTGTGAGTTAAATTGATTCTGGAAATGATACCCCGAACGACCATTGCTAACTGTAAATTGAGAAAGAAAGAGAAAACCTATACCATCTCATTATCAGGCAGAACGAGATGATATGGCGAAACGACAGCAGAAAAATTGCTGTTACAGCTATTTATTTCCACAATTAGTAAACGTATTCTCCGGGTGTATGAATAATAACGATCACATTAATATTAGGAATAACAACAACAACAGTAACAACAAAAACGACGACATCGGCAACAAAAGCAGCAAAAGCAAAAAAAGGCATCAACAACAACATATACAACAGCAACAACAACAACAACATATACAACAGCAACAACAACAACATATACAACAGCAACAACAACATATACAACAGCAACAACATATACAACAGCATCAACAACAACATATACAACAGCAACAACAACATCATATACAACAGCAACAACAACATCATATACAACAGCAACAACAACATCATATACAACAGCATCAACAACACCATATACAACAGCAACAACAACAAAATATACAACAGCAACAACAACAACATATACAACAGCAACAACAACAACATATACAACAGCAACAACAACATCATATACAACAGCAACAACAACATCATATACAACAGCATCAACAACACCATATACATCAGCAACAACAACAAAATATACAACAGCAACAACAACAACATATACAACAGCAACAACAACAACATATACAACAGCAACAACAACAACATATACAACAGCAACAACAACCAACTATACAACAGCAACAACAACAAAATATACAACAGCAACAACAACAACATATACAACAGCAACAACAACAACATATACAACAGCAACAACAACAACAACATATACAACAGCAACAACAACAACATATACAACAGCATCAACAACAACATATACAACAGCAACAACAACATCATATACAACAGCAACAACAACATCATATACAACAGCAACAACAACATCATATACAACAGCATCAACAACACCATATACAACAGCAACAACAACAACATATACAACAGCAACAACAACAACATATACAACAGCAACAACAACATCATATACAACAGCAACAACAACATCATATACAACAGCAACAACAACATCATATACAACAGCATCAACAACAACATATACAACAGCAACAACAACAACATATACAACAGCAACAACAACAACATATACAACAACAACAACATATACAACAACAACAACATATACAACAGCAACAACAACAAAATATACAACAGCAACAACAACATATACAACAGCAACAACAACAACATATACAACAACAACATCTTATACAACAGAAACAACAACACCATATACAACAGCATCAACAACAACATATACAACATCATCAACAACATGATATACAACAGCATCAACAACACCATATACACCAGCAACAACAACATCATATACAACAGCATCAACGACAACATATACAACAGCAACAACAACAACATATACAACAGCAACAACATATACAACAGCAACAACAACAACATATAAAACAGCAACAACAACATCATATACAACAGGATCAACAACACCATATACAACAGCAACAACAACATCATATACAACAGCAACAACAACAACATATACAACAGCAACAACAACAACATATACAACAGCAACAACAACAACGTATACAACAGCATCAACAACAACATATACAACAGCATCAACAACAACATATACAACAGCAACAACAACAACATAATAACAGCAACAACAACAACATATACAACAGCAACAACAACAACATATTCAACAGCAACAACAACAACATATACAACAGCAACAACAACAACATATACAACAGCAACAACAACACCATATACAACATCATCAACAACATCATATACAACAGCATCAACAACAACATATACAACAGCAACAACAACAACATATACAACAGCAACAACAACAACATATACAACAGCAACAACAACATCATATACAACAGCATCAACAACACCATATACACCAGCAACAACAACAACATATACAACAGCATCAACAACAACATATACAACAGCATCAACAACAACATATACAACAGCAACAACAACAACATATACAACAGCAACAACAACAACATATACAACATCATCAACAACAACATATACAACAGCAACAACAACAACATATACAACAGCAACAACAACAACATATACAACAGCAACAACAACACCATATACGACAGCATCAACAACATCATATACAACAGCATCAACAACAACATATACAACAGCAACAACAACAACACATACAACAGCAACAACAACAACATATACAACAGCAACAACAACATCATATACAACAGCATCAACAACACCATATACAACAGCAACAACAACAACCTATACAACAGCATCAACAACAACATATACAACAGCATCAACAACAACATATACAACAGCAACAACAACAACATATACAACAGCATCAACAACAACATATACAACAGCAACAACAACAACATATACAACAGCAACAACAACATATACAACAGCATCAACAACACCATATACAACAGCATCAACAACACCGTATACAACAGCATCAACAACATCATATACAACAGCATCAACAACACCATATACAACAGCAACAACAACAACATATACAACAGCAACAACAACAACATATACAACAGCATCAACAACAACATATACAACAGCAACAACAACACCATATACAACAGCAACAACAACAACATATACAAGAGCAACAACAACAACATATACAACAGCATCAACAACATCATATAAAACAGCAACAACAACAACATATACAACAGCATCAACAACAACATATACAACAGCATCAACAACACCATATACAACAGCATCAACAACAACATATACAACAGCATCAACAACAACATTTACAACAGCATCAACAACAACATATACAACAGCATCAACAACAACATATACAACAGCAACAGCAACAACATATACAACAGCAACAACAACAACATATACAACAGCAACAACAACATCATATACAACAGCATCAACAACATCATATACAACAGCATCAACAACAACATATACAACAGCATCAACAACAACATATACAACAGCAACAACAACAACATATAGAACAGCAACAAAAACAACATATACAACAGCAACAACAACACCATATACAACAGAATCAACAACACCATTTACAACAGAAACAACAACACCATATACAACAGCAACAACAACAACATATACAACAGCAACAACAACAACATATACAACAGCAACAACAACAACATATACAACAGCAACAACAACAACATATACAACAGCATCAACAACATCATATACAACATCATCAACAACACCATATACAACAGCATCAACAACATCATATACAACAGCAACAACAACACCATATACAACAGCATCAACAACACCATATACAACAGCAACAACAACAACATATACAACAGCATCAACAACAACATATAAAACAGAAACAACAACAACATATACAACAGCATCAACAACATCATATACAACAGCATCAACAACACCATATACAACAGCATCAACAACACCATATACAACAGCAACAACAACAACATATACAACAGCATCAACAACAACATATACAACAGAAACAACAACATCATATACAACAGCATCAACAACACCATATACAACAGCAACAACAACAATATATACAACAGCAACAACAACAACATATACAACAGCAACAACCACACCATATACAACAGCAACAACAACATCATATACAACAGCAACAACAACAACATATACAACAGCATCAACAACAACATATACAACAGCAACAACAAAAACGTATACAACAGCAACAACAACATCATATACAACAGGAACAACAACAACATATACAACAGCAACAACAACAGCATATACAACAGCATCAACAACAACATATACAACAGCAACAACAACACCATGTACAACAGCAACAACAACAACATATACAACAGAAACAACAACAACATATACAACAGAAACAACAACAACATATACAACAGCAACAACAACAACATATACAACAGAAACAACAACAACATATACAACAGCAACAACAACACCATATACAACAGCAACAACAACAACATATACAACAGCATCAACAACATCATATACAACAGAAACAACAACAACATATACAACAGCATCAACAACAACATATACAACAGCATCAACAACATCATATACAACAGAAACAACAACAACATATACAACAGAAACAACAACAACATATACAACAGCAACAACAACAACATATACAACAGCATCAACAACATCATATACAACAGCAACAACAATATATACAACAGCAACAACAACATATACAACAGCATCAACAACATCATATACAACAGCAACAACAATATATACAGCAACAACAACGACATCATATACAACAGCATCAACAACATCATATACAACAGCAACAACAACATATACAACAGCAACAACAACAACATATACAACAGCAACAACAACAACATATACAACAGCATCAACAACATCATATACAACATCAACAACAACATATACAACAGCAACAACAACATCATATACAACAGCAACAACAACAACATATACAACAGCAACAACAACAACATACACGACAGCAACAACAACAACATATACAACAGCATCAACAACAACATATACAACAGCAACAACAACATATACAACAGCAACAACAACAACATATACAACATCATATACAACAGCAACAACAACATCATATACAACAGCAACAACAACAACATATACAACAGCATCAACAACATCATATACAACAGCAACAACAACAACATATACAACATCAACAACAACATCATATACAACAGCAACAACAACATCATATACAACAGAAACAACAACAACATATACAACAGCATCAACAACATCATATACAACAGCAACAACAACAACATATACAACAGCAACAACAACAACATATACAACAGCAACAACAACAACATATACAACAGCATCAACAACATCATATACAACAGAAACAACAACAACATATACAACAGCAACAACAACACCATATACAACAGCAACAACAACAACAACATATACAACAGCAACAACAACAACATATACAACAGCAACAACAACAACATATACAACAGCAACAACAACAACATATACAACAGCAACAACAATAACATATACAACAGCAACAACCAAATATACAACAGCAACAACAACAAAATATACAACAGCAACAACAACAACAACATATACAACAGCAACAACAACAACATATACAACAGCAACAACAACAACATATACAACAGCAACAACAACAACATATACAACAGCATCAACAACAACATATACAACAGCAACAACAACATCATATACAACAGCAACAACAACATCATATACAACAGCAAAAACAACATCATATACAACAGCATCAACAACACCATATACAACAGCAACAACAACAACATATACAACAGCAACAACAACAACATATACAACAGCAACAACAACATCATATACAACAGCAACAACAACATCATATACAACAGCAACAACAACATCATATACAACAGCATCAACAACAACATATACAACATCAACAACAACAACATATACAATAGCAACAACAACAACATATACAACAACAACAACATATACAACAGCAACAACAACAACATATACAACAGCAACAACAACATATACAACAGCAACAACAACAACATATACAACAACAACAACATATACAACAGCATCAACAACACCATATACAACAGCATCAACAACAGCATCAACAACATCATATACAACAGCAACAACAACACCATATACAACAGCATCAACAACACCATATACAACAGCAACAACAACAACATATACAACAGCATCAACAACAACATATACAACAGAAACAACAACAACATATACAACAGCATCAACAACATCATATACAACAGCATCAACAACACCATATACAACAGCATCTACAACACCATATACAACAGCAACAACAACAACATATACAACAGAATCAACAACAACATATACAACAGAAACAACAACATCATATACAACAGCATCTACAACACCATATACAACAGCAACAACAACAACATATACAACAGCAACAACAACAACATATACAACAGCAACAACAACACCATATACAACAGCAACAAAATCATCATATACAACAGCAACAACAACAACATATACAACAGCAACAACAACAACATATACAACAGCATCAACAACATCATATACAACAGAAATAACAACATCATATACAACAGCAACAACAACACCATATACAACAGCAACAACAACATCATATACAACAGCAACAACAACAACATATACAACAGCATCAACAACAACATATACAACAGCATCAACAACATATACAACAGCATCAACAACAACATATACAACAGCATCAACAACACCATATACAACATCATCAACAACAACATATACAACTGCAACAACAACAACATATCCAACAGCATCAACAACACCATATACAACAGCAACAACAACATCATATACAACAGCAACAACAACATCATATACAACAGCATCAACAACAACATATACAACAGCATCAACAACATATACAACAGCATCAACAACAACATATACAACAGCATCAACAACAACATATACAACAGCATCAACAACAACATATACAACAGCATCAACAACATCATATACAACAGCAACATATACAACAGCAACAACAACAACATATACAACAGCAACAACAACATCATATACAACAGCATCAACAACAACATATACAACAGCAACAACAACAACATATACAACAGCATCAACAACACCATATACAACAGCAACAAAACAATCATATACAACAGCAACAACAACATCATATACAACAGCATCAACAACAACATATACAACAGCATCAACATCATATACAACAGCAACAACAACATATACAACAGCATCAACAACATCATATACAACAGCAACAACAATATATACAACAGCAACAACAACATCATATACAACAGCATCAACAACAACATATACAACAGCATCAACATCATATACAACAGCAACAACAACATATACAACAGCATCAACAACATCATATACAACAGCAACAACAATATATACAACAGCAACAACAACATATACAACAGCATCAACAACATCATATACAACAGCAACAACAATATATACAACATCAACAACAACATCATATACAACAGCATCAACAACATCATATACAACAGCAACAACAACATATACAACAGCAACAACAACAACATATACAACAGCAACAACAACAACATATACAACAGCATCAACAACATCATATACAACAGCAACAACAACATATACAACAGCAACAACAACATCATATACAACAGCAACAACAACAACATATACAACAGCAACAACAACAACATACACAACAGCAACAACAACAACATATACAACAGCATCAACAACAACATATACAACAGCAACAACAACATATACAACAGCAACAACAACAACATATACAACATCATATACAACAGCAACAACAACATCATATACAACAGCAACAACAACAGCATATACAACAGCATCAACAACATCATATTCAACAGCAACAACAACAACATATACAACAGCAACAACAACATCATATACAACAGCAACAACAACATCATATACAACAGAAACAACAACAACATATACAACAGCATCAACAACATCATATACAACAGCAACAACAACAACATATACAACAGCAACAACAACAACATATACAACAGCAACAACAACATCATATACAACAGCAACAACAACATCATATACAACAGAAACAACAACAACATATACAACAGCATCAACAACATCATATACAACAGCATCAACAACAACATATGCAACAGCAACAACAACAACATATACAACAGCAACAAAAACAACGTATACAACAGCAACAACAACAACATATACAACAGCATCAACAACACCATATACAACAGCAACAACAACATCATATACAACAGCATCAACAACAATATATACAACAGCAACAACATCATCATATACAACAGCAACAACAACAACATATACAACAGCAACAACAACAATATATACAATAGCAACAACAACATCATATACAACAGCATCAACAACATATACAACAGCAACAACAACAACATATACAACAGCAACCACAACAACATATACAACAGCATCAACGACAACATATACAACAGCAACAACAACAACAACATATACAACAGCAATAACAACAACATATACAACAGCAACAACAACATCATATACAACAGCAACAACAACAACATATACAACATCAACAACAACAACATATACAACAGCAACAACAGCATCATATACAACAGCAACAACAACAACATATACAACAGCATCAACAACAAATACAACAGCAACAACAACATCATATACAACAGCAACAACAACAACATATACAACAGCAACAACAACAACATATACAACAGCAACAACAACATCATATATAACAGCAACAACAACATCATATACAACAGCATCAACAACATATACAACATTAACAACATCATATACAACAGCATCAACGACAACATATACAACAGAAACAACAACATCATATACAACAGCAACAACAACAACATATACAACAGCAACAACAACAACATATACAACAGCAACAACAACATCATATACAACAGCAACAACAACAACATATACAACAGCAACAACAACACCATATACAACAGCAACAACAACATAACAACAGCATCAATAACACCATATACAACAGCATCAACAACATCATATACAACAGCATCAACAACAACATATACAACAGCATAAACAACAACATATACAACAGCATCAACACCATATACAACAGTATCAACAACAACATATACAACAGCATCAACAACATATACAACAGCATCAACAACACCATATACAACAGCATCAACAACAACATATACAACAGCAACAACAACAACATACACAACAGCATCAACA
Organism: Eledone cirrhosa; assembly: GCA_964016885.1. Lineage (NCBI taxonomy): Eukaryota > Metazoa > Mollusca > Cephalopoda > Octopoda > Eledonidae > Eledone > Eledone cirrhosa. The sequence continues at coordinate 23,607,779 of OZ024740.1, forward strand.
ACAACATATACAACAGCATCAACAACATATACAACAGCATCAACAACACCATATACAACAGCATCAACAACAACATATACAACAGCATCAACAACACATACAACATCATCAACAACATCATATACAACAGCATCAACAACATATACAACAGCATCAACAACATATACAACAGCATCAACAACATCATATACAACAGCAACAACAACACTATATACAACAGCATCAACAACATCATATACAACAGCATCAACAACATATACAACAGCAACAACAACAACATATACAACAGCATCAACAACAACATATACAACAGCATCAACAACACCATATACAACAGCATCAACAACACCATATACAACAGCACCAACAACAACATATACAAAAGCAACAACAACATATACAACAACATCAACAACATCATATACAACAGCAACACCAATATATACAACAACAACAACAACATCATATACAACAGCAACAACAACATATACAACAGCATCAACAACATCATATACAACAGCAACAACAACATATACAACAGCAACAACAACAACATATACAACAGCAACAACAACAACATATACAACCGCATCAACAACATCATATACAACAGCAACAACAACATATACAACAGCAACAACAACATCATATACAACAGCAACAACAACAACATATACAACAGCAAAAACAACAACATACACAACAGCAACAACAACAACATATACAACAGCATCAACAACAACATATACAACAGCAACAACAACATATACAACAGCAACAACAACAACATATACAACATCATATACAACAGCAACAACAACATCATATACAACAGCAACAACAACAACATATACAACAGCATCAACAACATCATATACAACAGCAACAACAACAACTTATACAACAGCAACAACAACATCATATACAACAGCAACAACAACATCATATACAACAGAAACAACAACAACATATACAACAGCATCAACAACATCATATACAACAGCAACAACAACAACATATACAACAGCAACAACAACAACATATACAACAGCAACAACAACATCATATACAACAGCAACAACAACATCATATACAACAGAAACAACAACAACATATACAACAGCAACAACAACAACATATACAACAGCAACAACAACATATACAACAGCAACAACAACAACATATACAACAGCATCAACAACACCATATACAACAGCAACAACAACATCATATACAACAGCATCAACAACAATATATACAACAGCAACAACAACAACATATACAACAACAACAACAACAACATATACAACAGCATCAACAACATCATATACAACAGCATCAACAACAACATATACAACAGCAACAACAACAACATATACAACAGCAACAACAACAACATATACAACAGCATCAACAACATCATATACAACAGCATCAACAACACCATATACAACAGCATCAACAACACCATATACAACAGCATCAACAACAACATATACAACAGCATCAACAACACCATATACAACAGCATCAACAACAACATATACAACAGCAACAACAACAACATATACAACAGCAACAACAACACCATATACAACAGCATCAACAACATCATATACAACAGCATCAACAACATATACAACAGCATCAACAACATCATATACAACAGCAACAACAACAACATATACAACAGCATCAACAACAACATATACAACAGCAACAACAACAACATGTACAACAGCATCAACAACAACATATACAACAGCATCAACAACATATACAACAGCATCAACAACATCATATACAACAGCAACAACAACACCATATACAACAGCATCAACAACATCATATACAACAGCTTCAACAACATATACAACAGCATCAACAACATATACAACAGCATCAACAACATCATATACAACAGCAACAACAACACCATATACAACAGCATCAACAACATCATATACAACAGCATCAACAACATATACAACAGCAACAACAACAACATATACAACAGCATCAACAACAACATATACAACAGCATCAACAACACCATATACAACAGCATCAACAACACCATATACAACAGCATCAACAACAACATATACAAAAGCATTAACAACACATTATACAACAGCAACAACAACAACATATACAACAGCATCAACAACACCATATACAATAGCATCAACAACAACATATACAACAGCAACAACACCATATACAACAGCATCAACAACAACATATACAACAGCATCAACAACATCATATACAACAGCATCAACAACATCATATACAACAGCATCAACAACACCATATACAACAGCATCAACAACAACATATACAACAGCATCAACAACATATACAACAGCATCAACAACATCATATACAACAGCATCAACAACATATACAACAGCATCAACAACACCATATACAACAGCATCAACAACACCATATACAACAGCATCAACAACAACATATACAACAGCATCAACAACACCATATACAACAGCATCAACAACAACATATACAACAGCAACAACAACAACATATACAACAGCAACAACAACACCATATACAACAGCATCAACAACATCATATACAACAGCATCAACAACATATACAACAGCATCAACAACATCATATACAACAGCAACAACAACAACATATACAACAGCATCAACAACAACATATACAACAGCAACAACAACATGTACAACAGCATCAACAACAACATATACAACAGCATCAACAACATATACAACAGCATCAACAACATCATATACAACAGCAACAACAACACCATATACAACAGCATCAACAACACCATATACAACAGCATCAACAACAACATATACAAAAGCAACAACAACATATACAACAACATCAACAACATCATATACAACAGCAACAACAATATATACAACAACAACAACAACATCATATACAACAGCATCAACAACATATACAACAGCATCAACAACATATACAACAGCATCAACAACATCATATACAACAGCAACAACAACACCATATACAACAGCATCAACAACATCATATACAACAGCATCAACAACATATACAACAGCAACAACAACAACATATACAACAGCATCAACAACAACATATACAACAGCATCAACAACAACATATACAAAAGCAACAACAACATATACAACAACATAAACAACATCATATACAACAGCAACAACAATATATACAACAACAACAACAACATCATATACAACAGCAACAACAACATATACAACAGCAACAACAACATCATATACAACAGCAACAACATATACAACAGCAACAACAACAACATACACAACAGCAACAACAACAACATATACAACAGCATCAACAACAACATATACAACAGCAACAACAACATATACAACAGCAACAACAACAACATATACAACATCATATACAACAGCAACAACAACATCATATACAACAGCAACAACAACAACATATACAACAGCATCAACAACATCATATACAACAGCAACAACAACAACTTATACAACAGCAACAACAACATCATATACAACAGCAACAACAACATCATATACAACAGAAACAACAACAACATATACAACAGCATCAACAACATCATATACAACAGCAACAACAACAACATATACAACAGCAACAACAACAACATATACAACAGCAACAACAACATCATATACAACAGCAACAACAACATCATATACAACAGAAACAACAACAACATATACAACAGCATCAACAACATCATATACAACAGCATCAACAACAACATATACAACGGCAACAACAACAACATATACAACAGCAACAACAACAACATATACAACAGCAACAACAACAACATATACAACAGCATCAACAACACCATATACAACAGCAACAACAACATCATATACAACAGCATCAACAACAATATATACAACAGCAACAACAACATATACAACAGCAACAACAACAACATATACAACAGCATCAACAACATCATATACAACAGCATCAACAACAACATATACAACAGCAACAACAACAACATATACAACAGCAACAACAACATCATATACAACAGCATCAACAACAGTATATACAACAGCATCAACAACATCATATACAACAGCAACAACAACAACATATACAACAGCAACAACAACAACATATACAATAGCAACAACAACATCATATACAACAGCATCAACAACATCATATACAACAGCAACAACAACAACATATACAACAGCAACCACAACAACATATACAACAGCATCAACGACAACATATACAACAGCAACAACAACATCATATACAACAGCAACAACAACAACATATACAACAGCAACAACAACAACATATACAACAGCAACAACAACAACATATACAACAGCAACAAAAACATCATATACAACAGCAACAACAACAACATATACAACAGCAACAACAACAACATATACAACAGCAACAACAGCATCATATACAACAGCAACAACAACAACATATACAACAGCATCAACAACAAATACAACAGCAACAACAACATCATATACAACAGCAACAACAACAACATATACAACAGCAACAACAACATCATATACAACAGCAACAACAACAACATATACAACAGCAACAACAACACCATATACAACAGCAACAACAACATATACAACAGCATCAATAACACCATATACAACAGCATCAACAACATCATATACAACAGCATCAACAACAACATATACAACAGCATAAACAACAACATATACAACAGCATCAACACCATATACAACAGTATCAACAACAACATATACAACAGCATCAACAACATATACAACAGCATCAACAACACCATATACAACAGCATCAACAACAACATATACAACAGCATCAACAACATATACAACAGCATCAACAACAACATATACAACAGCAACAACAACAACATATACAACAGCAACAACAACATCATATACAACAGCATCAACAACATATACAACAGCATCAACAACATCATATACAACAGCAACAACAACAACATATACAACAGCATCAACAACAACATATACAACAGCAACAACAACATGTACAACAGCATCAACAACAACATATACAACAGCATCAACAACATATACAACAGCATCAACAACATCATGTACAACAGCAACAACAACACCATATACAACAGCATCAACAACACCATATACAACAGCATCAACAACAACATATACAAAAGCAACAACAACATATACAACAACATCAACAACATCATATACAACAGCAACAACAATATATACAACAACAACAACAACATCATATACAACAGCATCAACAACATATACAACAGCATCAACAACATATACAACAGCATCAACAACATCATATACAACAGCAACAACAACACCATATACAACAGCATCAACAACATCATATACAACAGCATCAACAACATATACAACAGCAACAACAACAACATATACAACAGCATCAACAACAACATATACAACAGCATCAACAACACCATATACAACAGCATCAACAACACCATATACAACAGCATCAACAACAACATATACAAAAGCAACAACAACATATACAACAACATCAACAACATCATATACAACAGCAACAACAATATATACAACAACAACAACAACATCATATACAACAGCAACAACAACATATACAAAAGCAACAACAACATATACAACAACAACAACAACATCATATACAACAGCAACAACAACATATACAACAACATCAACAACATCATATACAACAGCAACAACAATATATACAACAACATCAACAACAACATATACAACAGCAACAACAACATATACAACAGCAACAACAACAACATATACAACAGCAACAACAACAACATATACAACAGCATCAACAACATCATATACAACAGCAACAACAACATATACAACAGCAACAACAATATCATATACAACAGCAACAACAACAACATATACAACAGCAACAACAACAACATACACAACAGCAACAACAACAACATATACAACAGCATCAACAACAACATATACAACAGCAACAACAACATATACAACAGCAACAACAACAACATATACAACATCATATACAACAGCAACAACAACATCATATACAACAGCAACAACAACAACATATACAACAGCATCAACAACATCATATACAACAGCAACAACAACAACTTATACAACAGCAACAACAACATCATATACAACAGCAACAACAACATCATATACAACAGAAACAACAACAACATATACAACAGCATCAACAACATCATATACAACAGCAACAACAACAACATATACAACAGCAACAACAACAACATATACAACAGCAACAACAACATCATATACAACAGCAACAACAACATCATATACAACAGAAACAACAACAACATATACAACAGCATCAACAACATCATATACAACAGCATCAACAACAACATATACAACAGCAACAACAACAACATATACAACAGCAACAACAACAACATATACAACAGCAACAACAACAACATATACAACAGCATCAACAACACCATATACAACAACAACAACAACATCATATACAACAGCATCAACAACAATATATACAACAGCAACAACAACAACATATACAATAGCAACAACAACAACATATACAACAGCATCAACAACATCATATACAACAGCATCAACAACAACATATACAACAGCAACAACAACAACATATACAACAGCAACAACAACAACATATACAACAGCAACCACAACAACATATACAACAGCATCAACGACAACATATACAACAGCAACAACAACATCATATACAACAGCAACAACAACAACATATACAACAGCAACAACAACAACATATACAACAGCAACAACAACAACATATACAACAGCAACAACAACATCATATACAACAGCAACAACAACAACATATACAACAGCAACAACAACAACATATACAACAGCAACAACAGCATCATATACAACAGCAACAACAACAACATATACAACAGCATCAACAACAAATACAACAGCAACAACAACATCATATACAACAGCAACAACAACAACATATACAACAGCAACAACAACAACATATACAACAGCAACAACAACATCATATACAACAGCAACAACAACATCATATACAACAGCATCAACAACATATACAACATTAACAACATCATATACAACAGCATCAACGACAACATATACAACAGCAACAACAACATCATATACAACAGCAACAACAACAACATATACAACAGCAACAACAACAACATATACAACAGCAACAACAACATCATATACAACAGCAACAACAACATATACAACAGCAACAACAACACCATATACAACAGCAACAACAACATATACAACAGCATCAATAACACCATATACAACAGCATCAACAACATCATATACAACAGCATCAACAACAACATATACAACAGCATAAACAACAACATATACAACAGCATCAACACCATATACAACAGTATCAACAACAACATATACAACAGCATCAACAACATATACAACAGCATCAACAACACCATATACAACAGCATCAACAACAACATATACAACAGCATCAACAACATATACAACAGCATCAACAACAACATATACAACAGCAACAACAACAACATATACAACAGCAACAACAACACCATATACAACAGCATCAACAACATCATATACAACAGCATCAACAACATATACAACAGCATCAACAACATCATATACAACAGCAACAACAACAACATATACAACAGCATCAACAACAACATATACAACAGCAACAACAACATGTACAACAGCATCAACAACAACATATACAACAGCATCAACAACATATACAACAGCATCAACAACATCATATACAACAGCAACAACAACACCATATACAACAGCATCAACAACACCATATACAACAGCATCAACAACAACATATACAAAAGCAACAACAACATATACAACAACATCAACAACATCATATACAACAGCAACAACAATATATACAACAACAACAACAACAACATCATATACAACAGCATCAACAACATATACAACAGCATCAACAACATATACAACAGCATCAACAACATCATATACAACAGCAACAACAACACCATATACAACAGCATCAACAACATCATATACAACAGCATCAACAACATATACAACAGCAACAACAACAACATATACAACAGCATCAACAACAACATATACAACAGCATCAACAACACCATATACAACAGCATCAACAACACCATATACAACAGCATCAACAACAACATATACAAAAGCAACAACAACATATACAACAACATCAACAACATCATATACAACAGCAACAACAATATATACAACAACAACAACAACATCATATACAACAGCAACAACAACATATACAACAGCATCAACAACATCATATACAACAGCAACAACAACATATACAACAGCAACAACAACAACATATACAACAGCAACAACAACAACATATACAACAGCATCAACAACATCATATACAACAGCAACAACAACATATACAACAGCAACAACAATATCATATACAACAGCAACAACAACAACATATACAACATCAACAACAACAACATACACACCAGCAACAACAACAACATATACAACAGCATCAACAACAACATATACAACAGCAACAACAACATATACAACAGCAACAACAACAACATATACAACATCATATACAACAGCAACAACAACATCATATACAACAGCAACAACAACAACATATACAACAGCATCAACAACATCATATACAACAGCAACAACAACAACTTATACAACAGCAACAACAACATCATATACAACAGCAACAACAACATCATATACAACAGAAACAACAACAACATATACAACAGCATCAACAACATCATATACAACAGCAACAACAACAACATATACAACAGCAACAACAACAACATATACAACAGCAACAACAACATCATATACAACAGCAACAACAACATCATATACAACAGAAACAACAACAACATATACAACAGCATCAACAACATCATATACAACAGCATCAACAACAACATATACAACAGCAACAACAACAACATATACAACAGCAACAACAACAACATATACAACAGCAACAACAACAACATATACAACAGCATCAACAACACCATATACAACAACAACAACAACATCATATACAACAGCATCAACAACAATATATACAACAGCAACAACAACAACATATACAATAGCAACAACAACAACATATACAACAGCATCAACAACATCATATACAACAGCATCAACAACAACATATACAACAGCAACAACAACAACATATACAACAGCAACAACAACATCATATACAACAGCATCAACAACAATATATACAACAGCATCAACAACATCATATACAACAGCAACAACAACAACATATTCAACAGCAACAACAACAACATATACAATAGCAACAACAACATCATATACAACAGCATCAACAACATATACAACAGCAACAACAACAACATATACAACAGCAACCACAACAACATATACAACAGCATCAACGACAACATATACAACAGCAACAACAACATCATATACAACAGCAACAACAACAACATATACAACAGCAACAACAACAACATATACAACAGCAACAACAACAACATATACAACAGCAACAACAACATCATATACAACAGCAACAACAACAACATATACAACAGCAACAACAACAACATATACAACAGCAACAACAGCATCATATACAACAGCAACAACAACAACATATACAACAGCATCAACAACAAATACAACAGCAACAACAACATCATATACAACAGCAACAACAACAACATATACAACAGCAACAACAACAACATATACAACAGCAACAACAACATCATATACAACAGCAACAACAACATCATATACAACAGCATCAACAACATATACAACATTAACAACATCATATACAACAGCATCAACGACAACATATACAACAGCAACAACAACATCATATACAACAGCAACAACAACAACATATACAACAGCAACAACAACAACATATACAACAGCAACAACAACATCATATACAACAGCAACAACAACAACATATACAACAGCAACAACAACACCATATACAACAGCAACAACAACATATACAACAGCATCAATAACACCATATACAACAGCATCAACAACATCATATACAACAGCATCAACAACAACATATACAACAGCATCAACACCATATACAACAGTATCAACAACAACATATACAACAGCATCAACAACATATACAACAGCATCAACAACACCATATACAACAGCATCAACAACAACATATACAACAGCATCAACAACATATACAACAGCATCAACAACATCATGTACAACAGCATCAACAACATATACAACAGCATCAACAACACCATATACAACAGCATCAACAACAACATATACAACAGCATCTACAACACCATATACAACAGCATCAACAACAACATATACAACAGCAACAACAACAACATATACAACTGCAACAACAACACCATATACAACAGCATCAACAACATCATATACAACAGCATCAACAACATATACAACAGCATCAACAACATCATATACAACAGCAACAACAACAACATACACAACAGCATCAACAACAACATATACAACAGCATCAACAACATATACAACAGCATCAACAACATATACAACAGCATAAACAACAACATATACAACAGCATCAACACCATATACAACAGCATCAACAACAACATATACAACAGCATCAACAACATATACAACAGCATCAACAACACCATATACAACAGCATCAACAACAACATATACAACAGCAACAACAACAACATACACAACAGCATCAACAACAACATATACAACAGCATCAACAACATATACAACAGCATCAACAACACCATATACAACAGCATCAACAACAACATATACAACAGCATCAACAACATATACAACAGCATCAACAACATCATATACAACAGCATCAACAACATATACAACAGCATCAACAACACCATATACAACAGCATCAACAACACCATATACAACAGCATCAACAACAACATATACAACAGCATCAACAACACCATATACAACAGCATCAACAACAACATATACAACAGCAACAACAACAACATATACAACAGCAACAACAACACCATATACAACAGCATCAACAACATCATATACAACAGCATCAACAACATATACAACAGCATCAACAACATCATATACAACAGCAACAACAACAACATATACAACAGCATCAACAACAACATATACAACAGCAACAACAACAACATGTACAACAGCATCAACAACAACATATACAACAGCATCAACAACATATACAACAGCATCAACAACATCATATACAACAGCAACAACAACACCATATACAACAGCATCAACAACAACATATACAACAGCATAAACAACAACATATACAACAGCATCAACACCATATACAACAGTATCAACAACAACATATACAACAGCATCAACAACATATACAACAGCATCAACAACACCATATACAACAGCATCAACAACAACATATACAACAGCATCAACAACATATACAACAGCATCAACAACATCATATACAACAGCATCAACAACATATACAACAGCATCAACAACACCATAAACAACAGCATCAACAACACCATATACAACAGCATCAACAACAACATATACAACAGCATCAACAACACCATATACAACAGCATCAACAACAACATATACAACAGCAACAACAACAACATATACAACTGCAACAACAACACCATATACAACAGCATCAACAACATCATATACAACAGCATCAACAACATATACAACAGCATCAACACCATATACAACAGCAACAACAACATATACAACAGCATCAATAACACCATATACAACAGCATCAACAACATCATATACAACAGCATCAACAACAACATATACAACAGCATCAACACCATATACAACAGTATCAACAACAACATATACAACAGCATCAACAACATATACAACAGCATCAACAACACCATATACAACAGCATCAACAACAACATATACAACAGCATCAACAACATATACAACAGCATCAACAACATCATGTACAACAGCATCAACAACATATACAACAGCATCAACAACACCATATACAACAGCATCAACAACAACATATACAACAGCATCTACAACACCATATACAACAGCATCAACAACAACATATACAACAGCAACAACAACAACATATACAACTGCAACAACAACACCATATACAACAGCATCAACAACATCATATACAACAGCATCAACAACATATACAACAGCATCAACAACATCATATACAACAGCAACAACAACAACATACACAACAGCATCAACAACAACATATACAACAGCATCAACAACATATACAACAGCATCAACAACATATACAACAGCATAAACAACAACATATACAACAGCATCAACACCATATACAACAGCATCAACAACAACATATACAACAGCATCAACAACATATACAACAGCATCAACAACACCATATACAACAGCATCAACAACAACATATACAACAGCAACAACAACAACATACACAACAGCATCAACAACAACATATACAACAGCATCAACAACATATACAACAGCATCAACAACACCATATACAACAGCATCAACAACAACATATACAACAGCATCAACAACATATACAACAGCATCAACAACATCATATACAACAGCATCAACAACATATACAACAGCATCAACAACACCATATACAACAGCATCAACAACACCATATACAACAGCAACAACAACAACATATACAACAGCATCAACAACACCATATACAACAGCATCAACAACAACATATACAACAGCAACAACAACAACATATACAACAGCAACAACAACACCATATTCAACAGCATCAACAACATCATATACAACAGCATCAACAACATATACAACAGCATCAACAACATCATATACAACAGCAACAACAACAACATATACAACAGCATCAACAACAACATATACAACAGCAACAACAACAACATGTACAACAGCATCAACAACAACATATACAACAGCATCAACAACATATACAACAGCATCAACAACATCATATACAACAGCAACAACAACACCATATACAACAGCATCAACAACAACATATACAACAGCATAAACAACAACATATACAACAGCATCAACACCATATACAACAGTATCAACAACAACATATACAACAGCATCAACAACATATACAACAGCATCAACAACACCATATACAACAGCATCAACAACAACATATACAACAGCATCAACAACATATACAACAGCATCAACAACATCATATACAACAGCATCAACAACATATACATCAGCATCAACAACACCATATACAACAGCATCAACAACACCATATACAACAGCATCAACAACAACATACACAACAGCATCAACAACACCATATACAACAGCATCAACAACAACATATACAACAGCAACAACAACAACATATACAACTGCAACAACAACACCATATACAACAGCATCAACAACATCATATACAACAGCATCAACAACATATACAACAGCATCAACAACATCATATACAACAGCAACAACAACAACATACACAACAGCATCAACAACAACATATACAACAGCATCAACAACATGTACAACAGCATCAACAACATATACAACAGCATAAACAACAACATATACAACAGCATCAACACCATATACAACAGCATCAACAACAACATATACAACAGCATCAACAACATATACAACAGCATCAACAACACCATATACAACAGCATCAACAACAACATATACAACAGCAACAACAACAACATACACAACATCATCAACAACAACATATACAACAGCATCAACAACACCATATACAACAGCATCAACAACAACATATACAACAGCATCAACAACATATACAACAGCATCAACAACATCATATACAACAGCATCAACAACATATACAACAGCATCAACAACACCATATCAACAGCATCAACAACACCATATACAACAGCATCAACAACAACATATACAACAGCATCAACAACACCATATACAACAGCATCAACAACAACATATACAACAGCAACAACAACAACATATACAACAGCAACAACAACACCATATACAACAGCATCAACAACATCATATACAACAGCATCAACAACATATACAACAGCATCAACAACATCATATACAACAGCAACAACAACAACATATACAACAGCATCAACAACAACATATACAACAGCAACAACAACAACATGTACAACAGCATCAACAACAACATATACAACAGCATCAACAACATATACAACAGCATCAACAACATCATATACAACAGCAACAACAACACCATATACAACAGCATCAACAACATCATATACAACAGCATCAACAACATATACAACAGCATCAACAACATATACAACAGCATCAACAACATCATATACAACAGCAACAACAACACCATATACAACAGCATCAATAACATCATATACAACAGCATCAACAACATATACAACAGCAACAACAACAACATATACAACAGCATCAACAACAACATATACAACAGCATCAACAACACCATATACAATAGCATCAACAACAACATATACAACAGCAACAACAACATATACAACAGCATCAACAACACCATATACAACAGCATCAACAACAACATATACAACAGCATCAACAACATCATATACAACAGCATCAACAACATCATATACAACGGCATCAACAACACCATATACAACAGCATCAACAACAACATATACAACAGCATCAACAACATATACAACAGCATCAACAACATCATATACAACAGCATCAACAACACCATATACAACAGCATCAACAACACCATATACAACAGCATCAACAACAACATATACAACAGCATCAACAACACCATATACAACAGCATCAACAACATATACAACATTAACAACATCATATACAACAGCATCAACGACAACATATACAACAGCAACAACAACATCATATACAACAGCAACAACAACAACATATACAACAGCAACAACAACAACATATACAACAGCAACAACAACATCATATACAACAGCAACAACAACAACATATACAACAGCAACAACAACACCATATACAACAGCAACAACAACATATACAACAGCATCAATAACACCATATACAACAGCATCAACAACATCATATACAACAGCATCAACAACAACATATACAACAGCATCAACACCATATACAACAGTATCAACAACAACATATACAACAGCATCAACAACATATACAACAGCATCAACAACACCATATACAACAGCATCAACAACAACATATACAACAGCATCAACAACATATACAACAGCATCAACAACATCATGTACAACAGCATCAACAACATATACAACAGCATCAACAACACCATATACAACAGCATCAACAACAACATATACAACAGCATCTACAACACCATATACAACAGCATCAACAACAACATATACAACAGCAACAACAACAACATATACAACAGCAACAACAACAACATATACAACAGCAACAACAACATCATATACAACAGCAACAACAACAACATATACAACAGCAACAACAACAACATATACAACAGCAACAACAGCATCATATACAACAGCAACAACAACAACATATACAACAGCATCAACAACAAATACAACAGCAACAACAACATCATATACAACAGCAACAACAACAACATATACAACAGCAACAACAACAACATATACAACAGCAACAACAACATCATATACAACAGCAACAACAACATCATATACAACAGCATCAACAACATATACAACATTAACAACATCATATACAACAGCATCAACGACAACATATACAACAGCAACAACAACATCATATACAACAGCAACAACAACAACATATACAACAGCAACAACAACAACATATACAACAGCAACAACAACATCATATACAACAGCAACAACAACATATACAACAGCAACAACAACACCATATACAACAGCAACAACAACATATACAACAGCATCAATAACACCATATACAACAGCATCAACAACATCATATACAACAGCATCAACAACAACATATACAACAGCATAAACAACAACATATACAACAGCATCAACACCATATACAACAGTATCAACAACAACATATACAACAGCATCAACAACATATACAACAGCATCAACAACACCATATACAACAGCATCAACAACAACATATACAACAGCATCAACAACATATACAACAGCATCAACAACAACATATACAACAGCAACAACAACAACATATACAACAGCAACAACAACACCATATACAACAGCATCAACAACATCATATACAACAGCATCAACAACATATACAACAGCATCAACAACATCATATACAACAGCAACAACAACAACATATACAACAGCATCAACAACAACATATACAACAGCAACAACAACATGTACAACAGCATCAACAACAACATATACAACAGCATCAACAACATATACAACAGCATCAACAACATCATATACAACAGCAACAACAACACCATATACAACAGCATCAACAACACCATATACAACAGCATCAACAACAACATATACAAAAGCAACAACAACATATACAACAACATCAACAACATCATATACAACAGCAACAACAATATATACAACAACAACAACAACATCATATACAACAGCATCAACAACATATACAACAGCATCAACAACATATACAACAGCATCAACAACATCATATACAACAGCAACAACAACACCATATACAACAGCATCAACAACATCATATACAACAGCATCAACAACATATACAACAGCAACAACAACAACATATACAACAGCATCAACAACAACATATACAACAGCATCAACAACACCATATACAACAGCATCAACAACACCATATACAACAGCATCAACAACAACATATACAAAAGCAACAACAACATATACAACAACATCAACAACATCATATACAACAGCAACAACAATATATACAACAACAACAACAACATCATATACAACAGCAACAACAACATATACAACAGCATCAACAACATCATATACAACAGCAACAACAACATATACAACAGCAACAACAACAACATATACAACAGCAACAACAACAACATATACAACAGCATCAACAACATCATATACAACAGCAACAACAACATATACAACAGCAACAACAATATCATATACAACAGCAACAACAACAACATATACAACAGCAACAACAACAACATACACAACAGCAACAACAACAACATATACAACAGCATCAACAACAACATATACAACAGCAACAACAACATATACAACAGCAACAACAACAACATATACAACATCATATACAACAGCAACAACAACATCATATACAACAGCAACAACAACAACATATACAACAGCATCAACAACATCATATACAACAGCAACAACAACAACTTATACAACAGCAACAACAACATCATATACAACAGCAACAACAACATCATATACAACAGAAACAACAACAACATATACAACAGCAACAACAACATCATATACAACAGAAACAACAACAACATATACAACAGCATCAACAACATCATATACAACAGCATCAACAACAACATATACAACAGCAACAACAACAACATATACAACAGCAACAACAACAACATATACAACAGCAACAACAACAACATATACAACAGCATCAACAACACCATATACAACAACAACAACAACATCATATACAACAGCATCAACAACAATATATACAACAGCAACAACAACAACATATACAATAGCAACAACAACAACATATACAACAGCATCAACAACATCATATACAACAGCATCAACAACAACATATACAACAGCAACAACAACAACATATACAACAGCAACAACAACAACATATACAACAGCAACAACAACATCATATACAACAGCAACAACAACAACATATACAACAGCAACAACAACACCATATACAACAGCAACAACAACATATACAACATTAACAACATCATATACAACAGCATCAACGACAACATATACAACAGCAACAACAACATCATATACAACAGCATCAACAACATATACAACAGCATCAACAACATCATATACAACAGCAACAACAACAACATATACAACAGCATCAACAACAACATATACAACAGCAACAACAACAACATGTACAACAGCATCAACAACAACATATACAACAGCATCAACAACATATACAACAGCATCAACAACATCATATACAACAGCAACAACAACACCATATACAACAGCATCAACAACATCATATACAACAGCATCAACAACATATACAACAGCATCAACAACATATACAACAGCATCAACAACATCATATACAACAGCAACAACAACACCATATACAACAGCATCAATAACATCATATACAACAGCATCAACAACATATACAACAGCAACAACAACAACATATACAACAGCATCAACAACAACATATACAACAGCATCAACAACACCATATACAATAGCATCAACAACAACATATACAACAGCAACAACAACATATACAACAGCATCAACAACACCATATACAACAGCATCAACAACAACATATACAACAGCATCAACAACATCATATACAACAGCATCAACAACATCATATACAACGGCATCAACAACACCATATACAACAGCATCAACAACAACATATACAACAGCATCAACAACATATACAACAGCATCAACAACATCATATACAACAGCATCAACAACACCATATACAACAGCATCAACAACACCATATACAACAGCATCAACAACAACATATACAACAGCATCAACAACACCATATACAACAGCATCAACAACATATACAACATTAACAACATCATATACAACAGCATCAACGACAACATATACAACAGCAACAACAACATCATATACAACAGCAACAACAACATATACAACAGCAACAACAACAACATATACAACAGCAACAACAACATCATATACAACAGCAACAACAACAACATATACAACAGCAACAACAACACCATATACAACAGCAACAACAACATATACAACAGCATCAATAACACCATATACAACAGCATCAACAACATCATATACAACAGCATCAACAACAACATATACAACAGCATCAACACCATATACAACAGTATCAACAACAACATATACAACAGCATCAACAACATATACAACAGCATCAACAACACCATATACAACAGCATCAACAACAACATATACAACAGCATCAACAACATATACAACAGCATCAACAACATCATGTACAACAGCATCAACAACATATACAACAGCATCAACAACACCATATACAACAGCATCAACAACAACATATACAACAGCATCTACAACACCATATACAACAGCATCAACAACAACATATACAACAGCAACAACAACAACATATACAACAGCAACAACAACAACATATACAACAGCAACAACAACATCATATACAACAGCAACAACAACAACATATACAACAGCAACAACAACAACATATACAACAGCAACAACAGCATCATATACAACAGCAACAACAACAACATATACAACAGCATCAACAACAAATACAACAGCAACAACAACATCATATACAAAAGCAACAACAACAACATATACAACAGCAACAACAACAACATATACAACAGCAACAACAACATCATATACAACAGCAACAACAACATCATATACAACAGCATCAACAACATATACAACATTAACAACATCATATACAACAGCATCAACGACAACATATACAACAGCAACAACAACATCATATACAACAGCAACAACAACAACATATACAACAGCAACAACAACAACATATACAACAGCAACAACAACATCATATACAACAGCAACAACAACATATACAACAGCAACAACAACACCATATACAACAGCAACAACAACATATACAACAGCATCAATAACACCATATACAACAGCATCAACAACATCATATACAACAGCATCAACAACAACATATACAACAGCATAAACAACAACATATACAACAGCATCAACACCATATACAACAGTATCAACAACAACATATACAACAGCATCAACAACATATACAACAGCATCAACAACACCATATACAACAGCATCAACAACAACATATACAACAGCATCAACAACATATACAACAGCATCAACAACAACATATACAACAGCAACAACAACAACATATACAACAGCAACAACAACACCATATACAACAGCATCAACAACATCATATACAACAGCATCAACAACATATACAACAGCATCAACAACATCATATACAACAGCAACAACAACAACATATACAACAGCATCAACAACAACATATACAACAGCAACAACAACATGTACAACAGCATCAACAACAACATATACAACAGCATCAACAACATATACAACAGCATCAACAACATCATATACAACAGCAACAACAACACCATATACAACAGCATCAACAACACCATATACAACAGCATCAACAACAACATATACAAAAGCAACAACAACATATACAACAACATCAACAACATCATATACAACAGCAACAACAATATATACAACAACAACAACAACATCATATACAACAGCATCAACAACATATACAACAGCATCAACAACATATACAACAGCATCAACAACATCATATACAACAGCAACAACAACACCATATACAACAGCATCAACAACATCATATACAACAGCATCAACAACATATACAACAGCAACAACAACAACATATACAACAGCATCAACAACAACATATACAACAGCATCAACAACACCATATACAACAGCATCAACAACACCATATACAACAGCATCAACAACAACATATACAAAAGCAACAACAACATATACAACAACATCAACAACATCATATACAACAGCAACAACAATATATACAACAACAACAACAACATCATATACAACAGCAACAACAACATATACAACAGCATCAACAACATCATATACAACAGCAACAACAACATATACAACAGCAACAACAACAACATATACAACAGCAACAACAACAACATATACAACAGCATCAACAACATCATATACAACAGCAACAACAACATATACAACAGCAACAACAATATCATATACAACAGCAACAACAACAACATATACAACAGCAACAACAACAACATACACAACAGCAACAACAACAACATATACAACAGCATCAACAACAACATATACAACAGCAACAACAACATATACAACAGCAACAACAACAACATATACAACATCATATACAACAGCAACAACAACATCATATACAACAGCAACAACAACAACATATACAACAGCATCAACAACATCATATACAACAGCAACAACAACAACTTATACAACAGCAACAACAACATCATATACAACAGCAACAACAACATCATATACAACAGAAACAACAACAACATACACAACAGCAACAACAACATCATATACAACAGAAACAACAACAACATATACAACAGCATCAACAACATCATATACAACAGCATCAACAACAACATATACAACAGCAACAACAACAACATATACAACAGCAACAACAACAACATATACAACAGCAACAACAACAACATATACAACAGCATCAACAACACCATATACAACAACAACAACAACATCATATACAACAGCATCAACAACAATATATACAACAGCAACAACAACAACATATACAATAGCAACAACAACAACATATACAACAGCATCAACAACATCATATACAACAGCATCAACAACAACATATACAACAGCAACAACAACAACATATACAACAGCAACAACAACATCATATACAACAGCATCAACAACAATATATACAACAGCATCAACAACATCATATACAACAGCAACAACAACAACATATACAACAGCAACAACAACAACATATACAATAGCAACAACAACATCATATACAACAGCATCAACAACATATACAACAGCAACAACAACAACATATACAACAGCAACCACAACAACATATACAACAGCATCAACGACAACATATACAACAGCAACAACAACATCATATACAACAGCAACAACAACAACATATACAACAGCAACAACAACAACATATACAACAGCAACAACAACAACATATACAACAGCAACAACAACATCATATACAACAGCAACAACAACAACATATACAACAGCAACAACAACAACATATACAACAGCAACAACAGCATCATATACAACAGCAACAACAACAACATATACAACAGCATCAACAACAAATACAACAGCAACAACAACATCATATACAACAGCAACAACAACAACATATACAACAGCAACAACAACAACATATACAACAGCAACAACAACATCATATACAACAGCAACAACAACATCATATACAACAGCATCAACAACATATACAACATTAACAACATCATATACAACAGCATCAACGACAACATATACAACAGCAACAACAACATCATATACAACAGCAACAACAACAACATATACAACAGCAACAACAACAACATATACAACAGCAACAACAACATCATATACAACAGCAACAACAACAACATATACAACAGCAACAACAACACCATATACAACAGCAACAACAACATATACAACAGCATCAATAACACCATATACAACAGCATCAACAACATCATATACAACAGCATCAACAACAACATATACAACAGCATCAACACCATATACAACAGTATCAACAACAACATATACAACAGCATCAACAACATATACAACAGCATCAACAACACCATATACAACAGCATCAACAACAACATATACAACAGCATCAACAACATATACAACAGCATCAACAACATCATGTACAACAGCATCAACAACATATACAACAGCATCAACAACACCATATACAACAGCATCAACAACAACATATACAACAGCATCTACAACACCATATACAACAGCATCAACAACAACATATACAACAGCAACAACAACAACATATACAACTGCAACAACAACACCATATACAACAGCATCAACAACATCATATACAACAGCATCAACAACATATACAACAGCATCAACAACATCATATACAACAGCAACAACAACAACATACACAACAGCATCAACAACAACATATACAACAGCATCAACAACATATACAACAGCATCAACAACATATACAACAGCATAAACAACAACATATACAACAGCATCAACACCATATACAACAGCATCAACAACAACATATACAACAGCATCAACAACATATACAACAGCATCAACAACACCATATACAACAGCATCAACAACAACATATACAACAGCAACAACAACAACATACACAACAGCATCAACAACAACATATACAACAGCATCAACAACATATACAACAGCATCAACAACACCATATACAACAGCATCAACAACAACATATACAACAGCATCAACAACATATACAACAGCATCAACAACATCATATACAACAGCATCAACAACATATACAACAGCATCAACAACACCATATACAACAGCATCAACAACACCATATACAACAGCATCAACAACAACATATACAACAGCATCAACAACACCATATACAACAGCATCAACAACAACATATACAACAGCAACAACAACAACATATACAACAGCAACAACAACACCATATACAACAGCATCAACAACATCATATACAACAGCATCAACAACATATACAACAGCATCAACAACATCATATACAACAGCAACAACAACAACATATACAACAGCATCAACAACAACATATACAACAGCAACAACAACAACATGTACAACAGCATCAACAACAACATATACAACAGCATCAACAACATATACAACAGCATCAACAACATCATATACAACAGCAACAACAACACCATATACAACAGCATCAACAACAACATATACAACAGCATAAACAACAACATATACAACAGCATCAACACCATATACAACAGTATCAACAACAACATATACAACAGCATCAACAACATATACAACAGCATCAACAACACCATATACAACAGCATCAACAACAACATATACAACAGCATCAACAACATATACAACAGCATCAACAACATCATATACAACAGCATCAACAACATATACAACAGCATCAACAACACCATATACAACAGCATCAACAACACCATATACAACAGCATCAACAACAACATATACAACAGCATCAACAACACCATATACAACAGCATCAACAACAACATATACAACAGCAACAACAACAACATATACAACTGCAACAACAACACCATATACAACAGCATCAACAACATCATATACAACAGCATCAACAACATATACAACAGCATCAACAACATCATATACAACAGCAACAACAACAACATACACAACAGCATCAACAACAACATATACAACAGCATCAACAACATGTACAACAGCATCAACAACATATACAACAGCATAAACAACAACATATACAACAGCATCAACACCATATACAACAGCATCAACAACAACATATACAACAGCATCAACAACATATACAACAGCATCAACAACACCATATACAACAGCATCAACAACAACATATACAACAGCAACAACAACAACATACACAACATCATCAACAACAACATATACAACAGCATCAACAACACCATATACAACAGCATCAACAACAACATATACAACAGCATCAACAACATATACAACAGCATCAACAACATCATATACAACAGCATCAACAACATATACAACAGCATCAACAACACCATATACAACAGCATCAACAACACCATATACAACAGCATCAACAACAACATATACAACAGCATCAACAACACCATATACAACAGCAACAACAACAACATATACAACAGCAACAACAACACCATATACAACAGCATCAACAACATCATATACAACAGCATCAACAACATATACAACAGCATCAACAACATCATATACAACAGCAACAACAACAACATATACAACAGCATCAACAACAACATATACAACAGCAACAACAACAACATGTACAACAGCATCAACAACAACATATACAACAGCATCAACAACATATACAACAGCATCAACAACATCATATACAACAGCAACAACAACACCATATACAACAGCATCAACAACATCATATACAACAGCATCAACAACATATACAACAGCATCAACAACATATACAACAGCATCAACAACATCATATACAACAGCAACAACAACACCATATACAACAGCATCAATAACATCATATACAACAGCATCAACAACATATACAACAGCAACAACAACAACATATACAACAGCATCAACAACAACATATACAACAGCATCAACAACACCATAAACAATAGCATCAACAACAACATATACAACAGCAACAACAACATATACAACAGCATCAACAACACCATATACAACAGCATCAACAACAACATATACAACAGCATCAACAGCATCATATACAACAGCATCAACAACATCATATACAACGGCATCAACAACACCATATACAACAGCATCAACAACAACATATACAACAGCATCAACAACATATACAACAGCATCAACAACATCATATACAACAGCATCAACAACACCATATACAACAGCATCAACAACACCATATACAACAGCATCAACAACAACATATACAACAGCATCAACAACACCATATACAACAGCATCAACAACAACATATACAACAGCAACAACAACAACATATACAACAGCAACAACAACACCATATACAACAGCATCAACAACATCATATACAACAGCATCAACAACACCATATACAACAGCATCAACAACAACATATACAACAGCATCAACAACAACATATACAAAAGCATTAACAACACCATATACAACAGCAACAACAACAACATATACAACAGCAACAACAACAACATATACAACAGCATCAACAACACCATATACAACAGCATCAACAACACCATATACAACAGCATCAACAACAACATATACAACAGCATCAACAACACCATATACAACAGCATCAACAACAACATATACAACAGCAACAACAACAACATATACAACAGCAACAACAACACCATATACAACAGCATCAACAACATCATATACAACAGCATCAACAACATATACAACAGCATCAACAACATCATATACAACAGCAACAACAACAACATATACAACAGCATCAACAACAACATATACAACAGCAACAACAACAACATGTACAACAGCATCAACAACAACATATACAACAGCATCAACAACATATACAACAGCATCAACAACATCATATACAACAGCAACAACAACATCATATACAACAGCATCAACAACAACATATACAACAGCATAAACAACAACATATACAACAGCATCAACACCATATACAACAGTATCAACAACAACATATACAACAGCATCAACAACATATACAACAGCATCAACAACACCATATACAACAGCATCAACAACAACATATACAACAGCATCAACAACATATACAACAGCATCAACAACATCATATACAACAGCATCAACAACATATACAACAGCATCAACAACACCATATACAACAGCATCAACAACACCATATACAACAGCATCAACAACAACATATACAACAGCATCAACAACACCATATACAACAGCATCAACAACAACATATACAACAGCAACAACAACAACATATACAACTGCAACAACAACACCATATACAACAGCATCAACAACATCATATACAACAGCATCAACAACATATACAACAGCATCAACAACATCATATACAACAGCAACAACAACAACATACACCACAGCATCAACAACAACATATACAACAGCATCAACAACATGTACAACAGCATCAACAACATATACAACAGCATAAACAACAACATATACAACAGCATCAACACCATATACAACAGCATCAACAACAACATATACAACAGCATCAACAACATATACAACAGCATCAACAACACCATATACAACAGCATCAACAACAACATATACAACAGCAACAACAACAACATACACAACATCATCAACAACAACATATACAACAGCATCAACAACATATACAACAGCATCAACAACATCATATACAACAGCATCAACAACATATACAACAGCATCAACAACACCATATACAACAGCATCAACAACACCATATACAACAGCATCAACAACAACATATACAACAGCATCAACAACACCATATACAACAGCATCAACAACAACATATACAACAGCAACAACAACAACATATACAACAGCAACAACAACACCATATACAACAGCATCAACAACATCATATACAACCGCATCAACAACATATACAACAGCATCAACAACATCATATACAACAGCAACAACAACAACATATACAACAGCATCAACAACAACATATACAACAGCAACAACAACAACATGTACAACAGCATCAACAACAACATATACAACAGCATCAACAACATATACAACAGCATCAACAACATCATATACAACAGCAACAACAACACCATATACAACAGCATCAACAACATCATATACAACAGCATCAACAACATATACAACAGCATCAACAACATATACAACAGCATCAACAACATCATATACAACAGCAACAACAACACCATATACAACAGCATCAATAACATCATATACAACAGCATCAACAACATATACAACAGCAACAACAACAACATATACAACAGCATCAACAACAACATATACAACAGCATCAACAACACCATAAACAATAGCATCAACAACAACATATACAACAGCAACAACAACATATACAACAGCATCAACAACACCATATACAACAGCATCAACAACAACATATACAACAGCATCAACAACATCATATACAACAGCATCAACAACATCATATACAACGGCATCAACAACACCATATACAACAGCATCAACAACAACATATACAACAGCATCAACAACATATACAACAGCATCAACAACATCATATACAACAGCATCAACAACACCATATACAACAGCATCAACAACACCATATACAACAGCATCAACAACAACATATACAACAGCATCAACAACACCATATACAACAGCATCAACAACAAGATATACAACAGCAACAACAACAACATATACAACAGCAACAACAACACCATATACAACAGCATCAACAACATCATATACAACAGCATCAACAACACCATATACAACAGCATCAACAACAACATATACAACAGCATCAACAACAACATATACAAAAGCATTAACAACACCATATACAACAGCAACAACAACAACATATACAACAGCAACAACAACAACATATACAACAGCATCAACAACACCATATACAATAGCATCAACAACAACATATACAACAGCAACAACAACATATACAACAGCATCAACAACACCATATACAACAGCATCAACAACAACATATACAACAGCATCAACAACATCATATACAACAGCATCAACAACATCATATACAACGGCATCAACAACACCATATACAACAGCATCAACAACAACATATACAACAGCATCAACAACATATACAACAGCATCAACAACATCATATACAACAGCATCAACAACACCATATACAACAGCATCAACAACACCATATACAACAGCATCAACAACAACATATACAACAGCATCAACAACACCATATACAACAGCATCAACAACAACATATACAACAGCAACAACAACAACATATACAACAGCAACAACAACACCATATACAACAGCAACAACAACAACATATACAACAGCATCAACAACATCATATACAACAGCATCAACAACACCATATACAACAGCATCAACAACAACATATACAAAAGCATTAACAACACCATATACAACAGCAACAACAACAACATATACAACAGCAACAACAACAACATATACAACAGCATCAACAACACCATATACAATAGCATCAACAACAACATATACAACAGCAACAACAACATATACAACAGCATCAACAACACCATATACAACAGCATCAACAACAACATATACAACAGCATCAACAACATCATATACAACAGCATCAACAACATCATATACAACGGCATCAACAACACCATATACAACAGCATCAACAACAACATATACAACAGCATCAACAACATATACAACAGCATCAACAACATCATATACAACAGCATCAACAACACCATATACAACAGCATCAACAACACCATATACAACAGCATCAACAACAACATATACAACAGCATCAACAACACCATATACAACAGCATCAACAACAACATATACAACAGCAACAACAACAACATATACAACAGCAACAACAACACCATATACAACAGCATCAACAACATCATATACAACAGCATCAACAACATATACAACAGCATCAACAACATCATATACAACAGCAACAACAACAACATATACAACAGCATCAACAACAACATATACAACAGCAACAACAACATGTACAACAGCATCAACAACAACATATACAACAGCATCAACAACATATACAACAGCATCAACAACATCATATACAACAGCAACAACAACACCATATACAACAGCATGAACAACTTCATATACAACAGCATCAACAACATATACAACAGCATCAACAACATATACAACAGCATCAACAACATCATATACAACAGCAACAACAACACCATATACAACAGCATCAACAACATCATATACAACAGCATCAACAACATATACAACAGCAACAACAACAACATATTCAACAGCATCAACAACACCATATACAACAGCATCAACAACACCATATACAACAGCATCAACAACAACATATACAAAAGCATTAACGACACCATATACAACAGCAACAACAACAACATATACAACAGCAACAACAACAACATATACAACAGCAACAACAACATCATATACAACAGCAACAGCAACAACATATACAACAGCATCAACAACATATACAACAGCAACAACAACATCATATACAACAGCAACAACAACAACATATACAACAGCAACAACAACAATATATACAACAGCAACAACAACATCATATACAACAGCAACAAGAACATCATATACAACAGCATCAACAACATATACAACAGCAACAACAACATCATATACAACAGCGTCAACGACAACATATACAACAGCAACAACAACATCATATACAACAGCAACAACAACAACATATACAACAGCAACAACAACAACATATACAACAGCAACAACAACATCATATACAACAGCAACAACAACAACATATACAACAGCAACTACAACACCATATACAACAGCAACAACAACAACATATACAACAGCAACAACAACAACATATACAACAGCATCAACAACAACATATACAACAGCATCAACAACAACATATACAACAGCAACAACAACAACATATACAACAGCAACAACACCATATATACAACAGCATCAACAACATCATATACAACAGCAACAACATATACAACAGCATCAACAACATCATATACAACAGCAACAATAACAACATATTCAACAGCATCAACAACATCATATACAACAGCAACAACAACAACATATACAACAGCAACAACAACAACATATACAACAGCAACAACAACAACATATACAACAGCATCAACAACAACATATACAACAGTAACAACAACAACATATACAACAGCAACAACAACATCATATACAACAGCATCAACAACACCATATACAACAGCAACAACAACATCGTATACAACAGCATCAACAACATATACAATAGCAACAACAACATCGTATACAACAGCATCAACAACATATACAACAGCAACAACAACATCGTATACAACAGCATCAACCAGATCATATACAACAGCAACAACAACAACATATACAACAGCATCAACAACAACATATACAACAGCAACAACAACAACATATACAACAGCATCAACAACAACACATACAACAGCAACAACAACAACATATACAACAGCATCAACAACAACATATACAACAGCAACAACAACAACATATACGACAGCATCAACAACAACATATACAACAGCAACAACAACAACATATACAACAGCATCAACAACAACATATACAACAGCAACAACAACAACATATACAACAGCATCAACAACACCATATACAACAGCAACAACAACATCGTATACAACAGCATCAACAACATATACAACAGCAACAACAACATCGTATACAACAGCATCAACCAGATCATATACAACAGCAACAACAACAACATATACAACAGCATCAACAACAACATATACAACAGCAACAACAACAAATACAACAGCAACAACAACAACATATACAACAGCATCAACAACAACACATACAACAGCAACAACAACAACATATACAACAGCATCAACAACAACATATACAACAGCAACAACAACAACATATACAACAGCATCAACAACAACATATACAACAGAAACAACAACAACATATACAACAGCATCAACAACAACATATACAACAGCATCAACAACATCATATACAACAGCAACAACAACAACATATACAACAGCAACAACAACAACATATACAACAGCAACAACAACAACATATACAACAGCAACAACAACAACATATACAACAGCAACAACAACATCATATGCAACAGCAACAACAACAACATATACAACAGCAACAACAACAACATATACAACAGCATCAACAACAACATATACAACAGCAACAACAACATCATATACAACAGCATCAACGACAACATATACAACAGCAACAACAACATCGTATACAACAGCAACAACAACAACATATACAACAGCATCAACAACATCATATACAACAGCAACAACAATAACATATACAACAGCATCAACAACATCATATACAACAGCAACAACAACAACATATACAACAGCATCAACAACATCATATACAACAGCAACAACAACAACATATATAACAGCAACAACAACAACATATACAACAGCAACAACAACATCATATACAACAGCATCAACAACATATACAACAGCAACAACAACAATATATACAACAGCAACAACAACAACATATACAACAGCATCAACGACAACATATACAACAGCAACAACAACATCATATACAACAGCAACAACAACAACATATACAACAGCAACAACAACAACATATACAACAGCAACAACAACAACATATACAACAGCAACAACAACAACATATACAACAGCAACAACAACATCATATACAACAGCAACAACAACAACATATACAACAGCAACAACAACAACATATACAACAGCAACAACAACATCATATACAACAGCAACAACAACAACATATACAACAGCATCAACAACATATACAACAGCAACAACAACATCATATACAACAGCAACAACAACAACATATACAACAGCAACAACAACAACATATACAACAGCAACAACAACATCATATACAACAGCAACAAGAACATCATATACAACAGCATCAACAACATATACAACAGCAACAACAACATCATATACAACAGCATCAACGACAACATATACAACAGCAACAACAACATCATATACAACAGCAACAACAACAACATATACAACAGCAACAACAACAACATATACAACAGCAACAACAACATCATATACAACAGCAACAACAACAACATATACAACAGCAACAACAACATGTACAACAGCATCAACAACAACATATACAACAGCATCAACAACAACATATACAACAGCATCAACAACAACATATACAACAGCAACGACAACAACATATACAACAGCAACAACAACAACATATACAACAGCATCAACAATATCATATACAACAGCAACAACATATACAACAGCATCAACAACATCATATACAACAGCAACAATAACAACATATACAACAGCATCAACAACATCATATACAACAGCAACAACAACAACATATACAACAGCAACAACAACAACATATACAACAGCAACAACAACAACATATACAACAGCATCAACAACAACATATACAACAGCAACAACAACAACATATACAACAGCAACAACAACATCATATACAACAGCATCAACAACACCATATACAACAGCAACAACAACATCGTATACAACAGCATCAACAACATATACAACAGCAACAACAACATCGTATACAACAGCATCAACCAGATCATATACAACAGCAACAACAACAACATATACAACAGCAACAACAACATATACAACAGAATCAACAACAACATATACAACAGCATCAACAACAAATATACAACAGCAACAACAATAACATATACAACAGCATCAATAACATCAAATACAACAGCAACAACAACATCATATACAACAGCAACAACAACAACATATACAACAGCATCAACAACAACATATACAACAGCATCAACAACAACATATACAACAGCAACAACAACAACATATACAACAGCATCAACAACATCATATACAACAGCAACAACAACAACATATACAACAGCAACAACAACATCATATACAACAGCATCAACAACAACATATACAACAGCATCAACAACAACATATACAACAGCATCAACAACAACATATACAACAGCAACAACAACATCATATACAAGAGCATCAACAACAACATATACAACAGCAACAACAACATCATATACAACAGCATCAACAACAACATATACAACAGCATCAACAACAACATATACAACAGCATCAACAACAACATATACAACAGCAACAACAATAACATATACGACAGCATCAACAACAACATATACAACAGCATCAACAACAATATATATAACAGCATCAACAACAACATATACAACAGCATCAACAACAACATATACAACAGCATCAACAACAACATATACAACAGCATCAACAACAACATATACAACAGCACCAACATATACAACTGCAACAACAACATCATATACAACAGCAACAACAACAACATATACAACAGCATCAACAACATCATATACAACAGCAACAACATATACAACAGCAACAACAACATCATATACAACAGCAACAACAACATCATATACAACAGCATCAACAACAACATATACAACAGTATCAACAACAACATATACAACAGCAACAACAACATATACAACAGCAACAACAACAACATATACAACAGCAACAACAACACCATATACAACAGCAACAACAACATCATATACAACAGCAACAACAACAACAACATATACAACAGCAACAACAACAACATATACAACAGCATCAACATCATCATATACAACAGCATCAACAACAACATATACAACAGCAACAACAACAACATATACAACAGCATCAACAACAACATATACAACAGCAACAACAACAACATATACAACAGCATCAACAACATCATATACAACAGCATCAACAACAACATATACAACAGCAACAACAACAACATATACAACAACATCAACAACATCATATACAACAGCAACAAAAACAACATATACAACAGCATCAACATATACAATAGCATCAACAACAACATATACAACAGCAACAACAACAACATATACAACAGCATCAACAACAACATATACAACAGCAACAACAACAACATATACAACATCATCAACAACATCATATACAACAGCATCAACAACAACATATACAACAGCAACAACATATACAACAGCAACAACATATACAATAGCAACAACAACAACATATACAACAGCATCAACAACAACATATACAACAGCAACAACAACAACATATACAAAAGCAACAACAACATATACAACAGCATCAACAACATCATATACAACAGCAACAACATATACAACAGCATCAACAACAACATATACAACAGAAACAACAACAACATATACAACAGCATCAACAACAACATATACAACAGCATCAACAACAACATATACAACAGCAACAACAACAACATATACAACAGCAACAACAACAACATATACAACAGCAACAACAACAACATATACAACAGCATCAACAACAACATGTACAACAGAAACAACAACAACATATACAACAGCAACAACAGCAACATATACAACAGCATCAACAACAACATATACAACAGAAACAACAACAACATATACAACAGCAACAACAACAACATATACAACAGCAACAACAACAACATATACAACAGCATCAACAACAACATATACAACAGCAACAACAACAACATATACAACAGCAACAACAACATCATATACAACAGCATCAACAACAACATATACAACAGCATCAACAACAACATATGCAACAGCCACAACAACAACATATGCAACAGCAACAACAACAACATATACAACAGCAACAACAACATCATATTAAATATCATCAACAACAACATATACAACAGCATCAACAACATCATATACAATAGGAACAACAACAACATATACAACAGCAACAACAACAACATATACAACAGCATCAACAACAACATATACAACAGCATCAACAACAACATATACAACAGAAACAACAACAACATATACAGCAGCAACAACAGCAACAACATATACAACAGCAACAACAACAACATATATAACAGCATCAACAACAACATATACAACAGCAACAACAACATATACAACAACATCAACAACATCATATACAACAGCAACAACAACAACATATACAACAGCAACAACAACATATACAACAGCAACAACAACAACATATACAACAGCATCAACAACAACATATACAACAGCAACAACAACATATACAACAGCATCAACAACATCATATACAACAGCAACAACAACAACATATACAACAGCAACAACAACATATACAACAGCAACAACAACAACATATACAACAGCAACAACAACAACATATACAACAGCATCAACAACAACATATACAACAGCAACAACAACATATACAACAGCATGAACGACATCATATACAACAGCAACAACAACAACATATACAACAGCATCAACAACAACATATACAACAGCAACAACAACATATACAACAGCATCAACAACAACATATACAACAGCATCAACAACAACATATACAACAGCATCAACAACATATACAACAGCATCAACAACAACATATACAACAGCATCAACAACAACATATACAACAGCAACAACAACATATACAACAGCAACAACAACAACATATACAACAGCATCAACAACAACATATACAACAGCATCAACAACAACATATACAACAGCAACAACAACATATACAACAGCATCAACAACATCATATACAACAGCATCAACAACAACATATACAACAGCATCAACAACAACATATACAACAGCAACAACAACATATACAACAGCATCAACAACAACATATACAACAGCATCAACAACAACATATACAACAGCAACAACAACATATACAACAGCAACAACAACAACATATACAACAGCATCAACAACAACATATACAACAGCAACAACAACATATACAACAGCATCAACAACAACATATACAACAGCATCAACAACAACATATACAACAGCAACAACAACATTGACAACAGCAACAACAACATATACAACAGCATCAACAACAACATATACAACAGCAACAACAACATATACAACAGCATGAACAACAACATATACAACAACATCAACAACAACATATACAACAGCAACAACAACATATACAACAGCAACAACAACAACATATACAACAGCATCAACAACAACATATAGAACAGCATCAACAACAACATATACAACAGCAACAACAACATATACAACAGCAACAACAACAACATATACAACAGCAACAACAACATATACAACAGCAACAACAACATATACAACAGCAACAACAACAACATATACAACAGCATCAACAACAACATATACAACAGCATCAACAACAACATATACAACAGCATCAACAACATATAAAACAGCATCAACAACATCATATACAACTGCATCAACAACATCATATACAACAGCAACAACAACAACATATACAACAGCATCAACAACAACATATACAACAGCATCAACAACAACATATACAACAGCAACAACAACATATACCACAGCAACAACAACATCATATACAACAGCAACAACCACATCATATACAACAGAATCAACAACAACATATACAACAGCATCAACAACAAATATACAACATCAACAACAACAACATATACAACAGCAACAACAACAACATATACAACAGCAACAACAACAACATATACAACAGCAATAACAACAACATATACAACAGCAACAACAACATCATATACAACAGCAACAACAACAACATATACAACAGCAACAACAACAAATATACAACATTAACAACAACAACATATACAACAGCAACAACAACAACATAAACAACAGCAACAACAACATCATATACAACAACATCAACAACAACATATACAACAGCAACAACAACAACATATACAACAGCATCAACAACATCATATACTACGACAAAGGCAACAACAAAAACAACGGCAACAACAATAATAAAAATAATAATAATTTATATTATTGGCCACAAGGGCCCAAGACATCGGGAATTGAGCAAAAGGGAAGGAAAACATATAAACAAGCCAGACTGAGAGATTTACATTGAATAAAAGGGGTTCGTGTTAATAATAATGACACAATAATAATTATACAAGATATACAAAGGCGGTGGATTGGCAGTATCGGTAGATTACCCACCTTGAATGATTTTCTTACTTTTACCCACCTTAATAATTTTATCCCTTTTATCCACCTTTAATAAGTAGTCATTTCCACTCACCTTAAATAATTTTTATCACTTTTACCCACCTTTGATAATTAAATGTCTTCTACCCTACTTTAATAATTTTTGTCTCTTTTACCCACCTATTAAACATATTTTTACTTTTACCCACCTTTGATAATTAAATGTCTTCTACCCACCTTCAATAATGTTTAAAACTATTCTTACTTTTACCCACCTTATTGATTTTCTTATCTTTACCCACCTTCAATAATTTTGTCACTTTTACCCACTTTTATTGATGTTCTCACACCTTTAATGATTCTATCATTTTTACCCACCTTTCTAATTTAGGTAAAAAGCTAGGAATTTGTAGGGAAAAGAAATCGATGTTGACACAAGTTGTTTACTGGTTCTTTATTTTATCACAGAAGAGTGAAATGTAAAGTTGACTTCGTTGGGACTTGAAAGAACGACAAGAGCCAGAATAAATACAGTTGATCTTGACACACTAATTATTACCATTTAAAATAATGGTTTCTACTTTAAGCACAAGGCCAGCAATTATCCCAGTACATTACTGGTACTTTATTTTATCGATCCCGTAAGGATGATAGGCAAAGTTAACCTCGACGGGATTTCAACTCAGATCATAAAGGACCGTAACTCTTTGCTGCAAAGCATGGCGTCCGACCCTCTACCGATACTTAAAATAATGGTTTCTTATATAGACACAAGGCCAGCAATTTTGGGGTGAAGGGGAAAGTCGATTAAATCGATCCCAGTGTGTTACTGGTACTTTATGTTATCGACCCTGCAAGGATGAGTTCTATGCCGTAAAGTATATTTTCCGCAGCTCTTCCGATCTTGCCAATCCGCACCCCTGAAATTAAAATTAAAATAATAATGGAAATTAAAATGAAAATAATAATTGTTTCTAGTTTTGGCACAAGGCCAGCAATTA
>OZ024740.1:23651719-23904219 GCA_964016885.1 Eledone cirrhosa
GAGAAGGACCTGAGTGGGCCAGTTGGATATCTAGTCCTTCTCGTCTGATGGCTCTGCAGATGGCTGTTGTTGTTTCTTCACTGAAGTGTGGGAGCTTCAGGAAGCAAGTGTTAGTGCCTCGGGTGTGGTGTCCTCTGTTCTTTCTGGCACGGTTTGTGGTGGATGTCGTGTATCCGTTCAGTTTGAGTACTTCCAGGAAATGTGTGGTGTGTGTGTCTCGGTCTCTAGCGTCGGTGCATTTGTTCCGGATACGTGCCAGTTCGTTCCTTATGTATCTGAACTTGGCACCGAGTGGGAGGGCCGATCTGAAATGTACGAACAGGTCCCTGCTGGCGGCTTTTTTATAGAAGCAGGTGTGGATGTTGCCTTCCTCTGTTACCCTGAGTTGGAAGTCCAGTAGGGATAGGGATCCGCGGTCGTCGGGGTGTTCCATGCTGAACTTTATACTGGCGTCCATGCTGGAGAATGTTGTGTATAATTTATCTGCCTCCTCACGGGATGATGTGAGGATGAGTATGTCATCTACATATCGGGTGAAGAAGGCATGGGAATGGCAGGTGTTGAGGGCTCGGCATTCTAGCTGGTTCATGTAGGTGATGGCCAGCAGGCCCGATAGGCTGGATCCCATGGGTAATCTTGTTGTCTGTCTGTATGTGTGGTGGTGGAAGGTGAAGTACGTGTTGTCTACTGTGAAGGACAAAAGCTGGTGTATGTCCGTCGGGTGGAGACCGTAGCAGTTGATGTCCTCTGCGACCACGCAGTCCGTCAATAAATCGACAGCTGGATGAGCGGGGACTGTAGTGTAGAGTGAGACAACGTCGAGGCTAAAAGCGTATTTATTTAGTTTGAGTTGTTCTGGCTGGAGTTGGTGTAGTCTACGTATAACTTCGTCGGAGCTACTGACATGCCCGGGAAAGGTGGAGAGTAGAGGCTTGAGGACCTGGGAGAGGAGCCAGGAAATTTTGTATAGGGGTCCTTCTGTGCTAGAGACGATGCGTCTTATTTGCGTCTTAGTGCTATTCTTGTGGGTCTTGATGAGGTGGTAGAAAGTGGGCAGTCTGCTATTTCTAGTGGTGTAGTTGAGCTTAACTTTATTTGGGAGTTGTCTTCTCCTACAGATATCGAACCAAATAGAGTTGGTCTGTTTTTCGATCTGGGCTGCAGTCATGTCCGGGATCTCTGTGTATAGTTCATTGTCGCTTAGGTGTTCAAAGGCTAGGTTATTGTATGTGGCTTCAGAGATGACGCAAAACTGTTTACCTTTGTCGGATGGTAAGTATATAAGTTCCTTATTCCGTAGGTTCTTCAGGGCGAGTTGTTGTGTCCTGGAGAGGTTTGGGGCTATCTTCTGTTTCCGTAAGATGTTAAATACGGAATGTTTTAGTCTCGAGAGTTTTTCTTCAAGCTCGCGGTTGGCAGGTGGTGGACAGAGTGGACGATCAAGTTGGTATATCGGGAATCTGGGTTTGATAGATTCCGTGGTGTTGTTGCCGAGAGTCGATATCCATTTTAGTTGGTAGGCAGCCCGACAGAAATTCCTTTCTATGTCGAGCCATAGTTTGTCGTCCAGTCTCTGTTTCAATATGAACTTGGGACCCAGGCTGAGGAGGTCTAATTCCTCTCGGGAGAGGGATCCTGTCAAGTCTGTGACGAGGTGTTTTGCGTCAGGTGTGTTGTTGGTCGGGGCACCGCTAGGTTCGGTGTTGGTACCGTCTGGTTCGTCTCTG
The DNA here is from genome assembly GCA_964016885.1 of Eledone cirrhosa. NCBI lineage: Eukaryota > Metazoa > Mollusca > Cephalopoda > Octopoda > Eledonidae > Eledone > Eledone cirrhosa. The sequence continues at coordinate 23,653,447 of OZ024740.1, forward strand.
TTGGTGCTTAGAGTTGGGATGTTGTTAAGACAGTTGGCCGTCCTGAGTTTGAGAAATTTTTGCGTTAAACGTATTTTCTCGTAGTCTCGGCGATGGTGGTATGACCTGTCTATAGTGGCGGAGATGACTCTGGACAGAGGTTCTGGGGTTTCAGCGAGTTGTGGTACAAGCCTGGAAATAGTCCGTATGTGATGTTGTAGCTTGCGGTGTAGGTGTTGTATGAGTTTTCTTAGGCAGAATTTTTGTATGTAACTAAGTGATCGTTTGAGGCCTGGTGATTTGAAGCATGTTGGTAGGTGCAAATTTTTGATAGTTTTGGGGATGATGTTGTTATTCAGGCATCGTTTTAGGAAGTTTATTTGGCAGCCGGCTTAAAAGAAAATTAAGGACGTTTAAAATAAATTTAAGGTAAAAGACGAATTGTCAACAATATCTTTTGCAATTGCATCCTTTATCTATGTCCATACCTGCATTGTTTTGGCTTTATTATACATATTCAAACGTTTATACCTCATTACACAATGCTTCAAGTGAACTATAACCTCCTCCTTTCCTTACGCCTGAGCCAGGCCCAGTTCACAACTGTAAAGAAACTCTTCCAGCTATCTGAAAAGCGCGCCAAAGCCGGCTGCCAAATAAACTTCATAAAACGATGCCTGAATAACAACATCATCCCCCAAACTATCAAAAATTTGCACCTACCAACATGCTTCAAATCACCAACTTCAAATGCAACAACTTCTACGTAGGTAGCACCACCAGACCACTTCACATAAGAATAAACGAACACCTCAATACTAACGCTTCCTCATTTAAGAAACACCTAGTTAAATGCAAAAACACCGACAAAACCATAACAGTTAGGATAGAAACTAAGGAAAGAAACCTCGGCAATCTTAGAATTAAGGAAGCACTAATTATAGATAAAACACTACCACCTATCAATAATAGACTAGAACTCAACACCCAATTTATAACCTGATAGGGCTTCTAGCCCCACATTTACACACCCCATACACACACACGCACGCACACACACACACGCTTACACCTCCACTTATTCTCTCTCACACATACACACACGAAACCAGTTCTAACACCAGATAACACCTACCCCCCACATTTACGAATAGACTTATCTTCTCACACGCACACACACACACTCACATACTTACACCTTCATGCTTTCTCCCACACACTTAAACAGGCATGTATATAAAAAAATTTAAAACAACCTAAACAAACCCCTTTTAAAGGGAGACTACTCTTTATCCACCTAATTTTAACTCTTTGACATTAGAGATAGAACAGATACTCTATACTATTTCCTGGCAGCATGGCTTGGCAAGATATTTAGAACGCTGGTTTGAGACCTTTATTTCCCTCTGAAGAAGAGATATTATCTCGAAAATTAAGGACGTTTAAAATAAATCTAAGGTAAAAGACGAATTGTCAACAATATCTTTTGCAATTGCATTCTTTTTCTATGTCCATACCTGCATTGTTTTGGCTTTATTATATATATTCAAACGTTTATACCTCATTAAACAATGCTTCAAGTGAACTATAACCTCCTCCTATATATATATATATTTTATATATATATATATATATATATATATATACATATATATATATATATATATATATATATATATATATTTATATATATATATATATATATATATATATATATATATATGTATACATATATATATATATGTATATATGTATATATGTACATATATATATATATATATATGTACATATATATATATATATATATATATGTATTTATATATATATATATATATATATGGAGGAAGTTATAGTTCACTTGAAGCATTGTGTAATGAGGTATAAACGTTTGTATTTGTAAAGCCCAAACAATGCAGGTATGGACATAAAATATAAATGCAAATGCAAAAGATATTGTTGACAATTAGTCTTTTACCTTAAATTTATTTAAATCTCCTTAATTTTCGAGATATCTCTTCTTCGGAGGGAAGTAAAGCGTTTAAACCAGCGTTTTATATAGCTTGCATATATATATATATATATATATATATATATATATATATATATATATATATATATATATATATATATATATATATATATTCCTTTATTTTTATTTTTATTTTATTTTGATTTTGATTTAGAATTTGAATTACTGTACAAAAATAGTAAAGTATAATATATGCCACTCCACTGTACATCAATATATACCTATGTATCTGTATGTCTGTTGCGTTGGAAATGAGGTCAATTATGTGTACAAACATTGGTCCGAAGAATCCAATCCTAGGTTTGGATGAAGCAATTGTAAGTGAATAAATGCTTTGAACATAGCTTTGATTCTTGTGAATTCTCTATATATATATATATATAGATATATATTTAATATATATATCTATATATATACATATATAGATTATATATATATATATATATATATATATATATATATATATATATATATATATATATATATAGATTATATATATATATATATATATATATATATATATATATATATATATATATATATAGATTATATATATATATATATATATATATATATATATATATATATATATATATATATATATATATATATATATATATATATAGAGATTATATATATATATATATATATATATATATATATATATATATATAGATTATATATATATATATATATATATATATATATATATATATATATATATATATATATATATATATATGTGTGTGTGTGTGTATGTGTGTCTGTGTGTGTAAACATGTATATTGCTATATATATAGAGATGTGTGTGTATCTGCATAGACAGAAAGGAAAAGATAATGTTGTACAAAGAGACATTAGAATGGCAAGAATTATACATATATTCTAACAATAAAAACAACAACAACAAGAACACAAATAGTAAATGTTACTTTATGAGCCCCGTTGCAGACAGAAAATAGTATGACCTCGAAGTCGTGAGCACATGTGGCCTCAGAGATGATTGACTATTAACTCGGCAATGGTCTGGCACATCTGCACCAGTGAGTAATCTATGTTTGTGCAGATGTGGCGAGCAGTATACGTTTTAGCCATTAGAAAAAGCAAAATGAATTCTTCCCCTGCGAATGAAGGGTTGCATTATTCAACTTAGTACTCAATATACAAAAGAAAGTAAAGTCTCATTATATTGAACATGTAAGACCGACGAGTATTCTACTATTGAAAGGGTTTAAGCTCCACCATGGAGCTCACATATTTATGTTATATACAGTCCTGTAGACGCCGTTTCTATATTAAATTTTATATATATATATATTGTTATACTTCTGGGAGGGTCATATTGTGGTAATAATTGTTTCTACTTTTGGCACAAGGCCAGCAATTACCCAGTGCATTGCTGGTACTTTATTTTATCGACCCCGTAAGGATGAAGGCGAAGTCAATCTCGGCGGGATTTGAACTCAGATCGTAAAGGGACGTTACTATGCTGGAAAGCATGGCGTCCGACCCTCTACCGATACTGCCAATCCGCGCCTACACATATATATATATAACGGCGATGAATTCGTTTTGCGAGGTTTTTTATATGAAATCGTGTGTCGAAACAAATATATATATACTCACACAAGCACACACAAATATATATATATATTGAGAGAGAGAGGGGGGGGGACAGCGAGAGAGAGAGATACACAACTACACTCCTTATTTCTATATATATGAAGAGATTTATATTACTCATTGTACTACCTCAAGTATCGAGTACGGTGATTAAGGTGGTAGAAAAGCCAGGAACCACCATAAAATCCCTGATCAGCAAAACCTACCCTTTTAAGAAAACCCACTGTACTAATAGGAAATGTATCATATGTAAGGTAAACCCCCGGATAAACTGTAAAACTAGAACCGTAGTCTATAGCATAAGATGTACAGAGGGTACTTGCAGAAACATGACAACAACACACATAGGCGAGACAGCTCGTAGCATAGATGAAAGGATAGAACAACACTGGGGGGAACTAATATGACGAAAAGACGGTCAGTACTATACGAACATGCCAGACAACAACACGGCGGTAACATAGACAACATAGAAATTAGAATAATATCTAAACATAGAAATGAGCCAGCAGATAGGCAAATCAGAGAGGCCAGTGAAATAGAACTTAGAAGACCAAGACTAAACAGAAAGAATGAATGGAATAACAACAACACCCAAACAAACAACGCTGACCTAAGAGAAGTATAAATAAATAAATAGATAAATAAATAAATAAATAAATACATACACAAGCACAATAACAACAAACACATATAAACACACACTAGTAAAATTAGAATACATTAACCAATACACAGTCACCCAATCACGAACACACATCAAAGAAAACACTATACACACACGCAAACGCATGCGCAAAGAAGACAAAATAAAATAAACAAATAAATAAATATATAAACAGACTAAATAAAGATGGCGTAGAAAATACAATGTAACGGGAGGAAACAATAGCATCACTGACGATGTTGCAGATGTGCAACGAAATAACTTTGATAAACTATATATACGTGTTTGTGTCTATATTGTATCTGTATTATTTTTGACCGTTGGTCAGTCAATGGCAACATTGAGGACCGAATAAATTAGATTACCGATAAAAAAGACACAGAAGCGAAAATCGAGAACCAACCAAACAGTGAGTGTGTTCTGTTATTAATTCTGGCAATATTACACAAATATGACCCTCCCCAAGTATAACAATTATAACAATATACATATATATATATATATATATATATATATATATATATATATATATATATATATATATATATATATATCAGATAGGTTGTAGTAAAATACCAGGTGGACCACAACCCACCAGAGTACTCGAGTACTCGATACTTGGGGTAGTAGAATGAGTAATATGAATCTCTTCATATATATATATAAAAATAAGGAGTGTAGTTGTGTATCTCTCTCTCGCTGTTCCCCCCCCCCCCTCTCTCTCTCTCTCTCTCTCTCTCTCTCTATATATATATATATATATATATATATATATATATATATATTTGTGTGTGCTTGTGTGAGTATATATAGATATATATACATATATATACACATTCATATATGTATACCTACATCCACGTCATCGCATTCATAAGTTATATATTGCAACATTGAGAAATCATTAAACATTTTTTTGATTTTTTTAAATCCTACACAACATAAACAAGTTTAAAACGAGAATAACATTATAGTATTTCTACTGCTGGTGTTTGCCACCCACCACGTTCCTTCTGTGCTATCGGCGCTCTCCTGCGTCTCTCCTCTAACTACAATTATTATTTTATATATACCGTCATAATACAACATTAGAAATATATTAATACTTGGAAAGAGATAGAGATAATATTTTTTATGCGATGATTCTAATATTAAATATTATTTGTGTATATTTTTATTTTTTCAAAGGAAAAAAATATAGTGTTCTTCTGAAGCATATCTCTATAATAGTTTGGTAACGCTGGAGATGTTAATGGTGGAATCTCTTTGTTTGTTTGTTTGTTTTTAAAATGGTGGACTAGGCAATTTTTTGTCGCATGATTAGACAACAAATACAGTATTTATGATTTACACACACTCACACACACACACACACACATACATACACATACATACACACAACGACCTTCACACACAGAGGCATACACACACACGCACACATATGTATATATATATTCATATATATATAGAAAGAGATAGATATATATATAGATATATATATATATGAATATATACGTATACACACAACATATATGTATATCTATATATATGTTGTGTGTGTATGTATACACATGTATATGTATATGTGTGTGTTTACATATATATATATATATATATATATATATATATATATATATGCATACAAACACAACACATATATAGATATGTATATTTATATATATATAAATATATATATATGTAATAACGCACGCACCCACACATATATATATATATATATAAACACACACATATATATATATATAAACACACACACATATATATATATATATATATATAAACACACACCTATATATATATATATATATATATATATATATAAACGTATACATGCATGCATGTACAAATCATGGCATGGGCATATCATTGAAATATATACATACACTGTCTAGTGTATAGCTATTTATAATCAGGACAGACATATTAAAATGTTACATGGAAATCGATGAGTTTGATGATGGGAATGTTATGTAGATAATGATGATGCTGTTAGCACTATCTCTACTACTAATGTTGTTTAGTCAGCCTAAATAATAACAATAATAATGATAATAATTATAATACTAACCTCTTTGTTAGCCACTTATTGCCACAAGAGATGTGGATAAGGAAACAATACTAAACATATTCATTTAAAAGATACAATAAGAAACGTCCAATTGTGCGGTCATTCAACTACAGCCAATAAATAGATCCAGAATTAAATTTATTCCAAATGAAATGTCCCTCTCCCCGCGCACTTCTCTGTTCTATAGACAAACTGCGGCTGTCACACTTCTTTCAATAAAGGAACTCATCCTGCTTATTAAATATTTCAAGTTACTCAAAGAGGTTGAAGAGACTCTCGGCAGCCAAAGCCATTCCATTCTTTTGTCCTCTCTCTGGTGGAAGTAGTGAGAACAGAGCTTTTACTCTCAGGTCAGTTTTTCAAATATATCTTGAAGAGGGAGCCAGGTGTAGAGAAGGAGGTGATAGCGTTCCAGTAAGTGTAAGGAAGGGTAGATGAGACAGATGATATTGGTGCGGATTAATGGAATTACACTAAATATTCGGACGTGAGTTGACAACAAGAAATAGAATTCACGTTTATCTGGCTAATCTATAGTAGAGAGGCTCGGCGTGTTGTTATTCTGTACTATATTTATTAGTTATTGTTACTAGTGCATTAATGTATCTCTACTGTTTGTTCAGTGAAGGTACGTGGCTTTGTGGTTAGGGTATTTGCCTCAATTCTTAAGGTCGCGAGTTCGATTTCCGGCAGCGCGTGGTGTCCTTCAGCAAGACACTTTATTTTTACGTTGCTCCAGTCCACTCAGCTGACAAGAATCAATTGTATCTGTAATTGGAACGGTCAACCTTGTCACATTCTGTGTCACGCTGAATATCCCTGAGATTTACGTTAAAGGTGCGTGTGTTTGTGGAATACTCAGCCACTTGCACGTTAATTTCCCGAGCAAGCTGTTTTGTTGATCGTATCAACAGCAATACTCCTCGTCGAAACCGACGGAGTGCCACTATAATTGTTTATGTCAATGTAGCTCCAACGCTGAGTTCATTTATTCCTTTCTTTACTCATATCACTTGTGGACAATACGAATTGTTTTCGTATTATTTCTTCATTTTTAGACCTTGTGGCCAATAAAGAAACTTTAGCAGTATTTGCTATTGAGTAGTCGTTACTTTAACAGGATTGATGATTGATGGTCGTTAGTTGCCAGTGTGGTAAGTGATAGTATCCTCGTTGGATTATCTTGTTGACATAGACGTGAGGGAAGGTCGCTCGATCTATTTACAATATTCCTTTCGTCAGGTCGCCAATTCCAGCAGCATGGATTATAGATGTTATTGAGACACGAGTAACATAATAATGATTTCAACAGCAGTAATTAGAGATGAAATGTATGTTTATTTTTGATGTAGCACAAACAATGTTTGTTAACTTATATGGTTGAAGTTACAGATAAAAAGAGGTTACAAAAGGGAATGTGCCATTGCGCCGTTAAGCCGGCGAGGCTAGGGTGCAAGATCTCACCGTTACATTATGCATGTTGCTGGCTTGAAGTTTCCGGTACAAGAGGAAGATTCTTCAAATCTTCGCGGGGAATTTCTTTCCCAGGGCGCGTAGGGATACATCCTCTTCTACTGGCGCTGATTGGCTGAACTGAGCCAAATCACGCACAGAGAATGTATGTGAGCCCGCGGAATGTAGGTCACTACAAAACCATTATTTCTTCAGTAGTTTCTTCAGGGGCAGTGTTTGGCAGTATCGGTAGTTTGTCAGACACCATGCTTTGCAGCATAGAGTTATGGCCCTTTGCGTTCTGAATTCAAATCCGTCGAGATTAACTTCGCCTTTCATCCTTACCGGGTCGATAAAATAAAATATAAATAATGTACTGGGTAATTGCTGGCCTTGTGTCAAAAGTAGAAGTAACTATTACTAGGGGTCGATAAAATAAAATATCAGTAATACACTGAGGTAATTGCTGGCCTTGTGTCAAAAGTAGAAGTAACTATTACTAGGGGTCGATAAAATAAAATATCAGTAATACACTGAGGTAATTGCTGGCCTTGTGTCAAAAGTAGAAGCAACTATTATTAGGGGTCGATAAAATAAAGTTTCAGTAATACACTGAGGTAATTGCCGGCCTTGTGCCAAAAGTAGAAACAATTATTTCTTCAGTAGTTTCATGCTAGTTTCTACAGCATTACAGTGTGCACCCCTTGAGGTGTGTGCAATATTGTGTTTTATATATATGGGGATTGTGTTGGGGGGATGTATAGACCGGTTCTGTCAGTATACTACATCAGGATCTATTTTGTTATGAGATTTAGCATGTCATTGTTTTACTGCAGTATTTCTTCTGTTGTGTAAGCTGTGTGTACTATGAAATGTGTAATTGCATTGGGTGTTAATTTTGAAGTGTTTATTTCGTATTAGTTGCGTTGTTTTAAAATATAAAGTGCTTTATTACATAGTGGTAAGGGTGTTGGACTTACGATCATAATGTCGTGGCTTCGATTTCTGGGCTGGGTTGCGTGTTGTGTTCTAGAGGATAACACCTCATTTCACGTTGCTCCAGCACTCTCAGTTGAAAATGAATATAAGCAATAACCGGAGGGTTTAACCCAGCGATTGATTGGCATCCTGTCCAGGAGGGGAGTAATTTACTTTCAGTAGCTGTAAGCCACAAAAATTGGAAAACCACAGTCCTGATGAGCCTCCAAGCTCGAGACAGACTTTAGAGTTTTTAGATTGTATAATGTAAGTATTGTGTGAGGAGGCTGTTCTATTTAGACTGTGTTTGAACCAATAATGTATTGCGCAATAAGTGAGCTGGTCCTAGAAAAGTTATTGTTTGAATAGTGTGTAGTGTTGTAAATACTGGTATGCCTTTTATGTTTTTGTTCATAAATTTTTATCATGCTCAGTGCCCCAAAATTACTGGCAGTGATTTAATTTCATACACCACTTTGTGTATTTCAATTTTAACATCCATGTATTTGACAGATTTATCACATCTATTCAGACAATATTTTGGTCAAAGTATATTGCATGTGCATGTGGTTTTCCCAGTCCTTCTGTATTACGTCTTTGAGACCATTTCTACGTGTGTGTGCACGATAATTGTGGCTGGTCTTTGGCGTCTACCATGACGGTTACATGTTTATACAAAGTCTTTGTAAATTTCCCCGTAAAAATGTTGACATATTGCCCAGTGGATATACCTGCTACCTTGATCATGTCTTTGTATATATTTAGACTTGACAATTACTGAGCAGTCGGAGATGAAACGAATGACCGTCTCATTATGTTGGTTGCTCGTTTTGCATTTGTTATTAGGATCCGTTTTCATTGTTTCAGTCATATGGACTTGTACCAGTCCAGTACTGGGGTCGTTCTTTCTCTATAGAAAAAAATCGGCTGTGTTCAGACCTGTAGTGGGTTGGGCTCCGCCAGTTTTAAAAGTGATCTTTTTCTTGGTCTTGTACTGAGCATCAGTCCTACCATTTCAGCTTCTAGTCCAGATCCTCTCAACCATTACTGGCTTTCATTTTTGTCTTAAATTCTATCTGTCTATTCCTGCAGAGTATATATTTATAATGGAGTTTTCTCTCTAGTTCTCCTATCGTATCTTTTGAAATTCTGTTTCATTGTTTTTATTTTGAGAATAAATTCAAGATCTTTCAGATTTCCGATTTTTACAACATTTTTCTTATAAATATTGAAAATTCCTTAAAACTGTTAATGAGTTATTTTTAAGATGTGGCCAACACTGCCACCTAATCAATTCTCACCATCTCAACTCCCATTGACTGCTTATTTATCGTAAAATCAATTAATCTTTATCACAACAAAATACTTCAGCAATGTTGGTATAGTCACTGCCCCCTCCGTCTCTCTCGCTCTGGCGGTATCGGTAGAGGGTAGGACGCCATGCTTTGACGCATAGAGTTACCACCCTTGCAATTCTGAGTTTAAATCTGGCCGAGGTTAACTTTGCCTTTCATCCTTACGGGGGTCGATAAAATAAAGTACCAGTAATGTACTGGGATTATTGCTGTCCTTGTGCCAAAATTAGAAACAATTATTATGAGGAATTAGCGGATCCACATGGTGGTCGTCCCGTGCCCCTGGCGGGCAAAATAGAGAAGGCGTTCCACGGAGGAGGGTGAGAGAGAACCGTTGGAAGATCCGTTCCCGTTCGTGAGGCTCACACCTGTGGGTAGCCAACTCCGTGCCGATGATGGAAAGTAGGAATGTCGTCCTAGGGCCAAGGACACTATAAGTCTCCACTGATACGGGCTCGACCACCACTCAGAGATATTATTAGTGATAATCATTTTAATGTTATTACTGTAGGGACATTCATAAATAGGAAAAGAAAACTTCTTCAATAAATTTGTGTAGATGTGATGAAAGGGTCGAGAAGACATTAACTTTCACAACAACAACAACAACAACAAAACTAAGATGAAGGACAAATATACTGAGGAAGGAAGTCTGAATGAAAATAGAAAATGAATGACACTATCTAAAAGATATTGAAATAATAGCAACAACACAAACCAAATAAAAAATGGAAAGAATCAACAATAATATAAAATGATCAACAATTTTCTGAACACCAACCTCAATAATAACAAATATAACAACGACAATAACAACAACATCAGATAAACCATTAGCAACACCACCACCAACAACACTACCAACAACATTACCAAAAACACCACCAACACCACCAGCACCACCAACAACATTACCAACAACACTACCAACAACACCACCACCAACACCAACACCAACACAACCAACACCACCAACAACACTACCAACAACACCACCACCAACAACAACACCACCAACGATACTACCAACAACACTACCAAAAACACCACCACCAACACCAACACCACCAACAACACTACCAAAAACACCACCACCAACACCAACACCACCAACAACACTACCAACAACACCACCACCAACACCAACACCACCAACAACACTACCAAAAACACCACCACCAACACCAACACCACCAACAACACTACCAACAACACCACCACCAACACCAACACCACCAACAACACTACCAACAACACCACCGCCAGCACCAACGCACTACCAACAACACCACCACCAACACCACCAACAACACTACCAACACCACCACCGCCAACAACAACATCACCAACACCAACACAACCAACACCACAAACAGCACTACCAACAACACCACCACCAACAACAACACCACCAGCAACGCTACCAACACCACTACCAACAACACCACCAGCAACGCTACCAACACCACTACCAACAACACCACCACCAACAACACTACCAATACCACCACCAAAACCAACAGCACCCACAAAACTACCAAACAACACCACCACCAACACCAACACCAACACCAGCAACACCACCAACAACACTACCAACAACGCCACCACCAACACCACCAACAACACTACCAACATCACCACCACCAACACCAACACCAACACAACTAACACCACCAACAACACTAGCAAACAACACCACCACCAACACCAACACCAACACAACCAACACCTCCAACAACACTACCAACAACACCACCACCAACAACCAACACCAACACCACCAACAACACTACCAACACCACCACCAACAACAACACCACCAACAACACCAACACCACCGACAACGCTACCAACACTACCAACAACACTACCAACAACACCACCACCAACACCAACACCAACACAACCAACACCACCACCATCAACACCACCAACAACACCACCAACACCACCACCACCAACACCACCAACCACACTACCAACAACACTACAACCAACACCACCACCAACACCAACACCAACACAAACACAACCAACACCACCAACAACAGTACCAACAAAACTACCAACACCAACACCAACACCAACACAACCAACACCGCTAACAACACTACCAACAACACTAAGAACAAAACCACCACCAACACCAACAGCAACAACACTACCAACAACACCAACACCAACACCACCAACAACACTACCAAACAACACCAACACCAACACCAACACCAGCAACACCACCAACAACACTACCAACAACACCAACACCGACACCACCAACAACACTACCAACAACACCAGCACCAACACCAACCCAACCAACACCACCAACAACACTACCAAACAACACTACCACCAATACCAACACCAACACCACCAACACCACTACCGACAATATTACCAACAACACCACCACCAACACCACCAACAACACTACCAACAACACCACCGCCAACACCAACAGCACCAACAACACTATCAACAACACCACCACCAACAACACTACCAACAACACCACCACCAACAACCAACACCAACACCACCAACAACACTACCAACACCACCACCAACAACAACACCACCAACAACACTACAAATCAACACCCCCACCAACACCAAAACCAACACCAACACCAGCAACACCACCAACAACACTACCAACAACACCACCACCACCACCAACTCCTCCAAAACCAGCAACAACACTACCAACAACACCACCACCACACCAACACCAGCACAACCAACACCACCAACACCACCAACAACGCTACCAACACTACCAACAACACTACCAACAACACCACCACCAACACCAACACCAACACCACCAACACCACCAACAACACCCCCAACACCACCACCACCAACACCACCAACAACACTACCAACAACACTACAACCAACACCAACACCAACACCAACACCAACACAACCAACACCACCAACAACAGTACCAACAACACTACAACACCAACACCAACACAAAAAACACCGCTAACAACACTACCGACAACACTACCAACAAACCACCACCAACACCAACAGCAACAACACGACCAACAACACCAACACCACCACCACCAACAACACTACCAAACAACACCAACACCAACACCAACAACACTACCAACAACACCAACATCACACCACCAACAACACTACCAACAACACCAGCACCAACACCAACACCAACACAACCAACACCACCAACAACACTACCAAACAACACTACCACCAATACCAACACCAACGCCACCAACACCACTACCAACAATATTACCAACAACACCACCACCAACACCAACAACAACACCAAAACCAACACAACCAACACCACCAACAACACCACCAACAACACTACAAACAACACCACCACCAACGCCAACACCACCAACACCACCAACAACACTACCAACAACACCACCACCAACAACCAACACCACCAACAACACTACCCACACAGCCACCAACGCCAACAGCACCCACAAAACTACCAAACAACACCACCACCAACACCAACACCAACACTAACACCAGCAACACCACCAACAACACTACCAACACTAACACCAGCAACACCACCAACAACACTACCAACAACGCCACCACCAATACCACCAACAACACTACCAACAACACCACCTCCAACACCAACACCAACACTACCAACACCACCAACACCACCACCAACAACACTACCAACAACACCAACACCACCACCAACAACACTACCAACAACACCACCAACAACACCAACACCAACACTACCAACAACACCACCATCAACACCAAAACCAACACTACCAACACCACCAACACCACCACCAACTACACTACCAACAACACCAACACCACCACCAACAACACTACCAACAACACCACCACCAACACCAACACCAACACTACCAACACCACCTTCACCACCACCAACAACACTACCAACAACACCAACTCACCACCAACAACACTACCAACAACACCAGCACCAACACCAACACCAACACAAACAACACCACCAACAACACTACCAAACAACACTACCACCAATACCAACACCAACACCACCAACACCACTACCAACAATATTACCAACAACACCACCACCACCACCAACAACAACACCAACACCAACACAACCAACACCACCAACAACAACACCAACAACACTACAAACAACACTACAAACAACACCGCCACCAACACCAACACCACCAACACCACCAACAACACTACCAACAACACCACCTCCAACACCAACACCAACACTACCAACACCACCAACACCACCACCAACAACACTACCAACAACACCAACACCACCACCAACAACACTACCAACAACACCACCAACAACACCAACACCAACACTACCAACAACACCACCACCAACACCAACAACACCACCAACAACACTACCAACAACACCACCTCCAGCACCAACACCAACACTACCAACACCACCAACACCACCACCAACAACACTACCAACAACACCACCACCACAAATACTACCACCACCACCACCACCTCCAACAACAACATCATCTACATCAACACCAATAAAACCACCACCACCAACAATAACACCACCACCTACAACACCACAGTCAACACCAGCACCAACATCACCATCGCTACCACCACCACCAACAACACCATCACCACCACCACCACTATCACCACCACCAATACCACCACCAACACCACCAGCAACAACACCACCACCATCAACAACAACACCACCACCGACACCACCAACACCACCACTAACACTACCAACAACAACAAAACCACCACCACCACAACGACCACCACCAAATACAACACGACCACCACCAACACCATCACCACCAACACCACCAACACCACCACTAACACCACCACCATCCCCACCACATCACCACCACCAATACCACCACCACCACCACCACCACCAAGAACAACAGCACCAATACCACCACCACTAACAACAACAACACCACCACCACCACCAACACCACCACAGCCACCAACACCACCACTAACACCACCACCACCAACACCACCAGCACCAACACCACCAATACCACCACCACCACCACTAACACCACCACCACCACCACCACCACCAGCAACAACAACTACAACAACATTACCACCACCACCACCAACACCACCACCACCACCACCACCAACACCACCACCAACAACTACAACAATACCACTAACACCACCACCACCACGAACAACAACAACAACTACAACAACTACAACAACACCACTTACACCACCAACAACAACAACAACAACTACAACACCACCACCACCACCACCACCAACACCACCGCCACGATGACTACCACCACCAACATCAACAATAACAACTACAACAACACCACTAACACCACCACCAACAACAATAACAACTAGAACAGCACCACTAACACCACCACCACCAACAACAACACCTACTACAACACCACCACCACCACCACCAACAACAACTACAACAACACCACTAACCCTCCCCCCAACAACCACAACAACAACTACAACAGTACCACTAACACCACCCGCAATACTGAAATGGGAAAAAATTCAGAAAATCAAAAACAACAGCACACAACTGTAAAAAAAAACAAAAACACAACACAAAAATTGGGAAATTATGTATGTAAAAACATAGGATGAACAGCAACAACAATAACAACAACATAGACAACAACAATAATAGTTTGAACATCAGTAGCAGCATAAATAACAACAACAACACCATAGACAACAACATTAATAGTTTGAACAGCAGTAGCAGCATGAACAATAACAACAGCAACATAGACAACAACAACAAAAGAAGGACATAAAAAAACAAAACATAAACAGTGGGGAAAATACATAAAAAATTGAAAAAAAAACACGATGAACGATAGAAAGACTGTGGAAAATATCAACAATAACAACAAAAAAAGACATCATAAACACAAACATCAACATCAACATCAACAACAACACTAACACAAACATCAACAACAACAACAACATTAACACAAACATCAACAACAACAACAAACTCAACATTAACAACAACCACAAAAATCAACAATAACAACAATAATAACAACACCACCACTTATAAAATATTACAAAAATGTTTTTAAGCAATACGGTGTTGCTTGAATATAATTCTAGTTGCCAAGGTAACGTAAGTGATTCTAACACACAGTCTTCAGATAATGGTCTCCAGTAACTTTGAAGGAATCCATTAAAGATATCAAACAGTTACATAAATATTTCCGAGTGGGTGACCAGTGTTGTTCAGCCAGAAGGTTTGACTGAGTGATCTTATCTTTTCGGTTTCAGATATCACATGAAGCTTCTTCACTTCACTTAAATTTCTTTTATAGTCTAAGAGAGAAGTATGGGCTGAATTATTGGAGATTTGAATCATGTGATTTCTTAGGTACGAATTATAAGATATATATATACCTCCTCCATTCTGTCCGCCGGGGCTGTGGGGAGGCCACCAATATGATTGACTGACTTGTCATTTTATCCTTCTTACTTAATAACCCACCTACTACCATACAAAATAACTTGTCACTTCAGCTATCCTGTAGCAGTAGTAGTGCTGATGTAGATATAGGATCAAATCTAGCAGGAGTCAACTTAGTCTAGCATCATCTCTGTGTAACTGTAGCAAATATTCAAGTTAAATACTGACAGATTTACACAATTAGACGCCCATGCCAAATATCTGACCTTATGTTGATGTAAGAAACAATTATGTATATGTTTTTGCCTCCGTGTACCCAGCTTGTGTTACCGTGATTCCTTTATGATTGTTATACAATACACCTGATGATGTCGCTGTAATTCTACTGACCATTTAAATATATATAGTGTCTACAGAAATAAATACTTTAGAGGAATCTCAACTTTCCGTCCTCTTGTCACTTTATTCGATATTTAACTCCGTTCACGCACCACCAACAGAATATTACATCAAACATGATTGACTTGCGTAACGTTGAGTGATTTAACTAATATCGTATCATGTTTAACTATACGGAATGACCAGTTCTATCCAGTGGTGAACCACCAACTTCAATATTTATATATATGCATATATATATATATATATATATATATATATATATATATATATATATATATATATATATATATATATATATATATATATATATATATATATATATATGTATATATATATATATATATATATATATATAAAACTGAGTATGTCTGTCTGTGGTGTGTGTGTGTCTGTGAGTTTGAATCCCTAAAACTCGAGAAGTACCCTACCGATTTTTTTCAAACATGACATATGTATTACTTATGTTTCACGGAGTGTTATGCACATAACAACATTCAAGTTTTTGATGCCCTACGGCAAGCATTAGATGAAAAACTGCGTTTTCCAGCTTTTTATGTTTTTTTTTAGGCGTTATGTCAGACCGATTTCCTTGAAATTGTAACTATGTATTAGTCAGTCTCTTTTTCATACCGTGAGCAAAGAAAATTCAACTTTTTATGGCCAAGGGCCCGCATTAGGTGAAAGACTTCATTTTTTCAGCTTCTTAGGGCTTTTTTGAGACGTTAAGTCTAGCCGATTTT
Source organism: Eledone cirrhosa (assembly GCA_964016885.1). Lineage (NCBI taxonomy): Eukaryota > Metazoa > Mollusca > Cephalopoda > Octopoda > Eledonidae > Eledone > Eledone cirrhosa. The sequence goes on from OZ024740.1 coordinate 23,671,236, forward strand.
CCCGAAATTTCAAGGCATATTATGCACATAAAAATATTCATTTTCCTGATCCCCTAGGGCCCGCATTTGATGAAAACCTGCAATTTTCCTGCTTCATCGAGGAAAATCTTAAAGATTATCCACTCATCAGAGTATTCGGTTTATTTTCTTCACATATTGTCCAGCCATGCAGTTTTTCCACGATTAGCTCTACTGGTGGCCCGCGTTCCAAAATACCTTATTCTGTGCAACGCCGGGTACCACTGCTAGTATATATATATATATATATATATATATATATATATATATATAAATCAGGATGGATTCAGTTTGAAAGTGGTTAGACCATTGCTCAACAGAGTACTCGATACTTGAGGTCGTAGAATATGGTTAATTTAGAAAGACTCTAGATCTAGCTGTTGAAACGGCAAGAACTCAACCGTCGGGTTCCGTCTCTTTATAATATGTATATACATATACATATATATATATATATATATATATATATATATATATATATATATATATGTGTGCGCGCACGCGCGTGAGTATGTTTATATATATATATCAATATATAGTGACGAAACATAAGTCAATTGCATGAACTCATAATCCTTTATTTACTGCTATATATATTTTCATGATAGCCATTGAATGGCTATGACCTCATCAGACAGTTAGTCAGTTCTTAAATATGCCAGCTCTGTGTTTATGGTGTTGATGGTATCAGAGCCTTTGGGACATATATCAATATATATATATATGAATGTATGTATAGAATATTTGGCAATATACCGTATGTTTAATTAAAATCATTTTGAAGACCTTGCGCTATCATTTTAAAGTAGTGACTATGTCACTTACGTCTTTTTGTCTGACATTGAAGGTACACATCTTATTTATTTTAAAGTATGGTTAAGTCGTGGTTATTCTATTCTTTATGATCTGTGATATTGTAAAATTATTGCGATTGAAAATTATCCCATTTGATGGAACCCTCAACTGAATCTGCCTATCGTGCTGTGAAATATAAAATCATATTTGAGCTTTGAATTATTCTTTGTCTTATATGACTGTTATGTTTGTGGTATCACCTCTCTCTCTCTCTCTCTCTCTCTCTATATATATATATATATATATATATATATATACGTTATTCTGGGTTGAGTCGGAGGTAACCACAGTAAGTAAGGTACTCAATACATTGCAGAGTATAAAAGTTTTAATATAGATGAGATTCTACAGGACTAGAACTGTTTCATTCTTTAGAAATCATCAGAATGAGATTCCTGATGATTTCTAAAGAATGAAACAGTTCTAGTCCTGTAGAATCTCATCTATATTAAAATATATATATATATATATATATATATATATATATATATATATATATATATATATATCATGTTACATGCCAACACAAGTGCAAGAATGAGGGGTTCATTCTACTGACATGGCTTTAAAAATGAAGCTTGTTTGCATAATTGCAAACGAGTCGGATATTATTATTAATATTCGAAAAGCTCAGATTACATTTATTGTATTTAGCCATGTAGAGAGAAAAATGTTTAAAAATTCTCTCTCTCTCTCTCTCTCTCTCTCTGTATATATATATATATATATATATATGCATACACACACCTTTTATGATGTGCAGTTTACCACAGTGTAGATGAAGTAATTCCGGTTGGCAAACCATGATGTAATAAGTTAAAGCAACATTAAAAGAATATTTCGAGGCCGGCCTTCTATTGTTTTTAATCCCCCCCCCCCACATATATATATATATATATGTATTGTTGCCAATAAAAACACCTACATGTTGTTTTCACTTCAATTTATTATATATGCCTGGCTGGTTAGTTGGTTCGATAAGCCGATGGTTGTGTATATATTGTCAAAGCTCTTTCGTCACACATTCTGTGAACTCACACACACACACACACACACACACACACACACACACACACACACACACACACACACACACACACACGCACACACACACACACACACATATATATATATATATATATATATATATATATATATATAGTATGTAATACGATGAAATACTGGTGTTGGTACCGAATCAAGCACTCTATGCAAACGCATAAAAAAAGGGCGAGGAAGTTTCGTTTACATATGGAAAATATTTATTGCGTATCGACCTGTTACTCACGATTCGCAGAGGATTGGCTCAAGGTGACCCATAGCGGTTATGGACCCGACTCCAGTATTGATCTGTTTTTCAGACTGGTGATGGGACAAAAGATATATTTTTTCTATTATATAATATACTAGCAGTGGTACCCGGCGTTGCACGGGATAAGATATTGTGAAATATATAACCGCTTTAGCGAAGCTTAGTATTGCTACAACCACAGCTGGCAAAGAAGTAAAGGTTCGGTGGTACATAAGTAAGCAACACTGTGGCTTAAAACGTGAGGAAGAAGTTGTGTGCACTTACCAACTGTTTGGGGAATGAGGTTGAGATTTGTCTTGAGCAACGGTGGCGGAATAACCGGAGGTAGCAGACATCCAGACATACAGACAGATATTATAAGGGCGCGTTCTGGACGCAGAGCGAATTGTAGGAAGTGACGTGATGCAGACAGGCAGGCATACAGACATATATTATAAGGGTGCGACGTTATATATATGTATCTATCTAAAAAGAGAAAGACTAAGAATTATTGAGAGAGATCGCTAAATCGCCTGATGCGGTCCCTAGGACATTAAAAATTTGAAATTTCTTTTCCTCAGAACACTCCCTGAAACATAAGTATTACATGTGTAAAGTTTGAAAACATTCGGTTGGGTGTTTCTCTAGCTTTAGGCATTCAAACTCACACACACACAGACAGACATCCTCAGTTTTATATATATAGACTAGTAGAAAACCACTCGGAGGGTGGTTTTTCTACTAGTCTATATATATAAAACTGAGGATGTCTGTCTGTGTGTGTGTGAGTTTGAATGCCTAAAGCTAGAGAAACACCCAACCGAATGTTTTCAAACTTTACACATGTAATACTTATGTTTCAGGGAGTGTTCTGAGGAAAAGAAATTTCAAATTTTTAATGCCCTAGGGACCGCATCAGGCGATTTAGCGATCTCTCTATATAGGGTGGTTTTCTGCTAGTCGATGTATATTAAACACACACACAAACACACAAACACAAACACACAAACACAAACACAGACACACACACACACATACATATATATATATATACACCCATGTTCATATTTTGAGATGCATTATTCTCAAATCAGATTATTATCTCTGACAGGAAGAACCAGTTTATAATTTTTAAGAAAAATTAAGCATACAGACATATTTTAGGAAACTTATGAATTCCTGTACACACACGTACACTTACACAGATACACACAGACACACGCACAGACAGACAAACTCGCATACAGACACATACGCTAACACACACATACCATACACACACTCATACATACGCACATATACACACACGCTAACACACACATACACACGCACATACACACTTAAACCGATATATATGTATATATATATAGAGAGACACACATATTATACATATATAATATATATATATAATAGATATATATATATATATATTATATATATATATATTATATATATATATATTATATATACACACACACACACATATAACACACACCCATATATAAAACACACACACACGCACACATACACACACACACATATAACACACACACACATATATAACACACACACGCACACACATACACACACACATACACACACACACACACACACACATAACACACACACATATAATACACACACACACACGCATACACACAAATATAACACACACACACGCATACACACACATATAACACACACACACATATATATATATATTATATGCTCAGCCCCAGTGAGTTGGTTAAAACACCAAAAGCCAGTCTTAAAGTTGTCGTCTGTAAATTCAAAGAACTCGGCTGTGTCTGGCTAGATCTCCATGGTAACTACTCCAAGGTCTCGCGTGCCATGGCTGGCAACGCAGGTGTCACGTGCTGGCCTAGAACGCTGGTTGTTGGAATCAGTGGTCGACGACATAACATATATATTATGTGTGTGGAATAGTATAAATATTTCATCGTATTTACTAACATATATATATATATATTATATTATATATACATACATTATATATATATTATTAATATAATACATACGTACATTTATTTATATATATATTTATTAAAAAAAAAGATTAAAGTTTAAGCAAAGAATCGCTGCTTTCACCCTTAACGGGATCTTCTGAAACTAACCAATATATATATATATATATATATATATATATATATATATATATATATATATATATATATATATATATATATATATATATATATATATATATATATATAAGAAAAAGGGATGAAATCGAAAATGCAACTGAAGTCTTATTTTTTTTAAAAATATATATATTTATTTGGTTCCTTTACCGGTTTCGCAGTTCTTCTGCTTTTCAAAAGGTGTGTTGAGATGGAGGGTCTGTGGTTTTTCTCAAACCACAGACCCTCCATCTCAACTCACCTTTTGAAAAGCAGAAGAACTGCGAAACCGGTAAAGGAACCAAATAAATATATATATTTTTAAAAAAAATAAGACTTCAGTTGCATTTTCGATTTCATCCCTTTTTCTTTATACTTCCACTCGTGTAGGACACCTCGGTTATTTTTCATTTTGTAAAAAAAACCTCATTTTCTAATATATATATATATATATATATTCCTGGTGATTTCTCAAGAATGAAATAGTTCTAGTCTATATATATATTACACACACAGAAATGTATATATATTTCTGTGTGTGTATATATATATATATATATATTAAACACACAGAAATGTATATATATTTCTGTGTGTGTATATATATATATATTACACACACAGAAATGTATATATATTTCTGTGTGTATATATATATTACACACACAGAAATGTATATATATTTCTGTGTGTGTATATATATATATATATTAAACACACAGAAATGTATATATATTTCACAAAATTATTATTAATGTTTTGCTGTTCATAGCAATTGGAATTGAAAAATTACTTTTGAAATTATTAGTTATTTTACTAATGCTTAGATATGTAAAAATGAAGCAATGTTTCTAATAATTGTTTCTACTTTTGGCACAAGGCCAGCAATTACCCAGTACAATACTGGTACTTTATTTTATCGACCCCGTGAGGATGAAAGGCAAAGTTAACCTCGGCGGTATTTGAACTCAGACCATAATGGGACGTAACTCCATGCTATGAAGCATGGTGTCGACTCTCTACAGATTCTGCCAATCCACCGCCCTAATGTCTGTACGTAATGAGGGAGTGAGAGGGGAGAGAAAGAAAGGCAGAGGTGAAGTGACGAAGTGACTCTCCTCCTCCTCCTCCTCCTCCTCCGCCATCTCCCCATTCGTCACAGCGATAGAGGGGAGGAATGTTAGTGTGTTACAAACAGAAAGATTGAGAGTGAGAGAAACAGACATACTAAAAGAGAGGGATAGCTGGAGAGAGAGAGAGATAGCAACCACGCGCGCACGTGTTTCCACTGTCGCACAGACAGACAGAGAAATTGCTGGTTATATATTATAAGTAGACTAGCAGAAAACCACTCGGTGGGCGGTTTTCTGCTAGCAAATCTAGTGTATATACTGATATTGTTGAGATTTGGATGAGAAATGTTTTCGGCACCACATGTTTACCGTCTCTCGGTGTGTCTTTTATGCATGTATAAATATATATGTTATCTATACGGTGAAATCTTTGAAATAAATATATGTTAAAACGAAAAAGGAGAAAAAGAGATTAGTGACGGAAATATAAACGTTATGATACATAAACGTTATGATATAACGATGGAAATATATCTTCAAATTGTCCTTTGCATGGTGTCAAGTCAGAACCGCCTCGAACTGGTTACTTCTGGCTTGTGCAAGGTGTCTCTATAGCAACCAGCGATTCCCTCGGCCTCAGTGACCAAAGTCAGTGGAGAGGGGAAGGTAATGTTTCTATAGCGACAGTGTTTCTCTCGGTAGTACCAAAGTGGAGAAAGGAAGGGGAAGGTAATATTTCTGTAGCACCTACATTTGAGTTTTAGGGAAGGACAGACAGACAGACAGACACACAGAGAAATGGCCATACATTGCTGTGTGTATATATATATATATATATATATATATATATATATATTACACACACAGAAATGTATATATATTTCTGTGTGTGTATATATATATATTAAAAAAAGGAACGATCGACTTTCGTCAAATCGGACCGAGGGAACAAAGTTTCCGTTGGTCTTTCCAATTGCTAATACTATCTATCGGTCGCAACTCCAGATAGAAGGAGCAACGTGAAATAAAGTGTCTTGCTCAAGGACATAACGCATCGCCTGGTCCAGGAATCGAACTCACAACCTTACGATTGCGAATCCAATTCTCTAACCACTCAGCCACACGCCTATATATATATATATATATTACCCACACTGATATGTATATATATTTCTGTGTGTATATATATATATTTCTGTGTGTGTATATATATATTTCTGTGTGTGTATATTTATATATATTACACACACACAAATGTATATATATTTCTTAGAACAACATTATTATTAATGTTTTGCTGTTCATAACAATTGGAATTGAAAAATTACTTTTGAAATTATTAGTTATTTTACTAATGCTTAGATATGTAAAAATGAAGCAATGTTTCTAATAATTGTTTCTACTTTTGGCACAAGGTCAGCAATTACCCAGTACATTACTGGTACTTTATTTTATCGACCCCGTGAGGATGAAAGGCAAAGTTAACCTCAGCGGTATTTGAACTCAGACCGTAAAGGGACGTAACTCCATGCTATGAAGCATGGTGTCCGACTCTCTACAGATTCTGCCCATCCACCGTCCTAATGTCTCTACGTAATGAGGTAGTGAGAGGGGAGAGAAAGAAAGGCAGAGGTGAAGTGACGAAGTGACTATCTCCTCCTCCTCCTCCTCCTCCATCTCCCCATTCGTCACAGCGATAGAGGGGAGGAATGTTAGTGTGTTACAAAGAGAAAGAGTGAGAGTGAGAGAAACAGACAGACTAAAAGAGAGGGATAGCTGGAGAGAGAGAGAGATAGCAACCACGCGCGCACGTGTTTCCACTGTCGCACAGACAGACAGAGAAATTGGTGGTTATATATTATAAGGAGATATATGCATTTATATATATATATATATAAATGTTGTGGTTACCCCCGATCCAAGCCGGAATAACTATATTTTAGTCTACGACTTCTGCAACACCATTTACGTGGTTTTGTCTTTGCGTGCTATTATTCTCCACGCTCCACATATGACGTATTATCTTCGTTTTTTCCATTCATTGCCAGAGAACGTCTCTATGAACCACCTAAGAGAATATTAGTCTACGACTTCTTTTATACCATAAACGTGGTTTTGTCTTTGCGTGTAATTGTTTTTCACGCTCCAAATAATGACGTATATATATTCGTTTTTTTCCCGTTCTTTGCCAGGGAACGTTTCCACGAAACAAAGTATCGTCTCCTGTCTTGCTCCGGTTTAAACGTTTTTTGAAATATTCACTCCTGCGTTCACAGATTGACTTTGTTAGTTTCAGAAGGTCCCGTTAAGGGTGAAAGCAGCGATTCTTTGCTTAAACTTTAATCTGTTAGTTTAATAAATATTTGCTCAACCGTTCTTATATATTTGATTTATATTTATCCTTATCGAGCCCTCTTTGTATTTTAGTCTTCAAATTTTTATTATTACTATATATATATATATATGTATATATACATATACTTATATATATATACACACACACACACACATATAATATATATATATATATATTTATATATATTTATATATATATTTATATATATATATATATATATATATATATATATATATATATATATATATATATATATATATATATATATATACGTATATATATACGCACACACACACACACACACATATATATATATATATATATATATATATATATATATATATATATATATATATAATAATAATAATAATATATATCTATATATCTATATATATAATAACTAGGAATTGATCAACATATATATAAATAAATATAAACATGAAAAATCACAGGAGATCATTTTTACAAGCGTGCAACCACGCATGGCTAGTAGGTAACAAATAAATAAAGTTAACTAGAACTTCAAAAATATATACCTTTTAATGATTAATCTTCCCTGTATATATTTCATTAAAGAAATATATTTCACCAATTAATCAGATGGTAAGTCACGGAAAGAGGATATTATTGGATTTTATTGACTGCTATTTCTAGTTGTCGAATACCTATTCACGCCACTGAAACGAAGCAGCTGTGATGTGTAATATCAACACGTGGTAACGGCCAGTTTAAGATTTTGACTCGAAGTGTAAACATGGATCGCTTGATATTATTCTTCCTTGTCGATAATCCAATAATATCCACTTTCCGTGACTTACCATCTGATTCATTGGTGAAATATATTTCTTTAATGAAATATATACAGGGAAGATTAATCATTAAAAGGTATATATTTTTGAAGTTCTAGTTAACTTTCATATGACTCCAGTTCCTCAGTGAATTAACAACCCAACTAGGAACTGGGCATATCAGAGTATTGACAATATTATACACCTAAACAACATATGTACTTGTCTATACCATACTAATTCAAATTGCCTGAAAAGGTCACAGCCAAAGATGGCTGTCACTGAAATATATATAGCAGTAATAAACGAAGCTAAATTTTAATCATTTGACTTTTATTTAACTTTATTTTATATATATATATATATAGATATAGATATATATATCTGTATATATATATATATATATATATATATATATATATATATATATATATATATATATATATATATATATATATATATATATATATATATATATAATATATTTAGAAACACACAGATACATGCAGACACACACATATACATGAATGCATCCGCACCCAACCGTGAGTTAAGGGTGCCAACTTCACCGATGTTGCTCAATGAATGACTGGGACAGACCAATCCGGTTGAACTAGACTGAACCAGTATCAGAGTTAAAAATACATTATGAAGAGAGAAGAAACATTTAGATATAATTAGTAATAAAATGTATCATACCTAAACTGCTCCTAGATTCCTCGACTACGTAGTTTCGTGGCATAAACAAAAACAATACATCATAAAGATATAGAGTCCTTGCGAGGTTTGCCGACATATCAAGAGGATACCTCATTTTACTAGTCTCAAGAACGCGTCTACACGACGTGAGAAAGAATCCCAAAAGGCGGAGGGGGAGATAGTCACGCGATATAACGGTCGAGAAACAGAGCTAAGCCTCTTATAACCCCGAAGAAAATACCACGGAGGCGGAGGGGGTATTTATATCGAAGCCGTAGAAGAGGTGGTGAAGGAGGCGAGAAGTATGAGTAATGGAAGCTTTCCAGCAGTCCCCACACTTCATATATATATATATATATATATATATATATATATATATATACATATATATTTATATCAAAGTGAAGGAAGAGTATTTTAACTTTATTTTATTCAGAGTTAAGACTCTATTGATTTTTCCCTGGATTTCACAAAATCTGTGGATAAATCTATGTCTTGATTTTTTTTAAAATTGAGTTTTCCCACATCTTACGTTAATTATTTTTCCATTTTGACGTTTTAGTCACTTATATATTATGAAATACTGTTGGCTTCCTGCTCACAATAATTTCTATTCTTTCATTTATATATATATATATATATATATATATATATATATATATATACTAGATATGTTTGCAAATATTTCAAGGTCCATAAGCTCCACATCAGACCATCCGCCTGTGTAAGTTTGAAACTCAATTCGCTCTACATCACATATTTACATGAACATATAAGTCATGGACTGGGAAAATTGATATTACGTATCGGAAAATCAGATTCTTTAAATATGGAACTTCTTGAAATTCCCAATGGAAATAAGTGATAGAGAAAACGAAGAGTGTTGATGGTGAGTCAACAGATGTGATAATACACCTGCTCCGTTACTGGAGTATATGTCAGTCAGATTCCATACATACACACATATATATAGAGAGAGATAAATACATATATACATACACACCTACCTACATATATACATGCATACACACATATATACATATAGAGATAAATACATATATACATTCACACATGCATACATACATACACACATGCATACACACATACATACGCATATATATACATATAGAGATAAATCCATATATGTATATACACCTACATATATACATATATACATGCATACACACATACATACACATATATACATAGAGACATACATATATACATATATACATACACATATATACATATAGAGATACATACATATATGCATACACACCTACATACATACATACATACATACATACATACATACACACATATATACATATAGAGATAAATTCATATATACATACATATATAGATGCATATATGCATACATATATATACCTACATACATATAATCGTATATATGTACATGGACATATATATATAACTGTATATAAACGCACACACAGACAGACAGACACAGAAAGACATATATATATATGTATATATATATATATATATATCTTATTGTCAACATGACCCTCCCAAAGTATATATATATATATATATATAGTGGAAGAGAGAGAGTGTGTGTGTTTGAGAGAGAGGGGCAGGGACAGAGGCTGAGTCAGTCAACAGACCAACTAGTAGTTACAACAACATGGCTGACATATATAGCTTGTGTAGCTATAGAAGGTAGCTGAGTCAGCCAACAGACCAACTGGTAGTTACAACAACATGGCTGACATATATATCTGGTGTAGCTAGAGAAGGAAGCTGAGTCAGTCAACAGACCAAATAGCAGTTACAACAACATGGCTGACATATATAGCTTGAGCAGCTAGAGAAGGAAGCTGAGTCAACCAACAGACCAACTGGTAGTTACAACAACATGGCTGACATATATAGCTTGTGTAGCTAGAGAAGGTAGCTGAGTCAGTCAACAGACCAACTGGTAGTTACAACAACATGGCTGACATATATAGCTTATGTAGCTAGAGAAGGTAGCTGAGTCAGTCAACAGACCAACTGGTAGTTACAACAACATGGCTGACATATATATAGCTTGTGTAGCTAGAGAAGGAAGCTGAGTCAACCAACAGACCATCTGGTAGTTACAACAACTTGGCTGACATATATAGTTTGTGTAGCTAGAGAAGGAAGCTGAGTCAGTCAACAGATCTACTGGTAGTTACAACAACATGGCTGACATATATAGCTTGTGTAGCTAGAGAAGGTAGCTGAGTCAACCAACAGACCAACTGGTACTTACAACAACATGGCTGACATATATATATCATGTGTAGCTAGAGAAGGAAGCTGAGTCAACCAACAGACCAAATGGTACTTCCAACAACATGGCTGACATATATAGCTTGTGTAGCTAGAGAAGGAAGCTGAGTCAGTCAACAGACCAACTAGTAGTTACAACAACATGGCTGACATATATAGCTTGTGTAGCTAGAGAAGGAAGCTGATTCAACCAACAGACCAACTGGTAGTTACAACAACTTGGCTGACATATATAGCTTGTGTAGCTAGAGAAGGAAGCTGATTCAACCAACAGACCAACTTGTAGTTACAACAACATGGCTGACATATATAGCTTGTGTAGCTAGAGAAGGAAGCTGAGTCAACCAACAGACCTACTGGTAGTTACAACAACATGGCTGACATATACATTTGTGTGGCTAGAGAAGGAAGCTGAGTCAACCAACAGACCAACTGGTACTTACAACAACATGGCTGACGTATATAGCTTGTATAGCTAGCGAAGGAAGCTGAGTCAGTCAACAGACCAACTGGTAGTTACAACAACATGGCTGACATATATAGCTTGTGTAGCTAGAGAAGGAAGCTGAGTCAACCAACAGACCAACTGGTTCTTACAACAACATGGCTGACATATATATATCATGTGTAGATAGAGAAGGAACCTGAGTCAGTCAACAGAACAACTGGTACTTCCAACAACATGGCTGACATATATAGCTTGTGAAGCTAGAAAAGGAAGCTGAGTCAGTTAACAGACCAACTAGTAGTTACAACATGGCTGACATATATAGCTTGTGTAGCTAGAGAAGGTAACTGAGTCAGTCAACAGACCTACTGGTAGTTACAACAACATGGCTGACATATATAGCTTGTGTAGCTAGAGAAGGAAGCTGAGTCCACCAGCAGACAAACTGGTAGTTACAACAACATGGCTGACATATATAGCTTGTGTAGCTAGAGAAGGAAGCTGAGTCAATCAACAGAACAACTGGTACTTACAACAACATGGCTGACATATATAGCTTTTGTAGCTAGATAAGGAAGCTGAATGAACCAACAGATCTACTGGTAGTTACAACAACATGGCTGACATATATAGCTTGTGCAGCTAGAGAAGGAAGCTGAGTCAGTCAACAGACCAACTAGTAGTTACAACTACATGGCTGACATATATATAGCTTGTGTAGCTATAGAAGGAAGCTGAGTCAGTCAACAGACCAACTAGTAGTTACAACAACATGGCTGACATATATAGCTTGTGTAGCTAGGGAAGGAAGCTGAGTCAACCAACAGACCAACTGGTAGTTAAAACAACATGGTTGATATGTATAGCTTCTGTAGCTAGAGAAGGAAGCTGAGTCAGTCAACAGACCAACTAGCAATTACAACAACATGGCTGACATATATAGCTTGTGTAGCTACAGAAGGAAACTGAGTCAGTCAACAGACCAACTGGTAGTTGCAACAACACGGCTGAAATATATAGCTTGTGTAGCTAGAGAAGGAAGCTGAGTCAGTCAACAGACCATCTAGTAGTTACAACAACATGGCTGACATATATAGCTTGTGTAGCTAGAGAAGGAAGCTGAGTCAGTCAACAGACCAACTAGTAGTTACAACAACATAGCTGACATATATAGCTTGTGTAGCTAGAGAAGGAAACAGAGTCAGTCACCAGACCAACTGGTAGTTACAACAACATGGCTGACATATATAGCTTGTGTAGCTAGAGAAGGAAGCTGAGTCAACCAACAGACCAACTGTTAATTACAGCAACATGGCTGACATATATATTATATTTGTGTAGCTAGAGAATGAAGCAGAGTCAACCAACAGACCATCTGGTTGTTACAACAACTTGGCTGACATATATAGTTTGTATAGCTAGAGAAGGAAGCTGAGTCAGTCAACAAATCTACTGGTAGTTACAACAACATGGCTGACATATATAGCTTGTGTAGCTAGAGAAGGAAGCTGAGTCAACCAACAGACCAACTGGTACTTACAACAACATGGCTGACATATATATATCATGTGTAGCTAGAGAAGGAAGCTGAGTCAGTCAACAGACCAACTGGTACTTCCAACAACATGGCTGACATATATAGCTTGTGTAGCTAGAGAAGGAAGCTGAGTCAGTCAACAGACCAACTAGTAGTTACAACAACATGGCTGACATATATAGCTTGTGTAGCTAGAGAAGGAAGCTGAGTCAACCAAAATACCAACTGGTACTTACAACAACATGGCTGACATATATATATCATGTGTAGCCTGAGAAGGAAGCTGAGTCAGTCGACAGACCAACTGGTACTTCCAACAACATGGCTGACATATATAGCTTGTGTAGCTAGAGAAGGAAGCTGACTAAGTCAACAGACCAACTAGTAGTTACAGCAACATGGCTGACATATATAGCTTGTGTAGCTAGAGAAGGAAGCTGAATGAACCGACAGATCTACTGGTAGTTACAACAACATGGCTGACATATATAGCTTGTGTAGCTAGAGAAGGAAGCTGAGTCAGTCAACAGACCAACTAGTAGTTACAACCACATGGCTGACATATAAAGCTTGTGTAGCTAGAGAAGGAAGCTGAATGAACCGACAGATCTACTGGTAGTTACAACAACATGGCTGACATGTATAGCTTGTGTAGCTAGAGAAGGAAGCTGAGTCAGTCAACAGACCAACTAGTAGTTACAACTACATGGCTGACATATATATAGCTTGTGTAGCTAGAGAAGGAAGCTGAGTCAACTAACAGACCAACTAGTAGTTACATCAACATGGCTGACATATATAGCTTGTGTAGTTAGAGAAGGAAGCTGAGTCAGTCAACAGACCAACTAGTAGTTACAACAACATGACTGACATATATAGCTTGTGTAGCTAGAGAAGGAAGATGAGTCAGTTAACAGAACAACTAGTAGTTACAACAACATGGCTGACATATATAGCTTGTGTAGCTAGAGAAGGAAGCTGAGTCACCCAACAGACCTACTGGTAATTACAACAACGTGGCTGACATATATAGCTTGTGTAGCTAGAGAAGGAAGCTGAGTCAACCAACAGACCAACTAGTAGTTACAACAACATGGCTGACATATATAGTTTGTGTAGCTAGAGAAGGAAGCTGAGTCAACCAACAGACCAACTAGTAGTTACAACAACATAGCTGACATATATATCTTGAGCAGCTAGAGTAGGAAGCTGAGTCAGTCAACAGACCAACTGGTAGTTACAACAACATGGCTGACATATATAGCTTGTGAGGCTAGAGAAGGAAGCTGAGTCAGTCAACAGACCATCTAGTATTTACAACAACATGGCTGACATATATAGCTTGTGTAGCTATAGAAGGAAGCTGAGTCAGTCAACAGACCAACTAGTAGTTACAACAACATTGGCTGACATATATAGCTTGTGTAGCTAGGGAAGGAAGCTGAGTCAGTCAACAGACCTACTAGTAGTTAAAACAACATGGCTGATATATATATAGCTTGTGTAGCTAGAGAAGGAAGCTGAGTCAGTTAACAGACCAACTAGAAGTTACAAAAACATGGCTGACATATATAGCTTGTGTAGCTAGAGAAGGAAGCTGAGTCAGTCACCAGACCAACTGGTAGTTACAACAACATGGCTGACATATATATCGTCTGTAGCTAGAGAAGGAAGCTGATTCAGTCAACAGACCAACTAGTAGTTACAACAACATGGCTGACATATATAGCTTGAGCAGCTAGAGAAGGAAGCTGAGTCAACCAACAGACCAACTGGTAGTTACAACAACATGGCTGACATATATATTATATTTGTGTAGCTAGAGAATGAAGCAGAGTCAACCAACAGACCAACTGGTACTTACAACAACATGGCTGACATATATAGCTTGTGCAGCTAGAGAAGGAAGCTGAGTCAACCAACAGACCAAATGATAGTTACAACAACATGGCTGACATATATAGCTTGTGTAGCTAGAGAAGGAAGCTGAGTCAGTCAACAGACCAACTGGTAGTTACAACAACATGGCTGACATATATAGCTTGTGTAGCTAGAGAAGGAAGCTGATTCAACCAACAGACCAACTTGTAGTTACAACAACATGGCTGACATATATATCTTGTGTAGCTAGAGAAGGAAGCTGACTCAGTCAACAGACGAACTAGTAGTTACAACAACATGGCTGACATATATAGCTTGTGTAGCTAGAGAAGGAAGCTGAGTCAACCAACAGACCTACTGGTAGTTACAGCAATGTGGCTGACATATATAGCCTGTGTAGCTAGAGAAGGAAGCTGATTCAACCAACAGACCAACTGGTACTTACAACAACATGGCTGACATATATAGCTTGTGTAGCTAGCGAAGGAAACTGAGTCAGTCAACAGACCAACTGGTAGTAACAACAACATGGCTGACATATATAGCTTGTGTAGCTAGAGAAGGAAGCTGAGTCAACCTAACAGAGCAACTGGTAGTTACAACATCATGGCTGACATATATATCTTGTGTAGCCAGAGAAGGGAGCTGAGTCAGTCAACAGACCTACTTGTAGTTACAACAACATGGCTGACATATATAGCTTGTGCAGCTAGAGAAGGAAGCTGAGTCAGTCAACAGACCAACTGGTAGTTACAACAACACGGCTGACATATATAGCTTGTGTAGCTAGAGAAGGAAGCTGACTCAGTCAACAGACCAACTAGTAGTTACAACAACATGGCTGACATATATAGCTTGTGTAGCTAGAGAAGGAAGTTGAGTCAGTCAACAGACCAACTAGTAGTTACAACAACATGGCTGACATATATAGCTTGTGTAGCTAGAGAAGGAAGCTGAGTCAGTCACCAGAGCAACTGGTAGTTACAACACCATGGCTGACATATATATCTTGTGTAGCTAGAGAAGGAAGCTGATTCAGTCAACAGACCAACTAGTAGTTACAACAACATGGCTGACATATATAGCTTGTGTAGCTAGAGAAGGAAGCTGAGTCAGTCACCAGACCAACTGGTAGTTACAACAACATGGCTGACATATATATCTTGTGTAGCTAGAGAAGGAAGCTGAGTCAACCAACAGAGCAACTGGTACTTACAACAAAATGGCTGACATATATAGCTTGTATAGCTAAATAAGGAAGCTGAGTCAGTCAACAGAACAACTGGTACTTACAACAACATGGCTGATATATATAGCTTGTGTAGCTAGAGAAGGAAGCTGAGTCAGTCAACAGACCTACTAGTAGTTATAACAATTTGGCCCACATATATAGCTTGTGTAGCTAGAGAAGGAAGCTGACTCAGTCAACAGACCAGCTAGTAGTTACAACAACATGGCTGACATATAGAGCTTGTGTAGCTAGAGAAGGAAACTGAGTCAGTCAACAGACCAACTGGTTGTTACAACAACATGGCTTACATATATAGCTTGTGTAGCTAGAGAAGGAAGCTGAGTCAACCAACAGACCAACTGGTAGTTACAACAACTTGGCTGACATATATATTTGTGTAGCTAGAGAAGGAAGCTGAGTCAACCAAAATACCAACTGGTACTTACAACAACATGGCTGACATATATATATCATGTGTAGCCTGAGAAGGAAGCTGAGTCAGTCAACAGACCAACTGGTACTTCCAACAACATGGCTGACATATATAGCTTGTGTAGCTAGAGAAGGAAGCTGACTAAGTCAACAGACCAACTAGTAGTTACAGCAACATGGCTGACATATATAGCTTGTGTAGCTAGAGAAGGAAGCTGAGTCAACCAACAGACGAACTGGTAGTTACAACAACATGGCTGACATATATAGCTTGTGCAGCTAGAGAAGGAAGCTGAGTCAACCAACAGACCAAATGATAGTTACAACAACATGGCTGACATATATAGCTTGTGTAGCTAGAGAAGGAAGCTGAGTCAGTCAACAGACCAACTGGTAGTTACAACAACATGGCTGACATATATAGCTTGTGTAGCTAGAGAAGGAAGCTGATTCAACCAACAGACCAACTTGTAGTTACAACAACATGGCTGACATATATATCTTGTGTAGCTAGAGAAGGAAGCTGACTCAGTCAACAGACCAACTAGTAGTTACAACAACATGGCTGACATATATAGCTTGTGTAGCTAGAGAAGGAAGCTGAGTCAACCAACAGACCTACTGGTAGTTACAGCAATGTGGCTGACATATATAGCCTGTGTAGCTAGAGAAGGAAGCTGATTCAACCAACAGACCAACTGGTACTTACAACAACATGGCTGACATATATAGCTTGTGTAGCTAGCGAAGGAAACTGAGTCAGTCAACAGACCAACTGGTAGTAACAACAACATGGCTGACATATATAGCTTGTGTAGCTAGAGAAGGAAGCTGAGTCAACCTAACAGAGCAACTGGTAGTTACAACATCATGGCTGACATATATATCTTGTGTAGCCAGAGAAGGGAACTGAGTCAGTCAACAGACCTACTTGTAGTTACAACAACATGGCTGACATATATAGCTTGTGCAGCTAGAGAAGGAAGCTGAGTCAGTCAACAGACCAACTGGTAGTTACAACAACACGGCTGACATATATAGCTTGTGTAGCTAGAGAAGGAAGCTGACTCAGTCAACAGACCAACTAGTAGTTACAACAACATGGCTGACATATATAGCTTGTGTAGCTAGAGAAGGAAGTTGAGTCAGTCAACAGACCAACTAGTAGTTACAACAACATGGCTGACATATATAGCTTGTGTAGCTAGAGAAGGAAGCTGAGTCAGTCACCAGAGCAACTGGTAGTTACAACAACATGGCTGACATATATATCTTGTGTAGCTAGAGAAGGAAGCTGATTCAGTCAACAGACCAACTAGTAGTTACAACAACATGGCTGACATATATAGCTTGTGTAGCTAGAGAAGGAAGCTGAGTCAGTCACCAGACCAACTGGTAGTTACAACAACATGGCTGACATATATATCTTGTGTAGCTAGAGAAGGAAGCTGAGTCAACCAACAGAGCAACTGGTACTTACAACAAAATGGCTGACATATATAGCTTGTATAGCTAAATAAGGAAGCTGAGTCAGTCAACAGAACAACTGGTACTTACAACAACATGGCTGATATATATAGCTTGTGTAGCTAGAGAAGGAAGCTGAGTCAGTCAACAGACCTACTAGTAGTTATAACAATTTGGCCCACATATATAGCTTGTGTAGCTAGAGAAGGAAGCTGACTCAGTCAACAGACCAGCTAGTAGTTACAACAACATGGCTGACATATAGAGCTTGTGTAGCTAGAGAAGGAAACTGAGTCAGTCAACAGACCAACTGGTTGTTACAACAACATGGCTTACATATATAGCTTGTGTAGCTAGAGAAGGAAGCTGAGTCAACCAACAGACCAACTGGTAGTTACAACAACTTGGCTGACATATATATTTGTGTAGCTAGAGAAGGAAGCTGAGTCAACCAAAATACCAACTGGTACTTACAACAACATGGCTGACATATATATATCATGTGTAGCCTGAGAAGGAAGCTGAGTCAGTCAACAGACCAACTGGTACTTCCAACAACATGGCTGACATATATAGCTTGTGTAGCTAGAGAAGGAAGCTGACTAAGTCAACAGACCAACTAGTAGTTACAGCAACATGGCTGACATATATAGCTTGTGTAGCTAGAGAAGGAAGCTGAGTCAACCAACAGACGAACTGGTAGTTACAACAACATGGCTGACATATATAGCTTCTGTAGCTAGAGAAGGAAGCTGAGTCAACCAACAGAACAACTGGTACTTACAACAAAATGGCTGACATATATAGCTTGTATAGCTAAATAAGGAAGCTGAGTCAGTCAACAGAACAACTGGTACTTACAACAACATGGCTGACATATATAGGCTTTTGTAGCTAGAGAAGGAAGCTGACTCAGTCAAGAGACCAACTAGTAGTTAAAACAACATGGCTGACATATATAGCTTTTGTAGCTTGAGAAGGAAACTGAGTCAGTCAACAGACTAACTGGTAGTTACAACAACATGGCTGACATATATAGCTCGTGTAGCTAGAGAAGGAAGCCGAGTCAGTCAACAGACCAACTGGTAGTTACAGCAACATGGCTGACATATATAGCGTGTATAGCTAGAGAAGGAAGCTGAGTCAGACAACAGACCAAATAGCAGTTACAACAACATGGCTGACATATATAGCTTGTGTAGCTAGAGAAGGACGCTGAGTCAACCAACAGACTAACTGGTAGTTACAACAACATGGCTGACATATATATTTGTGTAGCTAGAGAAGGAAGCTGATTCAACCAACAGACCAACTTGTACTTACAACAACATGGCTGACATATATATATTGTGTAGCTAGAGAAGGAAGCTGAGTCAACCAACAGACCTAATGGTAGTTACAGCAATATGGCTGACATATATAGCTTGTGTAGCTAGAGAAGGAATCTGAGTCATTTAACAGACCAACTAGTAGTTACAACAACATGGTTGACATATATAGCTTGTGTAGCTAGAGAAGGTAGCTGAGTCAGTAAACAGGGGCACTAGTAGTTACAACAACATGGCTGACATATATATCTTGAGCAGCTAGAGAAGGAAGCTGAGTCAGTCAACAGACCAGCTAGTAGTTACAACAACATGGCTGACATATATAGCTTGTGTAGCTAGAGAAGGAAGCTGAGTCAACCAACAGACCTACTGGTAGTTACAACAACATGGCTGACATGTATATCTTGTATAGCTAGAGAAGGAAGCTGAGTCCACCAACAGACAAACTGGTACTTACAACAACATGGCTGACATATATATTTGTGTAGCTAGAGAAGGAAGCTGATTCAACGAACAGACCAACTTGTAGTTACAACAACATGGCTGACATATATATCTTGTGTAGCTAGAGAAGGAAGCTGAGTCAACCAACAGACCAACTGGTAGTTATAACAACATGGCTGACATATATAGCTTGTGTAGCTAGAGAAGGAAGCTGACTCAGTCTAGAGACCAACTAGTAGTTAAAACAACATGGCTGACATATATAGCTTGTGTAGCTAGAGAAGGAAACTGAGTCAGTCAACAGACCAACTCGTAGTTACAACAACTTGGCTGACATATATAGCTTGTTTAGCTAGAGAAGGAAGCTGAGTCAGTCAACAGACCAACTGGTAGTTACAACAACATACCTGACATATATAGCTTGTGTAGCTAGAGAAGGAAGCTGAGTCAACCAACAGACCAACTGGTAGTTACAACAACATGGCTGACATATATATTTGTGTAGCTAGAGAAGGAAGCTGATTCAACCAACAGACCAACTTGTCGTTACAACAACTTGGCTGACATATATATCTTGTGTAGCTAGAGAAGGAAGCTGAGTCAACCAACAGACCAAATGGTAGTTACAACAACATGGCTGACATATATAGCTTGTGTAGCTAGAGAAGGAAGCTGAGTCAACCAACAGACCAACTGGTAGTTACAACAACATGGCTGACATATATAGCTTGTGTAGCTTGAGAAGGAATCTGAGTCATTTAACAGACCAACTAGTAGTTACAACAACATGGTTGACATATATAGCTTGTGTAGCTAGAGAAGGTAGCTGAGTCAGTAAACAGGCGCACTAGTAGTTACAACAACATGGCTGACATATACATCTTGAGCAGCTAGAGAAGGAAGCTGAGTCATTCAACAGACCAACTGGTAGTTACAACATCATGGCTGACATATATATTTGTGTAGCTAGAGAAAGAAGCTGAGTCAACCAACAGACCAACTGGTACTTACAACAACATGGCTGACATGTATAGCTTGTGTAGCTAGAGAAGGAAGCTGAGTCAGTCAACAGACCAAATGGTAGATACAACAACATGGCTGACATATATAGCTTGTGTAGCTAGAGAAGGAAGCTGAGTCAACCAACAGACCAACTAGTAGTTACAACAACATGGCTGACATATGTAGCTTGTGTAGCTAGAGAAGGAAGCTGAGTCAACCAACAGACCAACTGGTAGTTACAACAACATGGCTGACATATATAGCTTGTGTAGCTATAGAAGGAAGCTGAGTCAACCAACAGACCAACTGGTAGTTACAACAACATGGCTGACATATATAGCTTGTGTAGCTAGAGAAGGAAGCTGAGTCAACCAACAGACCAACTGGTAGTTACAACAACATGGCTGACATATATAGCTTGTGTAGCTTGAGAAGGAATCTGAGTCAACCAACAGACCAACTGGTACTTACAACAACATGGCTGACATATATAGCTTGTGTAGCTAGAGAAGGAAGGTGACTCAGTCAACAGACCAACTAGTAGTTACAACAACATGGCTGACATATATAGCTTGTGTAGCTAGAGAAGGAAACTGAGTCAGTCAACAGACCAACTAGCAGTTACAATAACATGGCTGATATATATAGCTTGTGTAGCTAGAGAAGGAAGCTGAATGAATCGACAGATCTACTGGTAGTTACAACAACATGGCTGACATATATATTTGTGTGGCTAGAGAAGGAAGCTAAGTCAGTCAACAGACCAACTGGTAGTTACAACAACATGGCTGGCATATATAGCTTGTGTAGCTAGAGAAGGAAGCTGAGTCAACCAACAGACCAACTGGTAGTTACAACAACTTGGCTGACATATATATTTGTGTAGCTAGAGAAGGAAGGTGAGTCACCCAACAGACCAACTGGTAGTTACAACATGGCTGAAATATATAGCTTGTTTAGCTAGAGAAGGAAGCTGAGTCTGTCAACAGACCAACTTGTAGTTACAACATGGCTGAAATATATAGCTTGTGTAGCTAGAGAAGGAAGATGAGTCAGTCAACAGACCAACTTGTAGTTACAACAACATGGCTGACATATATATCTTGTGTAGCTAGAGAAGGAAGCTGAGTCAACCAACAGTCCAACTGGTAGTTACAGCAATATGGCTGACATATATAGCTTGTGTAGCTATAGAAGGAATCTGAGTCATTTAACAGACCAACTAGTAGTTACAACAACATGGTTGACATATATATTTGTGTAGCTAGAGAAGGTAGCTGAGTCAGTAAACAGGCGCACTAGTAGTTACAACAACATGGCTGACATATATATCTTGAGCAGCTAGAGAAGGAGGCTGAGTCAGTCAACAGACCAACTAGTAGTTACAACAACATGGCTGACATATATATTTGTGTAGCTTGAGAAGGAAGCTGAGTCAACCAACAGACCAACTGGTACTTACAACAACATGGCTGACATGTATAGCTTGTGTAGCTAGAGAAGAAAGCTGAGTCAGTCAACAGACCAGCTAGTAGTTACAACAACATGGCTGACATATATAGCTTGTGTAGCTAGAGAAGGAAGCTGAGTCAACCAACAGACCTACTGGTAGTTACAACAACATGGCTGATATATATAGCTTGTGTAGCTAGAGAAGGAAGCTGAGTCAACCAACAGACCAACTGGTACTTACAACAACATGGCTGACATATATAGCTTGTGTAGCTAGAGAAGGAAGCTGAGTCAGTCTCACAGACCAACTGGTACTTACAACAACATGGCTGACATATATAGCTTGTGTAGCTAGAGAAGGAAGCTGAGTCAACCAACAGACCAACTGGTAGTTACAACAACTTGGCTGACATATATAGTTGTGTAGCTAGAGAAGGAAGCTGATTCAACCAACAGACCAACTTGCAGTTACAACTACATGGCTGACATATATATCTTGTGTAGCTAGAGAAGGAAGCTGAGTCAACCAACAGACCAACTGGTAGTTACAACAACATGGCTGACATAGATAGCTTGTGTAGCTAGAGAAGGAAGCTGAGTCAACCAACAGACCAACTGATAGTTACAACAACATGGCTGACATATATAGCTTGTGTAGCTAGAGAAGGTAGCTGAGTCAGTAAACAGGCGCACTAGTAGTTACAACAACATGGCTGACATATATATCTTGAGCAGCTAGAGAAGGAAGCTGAGTCAGTCAACAGACCAACTGGTAGTTACAACAACATGGCTGACATATATATTTGTGTAGCTAGAGAAAGAAGCTGAGTCAACCAACAGACCAACTGGTACTTACAACAACATAGCTGACATGTATCGCTTCTGTAGCTAGAGAAGGAAGCTGAGTCAGTCAACAGACCAACTGGTAGATACAACAACATGGCTGACATATATAGCTTGTGTAGCTAGAGAAGGAAGCTGAGTCAACCAACAGACCAACTGGTACTTACAACAACATGGCTGATATATATAGCTTGTGTAGCTAGAGAAGGAAGGTGACTCAGTCAACAGACCAACTAGTAGTTACAACAACATGGCTGACATATATAGCTTGTGTAGCTAGAGAAGGAAACTGAATGAACCGACAGATCTCCTGGTAGTTACAACAACATGGCTGACATATATAGCTTGTGTAGCTAGAGAAGGAAGCTGAGTCAACCAACAGACCAACTGGTAGTTACAACAACATGGCTGACATATATATTTGTGTGGCTAGAGAAGGAAGCTGAGTCAACCAACAGACCAACTGGTACTTACAACAACATGGCTGACATATATAGCTTGTGCAGCTAGAGAAGGAAACTGAGTCAGTCAACAGAACAACTAGCAGTTACAATAACATGGCTGATATATATAGCTTGTGTTGCTAGAGAAGGAAACTGAGTCAGTCAACAGACCAACTGGTAGTTACAACAACATGGCTGACATATATAGCTTGTGTAGCTAGAGAAGGAAGCTGAGTCAACCAACAGACCAACTGGTAGTTACAACAACTTGGCTGACATATATATTTGTGTAGCTAGAGAAGGAAGCTGAGTCAACCAACAGACCAACTGGTACTTACAACAACATGGCTGACATATATAGCTTGTGTAGCTAGAGAAGGAAGGTGACTCAGTCAACAGACCAACTAGTAGTTACAACAACATGGCTGACATATATAGCTTGTGTAGCTAGAGAAGGAAATTGAATGAACCGGCAGATCTACTGGTAGTTACAACAACATGGCTGACATATATAGCTTGTGTAGCTAGAGAAGGAAGCTGAGTCAACCAACAGACCAACTGGTAGTTACAACAACATGGCTGACATATATATTTGTGTGGCTAGAGAAGGAAGCTGAGTCAACCAACAGACCAACTGGTACTTACAACAACATGGCTGACATATATAGCTTGTGCAGCTAGAGAAGGAAACTGAGTCAGTCAACAGACCAACTAGCAGTTACAATAACATGGCTGATATATATATTTGTGTAGCTAGAGAAGGAAGCTGAGTCAACCAACAGACCAACTGGTAGTTACAACAACATGGCTCACATATATATCTTGTATAGCTAGAGAAGGAAGGTGAGTCACCCAACAGACCAACTGGTAGTTAAAACAACATGGCTGAAATATATAGCTTGTTTAGCTAGAGAAGGAAGCTGAGTCTGTCAACAGACCAACTTGTAGTTACAACATGGCTGACATATATAGCTTGTGTAGCTAGAGAAGGAAGATGAGTCAGTCAACAGACCAACTTGTAGTTACAACAACATGGCTGACATATATATCTTGTGTAGCTAGAGAAGGAAGCTGAGTCAACCAACAGTCCAACTGGTAGTTACAGCAATATGGCTGACATATATAGCTTGTGTAGCTATAGAAGGAATCTGAGTCATTTAACAGACCAACTAGTAGTTACAACAACATGGTTGACATATATAGCTTGTGTAGCTAGAAAAGGTAGCTGAGTCAGTAAACAGGCGCACTAGGTAGTTACAACAACATGGCTGACATATATATCTTGAGCAGCTAGAGAAGGAAGCTGAGTCAGTCAACAGACCAACTAGTAGTTATAACAACATGGCTGACATATATAGCTTGTGTAGCTAGAGAAGGAAGCTGACTCAGTCTAGAGACCAACTAGTAGTTAAAAGAACATGGCTGACATATATAGCTTGTGTAGCTAGAGAAGGAAACTGAGTCAGTCAACAGACCAACTCGTAGTTACAACAACTTGGCTGACATATATAGCTTGTTTAGCTAGAGAAGGAAGCTGAGTCAGTCAACAGACCAACTGGTAGTTACAACAACATACCTGACATATATAGCTTGTGTAGCTAGAGAAGGAAGCTGAGTCAACCAACAGACCAACTTGTCGTTACAACAACTTGGCTGACATATATATCTTGTGTAGCTAGAGAAGGAAGCTGAGTCAACCAACAGACCAAATGGTAGTTACAACAACATGGCTGACATATATAGCTTGTGTAGCTAGAGAAGGAAGCTGAGTCAACCAACAGACCAACTGGTAGTTACAACAACATGGCTGACATATATAGCTTGTGTAGCTTGAGAAGGAATCTGAGTCATTTAACAGACCAACTAGTAGTTACAACAACATGGTTGACATATATAGCTTGTGTAGCTAGAGAAGGTAGCTGAGTCAGTAAACAGGCGCACTAGTAGTTACAACAACATGGCTGACATATACATCTTGAGCAGCTAGAGAAGGAAGCTGAGTCATTCAACAGACCAACAGGTAGTTACAACATCATGGCTGACATATATATTTGTGTAGCTAGAGAAAGAAGCTGAGTCAACCAACAGACCAACTGGTACTTACAACAACATGGCTGACATGTATAGCTTGTGTAGCTAGAGAAGGAAGCTGAGTCAGTCAACAGACCAAATGGTAGATACAACAACATGGCTGACATATATAGCTTGTGTAGCTAGAGAAGGAAGCTGAGTCAACCAACAGACCAACTAGTAGTTACAACAACATGGCTGACATATGTAGCTTGTGTAGCTAGAGAAGGAATCTGAGTCAACCAACAGACCAACTGGTACTTACAACAACATGGCTGACATATATATTTGTGTGGCTAGAGAAGGAAGCTAAGTCAACCAACACACCAACTGGTACTTACAACAACATGGCTGACATATATAGCTTGTGCAGCTAGAGAAGGAAACTGAGTCAGTCAACAGACCAACTAGCAGTTACAATAACATGGCTGATATATATAGCTTGTGTAGCTAGAGAAGAAAGCTGAGTCAGTCAACAGACCAGCTAGTAGTTACAACAACATGGCTGACATATATAGCTTGTGTAGCTAGAGAAGGAAGCTGAGTCAACCAACAGACCTACTGGTAGTTACAACAACATGGCTGATATATATAGCTTGTGTAGCTAGAGAAGGAAGCTGAGTCAACCAACAGACCAACTGGTACTTACAACAACATGGCTGACATATATAGCTTGTGTAGCTAGAGAAGGAAGCTGAGTCAACCAACAGACCAACTGGTACTTACAACAAAATGGCTGACATATATAGCT
The DNA here is from genome assembly GCA_964016885.1 of Eledone cirrhosa. Taxonomy (NCBI): domain Eukaryota; kingdom Metazoa; phylum Mollusca; class Cephalopoda; order Octopoda; family Eledonidae; genus Eledone; species Eledone cirrhosa. The sequence goes on from OZ024740.1 coordinate 23,698,066, forward strand.
TGTGTAGCTAGAGAAGGAAGCTGAGTCAGTCTCACAGACCAACTGGTACTTACAACAACATGGCTGACATATATAGCTTGTGTAGCTAGAGAAGGAAGCTGAGTCAACCAACAGACCAACTGGTAGTTACAACAACTTGGCTGACATATATAGCTTGTGTAGCTAGAGAAGGAAGCTGAGTCAACCAACAGACCAACTGGTAGTTACAACAACATGGCTGACATATATATTTGTGTAGCTAGAGAAGGAAGCTGATTCAACCAACAGACCAACTTGCAGTTACAACTACATGGCTGACATATATATCTTGTGTAGCTAGAGAAGGAAGCTGAGTCAACCAACAGACCAACTGGTAGTTACAACAACATGGCTGACATAGATAGCTTGTGTAGCTAGAGAAGGAAGCTGAGTCAACCAACAGACCAACTGATAGTTACAACAACATGGCTGACATATATAGCTTGTGTAGCTAGAGAAGGTAGCTGAGTCAGTAAACAGGCGCACTAGTAGTTACAACAACATGGCTGACATATATATCTTGAGCAGCTAGAGAAGGAAGCTGAGTCAGTCAACAGACCAACTGGTAGTTACAACAACATGGCTGACATATATATTTGTGTAGCTAGAGAAAGAAGCTGAGTCAACCAACAGACCAACTGGTACTTACAACAACATAGCTGACATGTATAGCTTGTGTAGCTAGAGAAGGAAGCTGAGTCAGTCAACAGACCAACTGGTAGATACAACAACATGGCTGACATATATAGCTTGTGTAGCTAGAGAAGGAAGCTGAGTCAACCAACAGACCAACTGGTACTTACAACAACATGGCTGATATATATAGCTTGTGTAGCTAGAGAAGGAAGGTGACTCAGTCAACAGACCAACTAGTAGTTACAACAACATGGCTGACATATATAGCTTGTGTAGCTAGAGAAGGAAACTGAATGAACCGACAGATCTCCTGGTAGTTACAACAACATGGCTGACATATATAGCTTGTGTAGCTAGAGAAGGAAGCTGAGTCAACCAACAGACCAACTGGTAGTTACAACAACATGGCTGACATATATATTTGTGTGGCTAGAGAAGGAAGCTGAGTCAACCAACAGACCAACTGGTACTTACAACAACATGGCTGACATATATAGCTTGTGCAGCTAGAGAAGGAAACTGAGTCAGTCAACAGACCAACTAGCAGTTACAATAACATGGCTGATATATATAGCTTGTGTTGCTAGAGAAGGAAACTGAGTCAGTCAACAGACCAACTGGTAGTTACAACAACATGGCTGACATATATAGCTTGTGTAGCTAGAGAAGGAAGCTGAGTCAACCAACAGACCAACTGGTAGTTACAACAACTTGGCTGACATATATATTTGTGTAGCTAGAGAAGGAAGCTGAGTCAACCAACAGACCAACTGGTACTTACAACAACATGGCTGACATATATAGCTTGTGTAGCTAGAGAAGGAAGGTGACTCAGTCAACAGACCAACTAGTAGTTACAACAACATGGCTGACATATATAGCTTGTGTAGCTAGAGAAGGAAATTGAATGAACCGACAGATCTACTGGTAGTTACAACAACATGGCTGACATATATAGCTTGTGTAGCTAGAGAAGGAAGCTGAGTCAACCAACAGACCAACTGGTAGTTACAACAACATGGCTGACATATATATTTGTGTGGCTAGAGAAGGAAGCTGAGTCAACCAACAGACCAACTGGTACTTACAACAACATGGCTGACATATATAGCTTGTGCAGCTAGAGAAGGAAACTGAGTCAGTCAACAGACCAACTAGCAGTTACAATAACATGGCTGATATATATATTTGTGTAGCTAGAGAAGGAAGCTGAGTCAACCAACAGACCAACTGGTAGTTACAACAACATGGCTCACATATATATCTTGTATAGCTAGAGAAGGAAGGTGAGTCACCCAACAGACCAACTGGTAGTTAAAACAACATGGCTGAAATATATAGCTTGTTTAGCTAGAGAAGGAAGCTGAGTCTGTCAACAGACCAACTTGTAGTTACAACATGGCTGACATATATAGCTTGTGTAGCTAGAGAAGGAAGATGAGTCAGTCAACAGACCAACTTGTAGTTACAACAACATGGCTGACATATATATCTTGTGTAGCTAGAGAAGGAAGCTGAGTCAACCAACAGTCCAACTGGTAGTTACAGCAATATGGCTGACATATATAGCTTGTGTAGCTATAGAAGGAATCTGAGTCATTTAACAGACCAACTAGTAGTTACAACAACATGGTTGACATATATAGCTTGTGTAGCTACAAAAGGTAGCTGAGTCAGTAAACAGGCGCACTAGTAGTTACAACAACATGGCTGACATATATATCTTGAGCAGCTAGAGAAGGAAGCTGAGTCAGTCAACAGACCAACTAGTAGTTACAACAACATGGCTGACATATATATTTGTGTAGCTTGAGAAGGAAGCTGAGTCAACCAACAGACCAACTGGTACTTACAACAACATGGCTGACATGTATAGCTTGTGTAGCTAGAGAAGGAAGCTGAGTCAGTCAACAGACCAACTAGTAGTTATAACAACATGGCTGACATATATAGCTTGTGTAGCTAGAGAAGGAAGCTGAGTCAGTCAACAGACCAACTAGTAGTTACAACAACATGGCTGACATATATAGCTTGTGTAGCTTGAGAAGGAATCTGAGTCATTTAACAGACCAACTAGTAGTTACAACAACATGGTTGACATATATAGCTTGTGTAGCTAGAGAAGGTAGCTGAGTCAGTAAACAGGCGCACTAGTAGTTACAACAACATGGCTGACATATACATCTTGAGCAGCTAGAGAAGGAAGCTGAGTCATTCAACAGACCAACTGGTAGTTACAACATCATGGCTGACATATATATTTGTGTAGCTAGAGAAAGAAGCTGAGTCAACCAACAGACCAACTGGTACTTACAACAACATGGCTGACATGTATAGCTTGTGTAGCTAGAGAAGGAAGCTGAGTCAGTCAACAGACCAAATGGTAGATACAACAACATGGCTGACATATATAGCTTGTGTAGCTAGAGAAGGAAGCTGAGTCAACCAACAGACCAACTAGTAGTTACAACAACATGGCTGACATATGTAGCTTGTGTAGCTAGAGAAGGAAGCTGAGTCAACCAACAGACCAACTGGTAGTTACAACAACATGGCTGACATATATAGCTTGTGTAGCTAGAGAAGGAAGCTGAGTCAACCAACAGACCAACTGGTAGTTACAACAACATGGCTGACATATATAGCTTGTGTAGCTAGAGAAGGAAGCTGAGTCAACCAACAGACCAACTGGTAGTTACAACAACATGGCTGACATATATAGCTTGTGTAGCTTGAGAAGGAATCTGAGTCAACCAACAGACCAACTGGTACTTACAACAACATGGCTGACATATATAGCTTGTGTAGCTAGAGAAGGAAGGTGACTCAGTCAACAGACCAACTAGTAGTTACAACAACATGGCTGACATATATAGCTTGTGTAGCTAGAGAAGGAAACTGAGTCAGTCAACAGACCAACTAGCAGTTACAATAACATGGCTGATATATATAGCTTGTGTAGCTAGAGAAGGAAGCTGAATGAATCGACAGATCTACTGGTAGTTACAACAACATGGCTGACATATATATTTGTGTGGCTAGAGAAGGAAGCTAAGTCAGTCAACAGACCAACTGGTAGTTACAACAACATGGCTGGCATATATAGCTTGTGTAGCTAGAGAAGGAAGCTGAGTCAACCAACAGACCAACTGGTAGTTACAACAACTTGGCTGACATATATATTTGTGTAGCTAGAGAAGGAAGGTGAGTCACCCAACAGACCAACTGGTAGTTACAACATGGCTGAAATATATAGCTTGTTTAGCTAGAGAAGGAAGCTGAGTCTGTCAACAGACCAACTTGTAGTTACAACATGGCTGAAATATATAGCTTGTGTAGCTAGAGAAGGAAGATGAGTCAGTCAACAGACCAACTTGTAGTTACAACAACATGGCTGACATATATATCTTGTGTAGCTAGAGAAGGAAGCTGAGTCAACCAACAGTCCAACTGGTAGTTACAGCAATATGGCTGACATATATAGCTTGTGTAGCTATAGAAGGAATCTGAGTCATTTAACAGACCAACTAGTAGTTACAACAACATGGTTGACATATATATTTGTGTAGCTAGAGAAGGTAGCTGAGTCAGTAAACAGGCGCACTAGTAGTTACAACAACATGGCTGACATATATATCTTGAGCAGCTAGAGAAGGAGGCTGAGTCAGTCAACAGACCAACTAGTAGTTACAACAACATGGCTGACATATATATTTGTGTAGCTTGAGAAGGAAGCTGAGTCAACCAACAGACCAACTGGTACTTACAACAACATGGCTGACATGTATAGCTTGTGTAGCTAGAGAAGAAAGCTGAGTCAGTCAACAGACCAGCTAGTAGTTACAACAACATGGCTGACATATATAGCTTGTGTAGCTAGAGAAGGAAGCTGAGTCAACCAACAGACCTACTGGTAGTTACAACAACATGGCTGATATATATAGCTTGTGTAGCTAGAGAAGGAAGCTGAGTCAACCAACAGACCAACTGGTACTTACAACAACATGGCTGACATATATAGCTTGTGTAGCTAGAGAAGGAAGCTGAGTCAACCAACAGACCAACTGGTACTTACAACAAAATGGCTGACATATATAGCTTGTGTAGCTAGAGAAGGAAGCTGAGTCAGTCTCACAGACCAACTGGTACTTACAACAACATGGCTGACATATATAGCTTGTGTAGCTAGAGAAGGAAGCTGAGTCAACCAACAGACCAACTGGTAGTTACAACAACTTGGCTGACATATATAGCTTGTGTAGCTAGAGAAGGAAGCTGAGTCAACCAACAGACCAACTGGTAGTTACAACAACATGGCTGACATATATAGTTGTGTAGCTAGAGAAGGAAGCTGATTCAACCAACAGACCAACTTGCAGTTACAACTACATGGCTGACAATATATCTTGTGTAGCTAGAGAAGGAAGCTGAGTCAACCAACAGACCAACTGGTAGTTACAACAACATGGCTGACATAGATAGCTTGTGTAGCTAGAGAAGGAAGCTGAGTCAACCAACAGACCAACTGATAGTTACAACAACATGGCTGACATATATAGCTTGTGTAGCTAGAGAAGGTAGCTGAGTCAGTAAACAGGCGCACTAGTAGTTACAACAACATGGCTGACATATATATCTTGAGCAGCTAGAGAAGGAAGCTGAGTCAGTCAACAGACCAACTGGTAGTTACAACAACATGGCTGACATATATATTTGTGTAGCTAGAGAAAGAAGCTGAGTCAACCAACAGACCAACTGGTACTTACAACAACATAGCTGACATGTATCGCTTGTGTAGCTAGAGAAGGAAGCTGAGTCAGTCAACAGACCAACTGGTAGATACAACAACATGGCTGACATATATAGCTTGTGTAGCTAGAGAAGGAAGCTGAGTCAACCAACAGACCAACTGGTACTTACAACAACATGGCTGATATATATAGCTTGTGTAGCTAGAGAAGGAAGGTGACTCAGTCAACAGACCAACTAGTAGTTACAACAACATGGCTGACATATATAGCTTGTGTAGCTAGAGAAGGAAACTGAATGAACCGACAGATCTCCTGGTAGTTACAACAACATGGCTGACATATATAGCTTGTGTAGCTAGAGAAGGAAGCTGAGTCAACCAACAGACCAACTGGTAGTTACAACAACATGGCTGACATATATATTTGTGTGGCTAGAGAAGGAAGCTGAGTCAACCAACAGACCAACTGGTACTTACAACAACATGGCTGACATATATAGCTTGTGCAGCTAGAGAAGGAAACTGAGTCAGTCAACAGACCAACTAGCAGTTACAATAACATGGCTGATATATATAGCTTGTGTTGCTAGAGAAGGAAACTGAGTCAGTCAACAGACCAACTGGTAGTTACAACAACATGGCTGACATATATAGCTTGTGTAGCTAGAGAAGGAAGCTGAGTCAACCAACAGACCAACTGGTAGTTACAACAACTTGGCTGACATATATATTTGTGTAGCTAGAGAAGGAAGCTGAGTCAACCAACAGACCAACTGGTACTTACAACAACATGGCTGACATATATAGCTTGTGTAGCTAGAGAAGGAAGGTGACTCAGTCAACAGACCAACTAGTAGTTACAACAACATGGCTGACATATATAGCTTGTGTAGCTAGAGAAGGAAATTGAATGAACCGACAGATCTACTGGTAGTTACAACAACATGGCTGACATATATAGCTTGTGTAGCTAGAGAAGGAAGCTGAGTCAACCAACAGACCAACTGGTAGTTACAACAACATGGCTGACATATATATTTGTGTGGCTAGAGAAGGAAGCTGAGTCAACCAACAGACCAACTGGTACTTACAACAACATGGCTGACATATATAGCTTGTTTAGCTAGAGAAGGAAACTGAGTCAGTCAACAGACCAACTAGCAGTTACAATAACATGGCTGATATATATATTTGTGTAGCTAGAGAAGGAAGCTGAGTCAACCAACAGACCAACTGGTAGTTACAACAACATGGCTCACATATATATCTTGTATAGCTAGAGAAGGAAGGTGAGTCACCCAACAGACCAACTGGTAGTTAAAACAACATGGCTGAAATATATAGCTTGTTTAGCTAGAGAAGGAAGCTGAGTCTGTCAACAGACCAACTTGTAGTTACAACATGGCTGACATATATAGCTTGTGTAGCTAGAGAAGGAAGATGAGTCAGTCAACAGACCAACTTGTAGTTACAACAACATGGCTGACATATATATCTTGTGTAGCTAGAGAAGGAAGCTGAGTCAACCAACAGTCCAACTGGTAGTTACAGCAATATGGCTGACATATATAGCTTGTGTAGCTATAGAAGGAATCTGAGTCATTTAACAGACCAACTAGTAGTTACAACAACATGGTTGACATATATAGCTTGTGTAGCTAGAAAAGGTAGCTGAGTCAGTAAACAGGCGCACTAGGTAGTTACAACAACATGGCTGACATATATATCTTGAGCAGCTAGAGAAGGAAGCTGAGTCAGTCAACAGACCAACTAGTAGTTATAACAACATGGCTGACATATATAGCTTGTGTAGCTAGAGAAGGAAGCTGACTCAGTCTAGAGACCAACTAGTAGTTAAAAGAACATGGCTGACATATATAGCTTGTGTAGCTAGAGAAGGAAACTGAGTCAGTCAACAGAGCAACTCGTAGTTACAACAACTTGGCTGACATATATAGCTTGTTTAGCTAGAGAAGGAAGCTGAGTCAGTCAACAGACCAACTGGTAGTTACAACAACATACCTGACATATATAGCTTGTGTAGCTAGAGAAGGAAGCTGAGTCAACCAACAGACCAACTTGTCGTTACAACAACTTGGCTGACATATATATCTTGTGTAGCTAGAGAAGGAAGCTGAGTCAACCAACAGACCAAATGGTAGTTACAACAACATGGCTGACATATATAGCTTGTGTAGCTAGAGAAGGAAGCTGAGTCAACCAACAGACCAACTGGTAGTTACAACAACATGGCTGACATATATAGCTTGTGTAGCTTGAGAAGGAATCTGAGTCATTTAACAGACCAACTAGTAGTTACAACAACATGGTTGACATATATAGCTTGTGTAGCTAGAGAAGGTAGCTGAGTCAGTAAACAGGCGCACTAGTAGTTACAACAACATGGCTGACATATACATCTTGAGCAGCTAGAGAAGGAAGCTGAGTCATTCAACAGACCAACAGGTAGTTACAACATCATGGCTGACATATATATTTGTGTAGCTAGAGAAAGAAGCTGAGTCAACCAACAGACCAACTGGTACTTACAACAACATGGCTGACATGTATAGCTTGTGTAGCTAGAGAAGGAAGCTGAGTCAGTCAACAGACCAAATGGTAGATACAACAACATGGCTGACATATATAGCTTGTGTAGCTAGAGAAGGAAGCTGAGTCAACCAACAGACCAACTAGTAGTTACAACAACATGGCTGACATATGTAGCTTGTGTAGCTAGAGAAGGAATCTGAGTCAACCAACAGACCAACTGGTACTTACAACAACATGGCTGACATATATAGCTTGTGTAGCTAGAGAAGGAAGGTGACTCAGTCAACAGACCAACTAGTAGTTACAACAACATGGCTGACATATATAGCTTGTGTAGCTAGAGAAGGAAACTGAGTCAGTCAACAGACCAACTAGCAGTTACAATAACATGGCTGATATATATAGCTTGTGTAGCTAGAGAAGGAAGCTGAATGAATCGACAGATCTACTGGTAGTTACAACAACATGGCTGACATATATATTTGTGTGGCTAGAGAAGGAAGCTAAGTCAACCAACACACCAACTGGTACTTACAACAACATGGCTGACATATATAGCTTGTGCAGCTAGAGAAGGAAACTGAGTCAGTCAACAGACCAACTAGCAGTTACAATAACATGGCTGATATATATAGCTTGTGTAGCTAGAGAAGAAAGCTGAGTCAGTCAACAGACCAGCTAGTAGTTACAACAACATGGCTGACATATATAGCTTGTGTAGCTAGAGAAGGAAGCTGAGTCAACCAACAGACCTACTGGTAGTTACAACAACATGGCTGATATATATAGCTTGTGTAGCTAGAGAAGGAAGCTGAGTCAACCAACAGACCAACTGGTACTTACAACAACATGGCTGACATATATAGCTTGTGTAGCTAGAGAAGGAAGCTGAGTCAACCAACAGACCAACTGGTACTTACAACAAAATGGCTGACATATATAGCTTGTGTAGCTAGAGAAGGAAGCTGAGTCAGTCTCACAGACCAACTGGTACTTACAACAACATGGCTGACATATATAGCTTGTGTAGCTAGAGAAGGAAGCTGAGTCAACCAACAGACTAACTGGTAGTTACAACAACTTGGCTGACATATATAGCTTGTGTAGCTAGAGAAGGAAGCTGAGTCAACCAACAGACCAACTGGTAGTTACAACAACATGGCTGACATATATATTTGTGTAGCTAGAGAAGGAAGCTGATTCAACCAACAGACCAACTTGCAGTTACAACTACATGGCTGACATATATATCTTGTGTAGCTAGAGAAGGAAGCTGAGTCAACCAACAGACCAACTGGTAGTTACAACAACATGGCTGACATAGATAGCTTGTGTAGCTAGAGAAGGAAGCTGAGTCAACCAACAGACCAACTGATAGTTACAACAACATGGCTGACATATATAGCTTGTGTAGCTAGAGAAGGTAGCTGAGTCAGTAAACAGGCGCACTAGTAGTTACAACAACATGGCTGACATATATATCTTGAGCAGCTAGAGAAGGAAGCTGAGTCAGTCAACAGACCAACTGGTAGTTACAACAACATGGCTGACATATATATTTGTGTAGCTAGAGAAAGAAGCTGAGTCAACCAACAGACCAACTGGTACTTACAACAACATAGCTGACATGTATAGCTTGTGTAGCTAGAGAAGGAAGCTGAGTCAGTCAACAGACCAACTGGTAGATACAACAACATGGCTGACATATATAGCTTGTGTAGCTAGAGAAGGAAGCTGAGTCAACCAACAGACCAACTGGTACTTACAACAACATGGCTGATATATATAGCTTGTGTAGCTAGAGAAGGAAGGTGACTCAGTCAACAGACCAACTAGTAGTTACAACAACATGGCTGACATATATAGCTTGTGTAGCTAGAGAAGGAAACTGAATGAACCGACAGATCTCCTGGTAGTTACAACAACATGGCTGACATATATAGCTTGTGTAGCTAGAGAAGGAAGCTGAGTCAACCAACAGACCAACTGGTAGTTACAACAACATGGCTGACATATATATTTGTGTGGCTAGAGAAGGAAGCTGAGTCAACCAACAGACCAACTGGTACTTACAACAACATGGCTGACATATATAGCTTGTGCAGCTAGAGAAGGAAACTGAGTCAGTCAACAGACCAACTAGCAGTTACAATAACATGGCTGATATATATAGCTTGTGTTGCTAGAGAAGGAAACTGAGTCAGTCAACAGACCAACTGGTAGTTACAACAACATGGCTGACATATATAGCTTGTGTAGCTAGAGAAGGAAGCTGAGTCAACCAACAGACCAACTGGTAGTTACAACAACTTGGCTGACATATATATTTGTGTAGCTAGAGAAGGAAGCTGAGTCAACCAACAGACCAACTGGTACTTACAACAACATGGCTGACATATATAGCTTGTGTAGCTAGAGAAGGAAGGTGACTCAGTCAACAGACCAACTAGTAGTTACAACAACATGGCTGACATATATAGCTTGTGTAGCTAGAGAAGGAAATTGAATGAACCGACAGATCTACTGGTAGTTACAACAACATGGCTGACATATATAGCTTGTGTAGCTAGAGAAGGAAGCTGAGTCAACCAACAGACCAACTGGTAGTTACAACAACATGGCTGACATATATATTTGTGTGGCTAGAGAAGGAAGCTGAGTCAACCAACAGACCAACTGGTACTTACAACAACATGGCTGACATATATAGCTTGTGCAGCTAGAGAAGGAAACTGAGTCAGTCAACAGACCAACTAGCAGTTACAATAACATGGCTGATATATATATTTGTGTAGCTAGAGAAGGAAGCTGAGTCAACCAACAGACCAACTGGTAGTTACAACAACATGGCTCACATATATATCTTGTATAGCTAGAGAAGGAAGGTGAGTCACCCAACAGACCAACTGGTAGTTAAAACAACATGGCTGAAATATATAGCTTGTTTAGCTAGAGAAGGAAGCTGAGTCTGTCAACAGACCAACTTGTAGTTACAACATGGCTGACATATATAGCTTGTGTAGCTAGAGAAGGAAGATGAGTCAGTCAACAGACCAACTTGTAGTTACAACAACATGGCTGACATATATATCTTGTGTAGCTAGAGAAGGAAGCTGAGTCAACCAACAGTCCAACTGGTAGTTACAGCAATATGGCTGACATATATAGCTTGTGTAGCTATAGAAGGAATCTGAGTCATTTAACAGACCAACTAGTAGTTACAACAACATGGTTGACATATATAGCTTGTGTAGCTAGAAAAGGTAGCTGAGTCAGTAAACAGGCGCACTAGTAGTTACAACAACATGGCTGACATATATATCTTGAGCAGCTAGAGAAGGAAGCTGAGTCAGTCAACAGACCAACTAGTAGTTACAACAACATGGCTGACATATATATTTGTGTAGCTTGAGAAGGAAGCTGAGTCAACCAACAGACCAACTGGTACTTACAACAACATGGCTGACATGTATAGCTTGTGTAGCTAGAGAAGAAAGCTGAGTCAGTCAACAGACCAACTCGTAGTTACAACAACATGGCTGACATATATAGCTTGTGTAGCTAGAGAAGGAAGCTGAGTCAACCAACAGACCAACTGGTACTTACAACAACATGGCTGACATATATAGCTTCTGTAGCTAGAGAAGGAAGCTGAGTCAGTCAACAGACCAGCTAGTAGTTACAACAACATGGCTGACATATATAGCTTGTGTAGCTAGAGAAGGAAGCTGAGTCAACCAACAGACCAACTGGTATTTACAACAACATGGCTGACATATATAGCTTGTGTAGCTAGAGAAGGAAGCTGAGTCAACCAACAGACCAACTGGTACTTACAACAACATGGCTGACATATATAGCTTGTGTAGCTAGAGAAGGAAGCTGACTCAGTCAAGAGACCAACTAGTAGTTAAAACAACATGGCTGACATATATAGCTTTTGTAGCTTGAGAAGGAAACTGAGTCAGTCAACAGACCAACTGGTAGTTACAACAACTTGGCTGACATATATAGCTTGTGTAGCTAGAGAAGGAAGCTGAGTCAACCAACAGACCAACTGGTAGTTACAACAACATGGCTGACATATATATTTGTGTAGCTAGAGAAGGAAGCTGATTCAACCAACAGACCAACTTGTAGTTACAACTACATGGCTGACATATATATCTTGTGTAGCTAGAGAAGGAAGCTGAGTCAACCAACAGACCTACTGGTAGTTACAACAACATGGTTGACATATATAGCTTGTGTAGCTAGAGAAGGAAGCTGAGTTAACCAACAGACCAACTGTTACTTACAACAACATGGCTGACATATATAGCTTGTGTAGCTAGAGAAGGAAGCTGAGTCAACCAACAGACCAACTGGTACTTACAACAACATGGCTGACATATATAGCTTGTGTAGCTAGAGAAGGAAGCTGACTCAGTCAAGAGACCAACTAGTAGTTAAAACAACATGGCTGACATATATAGCTTTTGTAGCTTGAGAAGGAAACTGAGTCAGTCAACAGACCAACTGGTAGTTACAACAACTTGGCTGACATATATAGCTTGTGTAGCTAGAGAAGGAAGCTGAGTCAACCAACAGACCAACTGGTAGTTACAACAACATGGCTGACATATATATTTGTGTAGCTAGAGAAGGAAGCTGATTCAACCAACAGACCAACTTGTAGTTACAACTACATGGCTGACATATATATCTTGTGTAGCTAGAGAAGGAAGCTGAGTCAACCAACAGACCAACTGGTAGTTACAACAACATGGCTGACATAGATAGCTTGTGTAGCTAGAGAAGGAAGCTGAGTCAACCAACAGACCAACTGATAGTTACAACAACATGGCTGACATATATAGCTTGTGTAGCTAGAGAAGGTAGCTGAGTCAGTAAACAGGCGCACTAGTAGTTACAACAACATGGCTGACATATATATTTGTGTAGCTAGAGAAAGAAACTGAGTCAACCAACAGACCAACTGGTACTTACAACAACATGGCTGACATGTATAGCTTGTGTAGCTAGAGAAGGAAGCTGAGTCAGTCAACAGACCAACTGGTAGATACAACAACATGGCTGACATATATAGCTTGTGTAGCTAGAGAAGGAAGCTGAGTCAACCAACAGACCAACTGGTACTTACAACAACATGGCTGACATATATAGCTTGTGTAGCTAGAGAAGGAAGGTGACTCAGTCAACAGACCAACTAGTAGTTACAACAACATGGCTGACATATATAGCTTGTGTAGCTAGAGAAGAAAACTGAATGAACCAACAGACCAACTGGTACTTACAACAACATGGCTGACATATATAGCTTGTGCAGCTAGAGAAGGAAACTTAGTCAGTCAACAGACCAACTAGCAGTTACAATAACATGGCTGATATATATAGCTTGTGTAGCTAGAGAAGGAAACTGAGTCAGTCAACAGAGCAACTGGTAGTTACAACAACATGGCTGACATATATAGCTTGTGTAGCTAGAGAAGGAAGCTGAGTCAACCAACAGACCTACTGGTAGTTACAACAACTTGGCTGACATATATATTTGTGTAGCTAGAGAAGGAAGCTGAGTCAACCAACAGACCAACTAGTAGTTACAACAACATGGCTCACATATATATCTTGTATAGCTAGAGAAGGAAGGTGAGTCACCCAACAGACCAACTGGTAGTTACAACAACATGGCTGAAATATATAGCTTGTTTAGCTAGAGAAGGAAGCTGAGTCTGTCAACAGACCAACTTGTAGTTACAACATGGCTGACATATATAGCTTGTGTAGCTAGAGAAGGAAGCTGAGTCAACCAACAGTCCAACTGGTAGTTACAACAACATAGCTGACATATATAGCTTGTGTAGCTAGAGAAGGAAGATGAGTCAGTCAACAGACCAACTTGTAGTTACAACAACATGGCTGACATATATAGCTTGTGTAGCTAGAGAAGGAGGCTGAGTCAACCAACAGACCAACTGGTAGTTACAACAACATGGCTGACATATATAGCTTGTGTAGCTAGAGAAGGCAGCTGAGTCAACCAACAGACTAACTGGTAGTTACAACAACATGGCTGAAATATATAGCTTGTTTAGCTAGAGAAGGAAGCTGAGTCAGTCAACAGACCAACTGGTAATTACAACAACATGGCTGACATATATAGCTTGTGTAGCTAGAGAAGGAAGCTGAGTCAACCAACAGACCAACTGGTAGTTACAACAACATGGCTGACATATATATTTGTGTAGCTAGAGAAGGAAGCTGATTCAACCAACAGACCAAATGGTAGTTACAACAACATGGCTGACATATATATCTTGTGTAGCTAGAGAAGGAAGATGAGTCAACCAACAGACCAACTGGTAGTTACAACAACATGCCTGACATATATAGCTTGTGTAGCTAGAGAAGGAAGCTGAGTCAACCAACAGACCAACTGGTAGTTACAACAATATGGCTGACATATATATTTGTGTATCTAGAGAAGGAAGCTGATTCAACCAACAGACCAACTTGTAGTTACAACAACATTGCTGACATATATATCTTGTGTAGCTAGAGAAGGAAGCTGAGACAACCAACAGACCAACTGGTAGTTACAACAACATGGCTGACATATATAGCTTGTGTAGCTAGAGAAGGAATCTGAGTCATTTAACAGACCAACTAGTAGTTACAACAACATGGTTGACATATATAGCTTGTGTAGCTAGAGAAGGTAGCTGAGTCAGTAAACAGGCGCACTAGTAGTTACAACAACATGGCTGACATATATATCTTGAGCAGCTAGAGAAGGAAGCTGAGTCAGTCAACAGACCAACTGGTAGATACAACAACATGGCTGACATATATAGCTTGTGTAGCTAGAGAAGGAAGCTGAGTCAACCAACAGACCAACTGGTACTTACAATAACATGGCTGACATATATGGCTTGTGTAGCTAGAGAAGGAAGGTGACTCAGTCAACAGACCAACTAGTAGTTACAACAACATGGCTGACATATATAGCTTGTGTAGCTAGAGAAGGAAGCTGAATGAATCGACAGATCTACTGGTAGTTACAACAACATGGCTGACATATATAGCTTGTGTAGCTAGAGAAGGAAGCTGAGTCAAGCAACATACCAACTGGTAGTTACAACAGCATGGCTGACATATATATTTGTGTGGCTAGAGGAGGAAGCTGAGTCAACCAACAGACCAACTGGTACTTACAACAACATGGCTGACATATATAGCTTGTGCAGCTAGAGTAGGAAGCTGAGTAAGTCAACAGACCAACTAGTAGTTACAACTACATGGCTGACATATATATAGCTTGTGTAGCTAGAGAAGGAAGCTGAGTCAACCAACAGACCTACTGGTAGTTACAAAAACAAGGCTGACATATATATCTTGTGTAGCTAGAGAAGGAAGCTGAGTCAGTCAACAGACCAACTAGCAGTTACAACAACATTGCTGATATATATAGCTTGTGTAGCTAGAGAAGGAAGCTGAGTCAACTAACAGACCAACTGGTAGTTACAACAACATGGCTGACATGTATATCTTGTTTAGCTAGAGAAGGAAGCTGAGTCAACCAACAGACCAACTGCTAGTTAAAACAACATGGCTGACATATATATCTTTTATAGCTAGAGAAGGAAGTTGAGTCAGTCAACAGACCAACTGGTAGTTACAACAACATGGCTGACATATATAGCTTGTGTAGCTAGAGAAGGACGCTGAGTCAACCAACAGAATAACTGGTAGTTACAACAACATGGCTGACATATATATCTTGTGTAGCTAGAGAAGGAAGCTGAGTCAGTCAACAGACCAACTAGTAGTTACAACAACATGGCTGACATATATATTTGTGTAGCTTGAGAAGGAAGCTGAGTCAACCAACAGACCAACTGGTACTTACAACAACATGGCTGACATGTATAGCTTGTGTAGCTAGAGAAGGAAGCTGAGTCAGTCAACAGACCAACTGGTAGTTACAACAACATGGCTGACATATACAGCTTGTGCAGCTAGAGAAGGAAGCTGAGTCAGTCAACAGACCAACTAGTAGTTACAACTACATGGCTGACATATATATAGCTTGTGTAGCTAGAGAAGGAAGCTGAGTCAACCAACAGACCTACTGGTAGTTACAAAAACATGGCTGACATATATATCTTGTGTAGCTAGAGAAGGAAGCTGAGTCAGTCAACAGACCAACTAGCAGTTACAACAACATGGCTGACATATATATTTGTGTACCTTGAGAAGGAAGCTGAGTCAACCAACAGACCCACTGGTACTTACAACAACATGGCTGACATGTATAGCTTGTGTAGCTAGAGAAGGAAACTGAGTCAGTCAACAGACCAGCTAGTAGTTACAACAACATGGCTGACATATATAGCTTGTGTAGCTAGAGAAGGAAGCTGAGTCAACCAACAGAGCTACTGGTAGTTACAACAACATGGCTGACATATATATCTTGTATAGCTAGAGAAGGAAGCTGAGTCCACCAACAGACAAACTGGTAGTTACAACAACATGGCTGACATATATAGCTTGTGTAGCTAGAGAAGGAAGCTGACTCAGTCAAGAGACCAACTAGTAGTTAAAACAACATGGCTGACATATATAGCTTGTGTAGCTAGAGGAGGAAACTGAGTCAGTCAACAGACCAACTGGTAGTTACAACAACTTGGCTGACATATGTATTTTGTGTAGCTAGAGAAGGAAGCTGAGTCAACCAACAGACCAACTGGTAGTTACAACAACATGGCTGACATGTATAGCTTGTGTAGCTAGAGAAGGAATCTGAGTCATTTAACAGACCAACTAGTAGTTACAACAACATGGTTGACATATACAGCTTGTGTAGCTAGAGAAGGTAGCTGAGTCAGTAAACAGGCGCACTAGTAGTTACAACAACATGGCTGACATATATATCTTGAGCAGCTAGAGAAGGAAGCTGAGTCAGTCAACAGACCCACTGGTAGTTACAACGACATGGCTGACATATATATTTGTGTAGCTAGAGAAAGAAGCTGAGTCAACCAACAGACCAACTGGTACTTACAACAACATGGCTGACATGTATAGCTTGTGTAGCTAGAGAAGGAAGCTGAGTCAGTCAACAGACCAACTGGTAGATACAACAACATGGCTGACATTTATAGCTTGTGTAGCTTGAGAAGGAAGGTGACTCAGTCAACAGACCAACTAGTAGTTACAACAACATGGCTGACATATATAGCTTGTGTAGCTAGAGAAGGAAACTGAATGAACCGACAGATCTACTGGTAGTTACAACAACATGGCTGACATATATCGCTTGTGTAGCTAGAGAAGGAAGCTGAGTCAACCAACAGACCAACTGGTTGTTACAACAACATGGCTGACATATATATTTGTTTGGCTAGAGAAGGAAGCTGAGTCAGTCAACAGACCAACTAGCAGTTACAACAACATGGCTGATATATATAGCTTGTGTAGCTAGAGAAGGAAGCTGAGTCAACCAACAGACCAACTGGTAGTTACAAAAACATGGCTGACATATATATCTTGTGTAGCTAGAGAAGGAAGCTGAGTCAGTCAACAGACCAACTAGCAGTTACAACAACATGGCTGATATATATAGCTTGTGTAGCTAGAGAAGGAAGCTGAGTCAACCAACAGACCAACTGGTAGTTACAACAACATGGCTGACATATATATCTTGTTTAGCTAGAGAAGGAAGCTGAGTCAACCAACAGACCAGCTGCTAGTTACAACAACATGGCTGACATATATATCTTTTATAGCTAGAGAAGGAAGCTGAGTCAGTCAACAGACCAACTGGTAGTTACAACAACATGGCTGACATATATAGCTTGTGTAGCTAGAGAAGGACGCTGAGTCAACCAACAGACTAACTGGTGGTTACAACAACATGGCTGACATATATAGCTTGTGTAGCTAGAGAAGGAAGCTGAGTCAGTCAACAGACCAACTGGTAGTTACAGCAACATGGCTGACATATATAGCTTGTGTAGCTAGAGAAGGAAGCTGAGTCAGTCAACAGACCAAATAGCAGTTACAACAACATGGCTGACATATATAGCTTGTGTAGCTAGAGAAGGAAGCTGAGTCAGTCAACAGATCAAATAGCAGTTACAACAACATGGCTGACATATATAGCTTGTGTAGCTAGAGAAGGATGCTGAGTCAACCAACAGACTAACTGGTAGTTACAACAACATGCCTGACATATATAGCTTGTGTAGCTAGAGAAGGAAGCTGAGTCATTCAACAGACCAACTGGTAGTTACAGCAACATGGCTGACATATATAGCTTGTGTAGCTAGAGAAGGAAGCTGAGTCAGTCAACAGACCAAATAGCACTTACAACAACATGGCTGACATATATAGCTTGTGTAGCTAGAGAAGGACGCTGAGTCAACCAAAAGACTAACTGGTAGTTGCAACAACATGGCTGACATATATAGCTTCTGTAGCTAGAGAAGGAAGCTAAGTCAACCAACAGACCAACTGGTCGTTACAACAACGTGGCTGACATATATATCTTGTGTAGCTAGAGAAGGAAGCTGAATCAACCAACAGACCAACTTGTAGTTACAACAACATGGCTGACATATATATATTGTGTAGCTAGAGAAGGAAGCTGAGTCAACCAACAGACCTACTGGTAGTTACAGCAATATGGCTGACATATATAGCTTGTGTAGCTAGAGAAGGAATCTGAGTCATTTAACAGACCAACTAGTAGTTACAACAACATTGTTGACATATATAGCTTGTGTAGCTAGAGAAGGTAGCTGAGTCAGTAAACAGGCGCACTAGTAGTTACAACAACATGGCTGACATATATAGCTTGTGTAGCTAGAGAAGGACGCTGAGTCAACCAAAAGACTAACTGGTAGTTGCAACAACATGGCTGACATATATAGCTTCTGTAGCTAGAGAAGGAAGCTAAGTCAACCAACAGACCAACTGGTAGTTACAACAACATGGCTGACATATATAGCTTGTGTAGCTAGAGAAGGACGCTGAGTCAACCAACAGACCAACTGGTAGTTACAGCAACATGGCTGACATATATAGCTTGTGTAGCTAGAGAAGGAAGCTGAGTCAGTCAACAGACCAAATAGCAGTTACAACAACATGGCTGACATATATAGCTTGTGTAGCTAGAGAAGGAAGCTGAGTCAGTCAACAGATCAAATAGCAGTTACAACAACATGGCTGACATATATAGCTTGTGTAGCTAGAGAAGGACGCTGAGTCAACCAACAGACTAACTGGTAGTTACAACAACATGCCTGACATATATAGCTTGTGTAGCTAGAGAAGGAATCTGAGTCATTCAACAGACCAACTGGTAGTTACAGCAACATGGCTGACATATATAGCTTGTGTAGCTAGAGAAGGAAGCTGAGTCAGTCAACAGACCAAATAGCACTTACAACAACATGGCTGACATATATATCTTGAGCAGCTAGAGAAGGAAGCTGTGTCAGTCAACAGACCAACTGGTAGATACAACAACATGGCTGACATATATAGCTTGTGTAGCTAGAGAAGGAAGCTGAGTCAACCAACAGACCAACTGGTACTTACAACAACATGGCTGACATACATAGCTTGTGTAGCTAGAGAAGGAAGGTGACTCAGTCAACAGACCAACTAGTAGTTACAACAACATGGCTGACATATATAGCTTGTGTAGCTAGAGAAGGAAACTGAATGAACCGACAGATCTACTGGTAGTTACAACAACATGGCTGACATATATCGCTTGTGTAGCTAGAGAAGGAAGCTGAGTCAGTCAACAGACCAACTAGCAGTTACAACAACATGGCTGATATATATAGCTTGTGTAGCTAGAGAAGGAAGCTGAGTCAACCAACAGACCAACTGGTAGTTACAACAACATGGCTGACATATATATCTTCTTTAGCTAGAGAAGGAATCTGAGTCAACCAACAGACCAGCTGCTAGTTACAACAATATGGCTGACATATATATCTTGTATAGCTAGAGAAGGAAGCTGAGTCAGTCAACAGACCAACTGGTAGTTACAACAACATGGCTGACATATATAGCTTGTGTAGCTAGAGAAGGAAGCTGAGTCAGTCAACAGACCAACTGGTAGTTACAGCAACATGGCTGACATATATAGCTTGTGTAGCTAGAGAAGGAAGCTGAGTCAGTCAACAGACCAAATAGCAGTTACAACAGCATGGCTGACATATGTAGCTTGTGTAGCTAGAGAAGGAAGCTGAGTCAGTCAACAGACCAAATAGCAGTTACAACATCATGGCTGACATATATAGCTTGTGTAGCTAGAGAAGGACGCTGAGTCAACCAAAAGACTAACTGGTAGTTGCAACAACATGGCTGACATATATAGCTTCTGTAGCTAGAGAAGGAAGCTGAGTCAACCAACAGACCAACTGGTTGTTACAACAACGTGGCTGACATATATATCTTGTGTAGCTAGAGAAGGAAGCTGAATCAACCAACAGACCAACTTGTAGTTACAACAACATGGCTGACATATATATGTTGTGTAGCTAGAGAAGGAAGCTGAGTCAACCAACATACCTACTGGTAGTTACAGCAATATGGCTGACATATATAGCTTGTGTAGCTAGAGAAGGAATCTGAGTCATTTAACAGACCAACTAGTAGTTACAACAACATGGTTGACATATATAGCTTGTGTAGCTAGAGAAGGTAGCTGAGTCAGTAAACAGGCGCACTAGTAGTTACAACAACATGGCTGACATATATATCTTGAGCAGCTAGAGAAGGAAGCTGTGTCAGTCAACAGACCAACTAGTAGTTACAACAACATGGCTGACATATATATTTGTGTAGCTTGAGAAGGAAGGTGAGTCAACCAACAGACCAACTGGTACTTACAACAACATGGCTGACATGTATAGCTTGTGTAGCTAGAGAAGGAAGCTGAGTCAGTCAACAGACCAACTGGTAGTTACAACAACATGGCTGACATATATAGCTTGTGTAGCTAGAGAAGGACGCTGAGTCAACCAACAGACCAACTGGTACATACAACAACATGGCTGACATATATATCTTGTGTAGCTAGAGAAGGAAGCTGAATCAACCAACAGACCAACTTGTAGTTACAACAACATGGCTGACATATATATATTGTGTAGCTAGAGAAGGAAGCTGAGTCAACCAACAGACCTACTGGTAGTTACAGCAATATGGCTGACATATATAGCTTGTGTAGCTAGAGAAGGAATCTGAGTCATTTAACAGACCAACTAGTAGTTACAACAACATTGTTGACATATATAGCTTGTGTAGCTAGAGAAGGTAGCTGAGTCAGTAAACAGGCGCACTAGTAGTTACAACAACATGGCTGACATATATATCTTGAGCAGCTAGAGAAGGAAGCTGTGTCAGTCAACAGACCAACTGGTAGATACAACAACATGGCTGACATATATAGCTTGTGTAGCTAGAGAAGGAAGCTGAGTCAACCAACAGACCAACCGGCACTTACAACAACATGGCTGACATACATAGCTTGTGTAGCTAGAGAAGGAAGGTGACTCAGTCAACAGACCAACTAGTAGTTACAACAACATGGCTGACATATATAGCTTGTGTAGCTAGAGAAGGAAACTGAATGAACCGACAGATCTACTGGTAGTTACAACAACATGGCTGACATATATCGCTTGTGTAGCTAGAGAAGGAAGCTGTGTCAGTCAACAGACCAACTAGCAGTTACAACAACATGGCTGATATATATAGCTTGTGTAGCTAGAGAAGGAAGCTGAGTCAACCAACAGACCAACTGGTAGTTACAACAACATGGCTGACATATATATCTTCTTTAGCTAGAGACGGAATCTGAGTCAACCAACAGACCAGCTGCTAGTTATAACAATATGGCTGACATATATATCTTGTATAGCTAGAGAAGGAAGCTGAGTCAGTCAACAGACCAACTGGTAGTTACAACAACATGGCTGACATATATAGCTTGTGTAGCTAGAGAAGGAAGCTGAGTCAGTCAACAGACCAACTGGTAGTTACAGCAACATGGCTGACATATATAGCTTGTGTAGCTAGAGAAGGAAGCTGAGTCAGTCAACAGACCAAATAGCAGTTACAACAGCATGGCTGACATATATAGCTTGTGTAGCTAGAGAAGGACGCTGAGTCAACCAAAAGACTAACTGGTAGTTGCAACAACATGGCTGACATATATAGCTTCTGTAGCTAGAGAAGGAAGCTGAGTCAACCAACAGACCAACTGGTTGTTACAACAACGTGGCTGACATATATATCTTGTGTAGCTAGAGAAGGAAGCTGAATCAACCAACAGACCAACTTGTAGTTACAACAACATGGCTGACATATATATGTTGTGTAGCTAGAGAAGGAAGCTGAGTCAACCAACATACCTACTGGTAGTTACAGCAATATGGCTGACATATATAGCTTGTGTAGCTAGAGAAGGAATCTGAGTCATTTAACAGACCAACTAGTAGTTACAACAACATGGTTGACATATATAGCTTGTGTAGCTAGAGAAGGTAGCTGAGTCAGTAAACAGGCGCACTAGTAGTTACAACAACATGGCTGACATATATATCTTGAGCAGCTAGAGAAGGAAGCTGTGTCAGTCAACAGACCAACTAGTAGTTACAACAACATGGCTGACATATATATTTGTGTAGCTTGAGGAGGAAGGTGAGTCAACCAACAGACCAACTGGTACTTACAACAACATGGCTGACATGTATAGCTTGTGTAGCTAGAGAAGGAAGCTACGTCAGTCAACAGACCAACTGGTAGTTACAACAACATGGCTGACATATATAGCTTGTGTAGCTAGAGAAGGACGCTGAGTCAACCAACAGACCAACTGGTACATACAACAACATGGCTGACATATATAGCTTGTGTAGCTAGAGAAGGAAGGTGACTCAGTCAACAGACCAACTAGTAGTTACAACAACATGGCTGACATATATAGCTTGTGTAGCTAGAGAAGGAAACTGAATGAACCGACAGATCTACTGGTAGTTACAACAACATGGCTGACATATATAGCTTGTGTAGCTAGAGAAGGAAGCTGAGTCAACCAACAGACTAACTGGTGGTTACAACAACATGGCTGACATATATAGCTTGTGTAGCTAGAGAAGGAAGCTGAGTCAGTCAACAGACCAACTAGTAGTTACAGCAACATGGCTGACATATATAGCTTGTGTAGCTAGAGAAGGAAGCTGAGTCAGTCAACAGACCAAATAGCAGTTACAACAACATGGCTGACATATATAGCTTGTGTAGCTAGAGAAGGAAGCTGAGTCAGTCAACAGATCAAATAGCAGTTACAACAACATGGCTGACATATATAGCTTGTGTAGCTAGAGAAGGACGCTGAGTCAACCAACAGACTAACTGGTAGTTACAACAACGTGGCTGACATATATAGCTTGTGTAGCTAGAGAAGGAAGCTGAGTCAGTCAACAGACCAACTAGTAGTAACAACAACATGGCTGACATATATATTTGTGTAGCTCGAGAAGGAAGCTGATTCAACCAACAGACCAACTGGTACTTACAACAACATGGCTGACATGTATAGCTTGTGTAGCTAGAGAAGGAAGCTGAGTCAGTCAACAGACCAACTGGTAGTTACAACAACATGGCTGACATATATATCTTGTGTAGCTAGAGAAGGAAGCTGAGTCAGTCAACAGACCAAGTAGCAGTTACAACAACATGGCTGATATATATAGCTTGTGTAGCTAGAGAAGGAAGCTGAGTCAACTAACAGACCAACTGGTAGTTACAACAACATGGCTGACATATATATCTTGTTTAGCTAGAGAAGGAAGCTGAGTCAACCAACAGACCAACTGCTAGTTACAACAACATGGCTGACATATATATCTTGTATAGCTAGAGAAGGAAGCTGAGTCAGTCAACAGACCAACTGGTAGTTACAACAACATGGCTGACATATATAGCTTGTGTAGCTAGAGAAGGACGCTGAGTCAATCAACAGAATAACTGGTAGTTACAACTACATGGCTGACATATATATAGCTTGTGTAGCTAGAGAAGGAAGCTGAGTCAACCAACAGACCTACTGGTAGTTACAAAAACATGGCTGACATATATATCTTGTGTAGCTAGAGAAGGAAGCTGAGTCAGTCAACAGACCAAATAGCAGTTACAACAGCATGGCTGACATATATAGCTTGTGTAGCTAGAGAAGGAAGCTGAGTCAGTCAACAGACCAAATAGCAGTTACAACATCATGGCTGACATATATAGCTTGTGTAGCTAGAGAAGGACGCTGAGTCAACCAAAAGACTAACTGGTAGTTGCAACAACATGGCTGACATATATAGCTTCTGTAGCTAGAGAAGGAAGCTGAGACAACCAACAGACCAACTGGTTGTTACAACAACGTGGCTGACATATATATGTTGTGTAGCTAGAGAAGGAAGCTGAGTCAACCAACATACCTACTGGTAGTTACAGCAATATGGCTGACATATATAGCTTGTGTAGCTAGAGAAGGAATCTGAGTCATTTAACAGACCAACTAGTAGTTACAACAACATGGTTGACATATATAGCTTGTGTAGCTAGAGAAGGTAGCTGAGTCAGTAAACAGGCGCACTAGTAGTTACAACAACATGGCTGACATATATATCTTGAGCAGCTAGAGAAGGAAGCTGTGTCAGTCAACAGACCAACTAGTAGTTACAACAACATGGCTGACATATATATTTGTGTAGCTTGAGAAGGAAGGTGAGTCAACCAACAGACCAACTGGTACTTACAACAACATGGCTGACATGTATAGCTTGTGTAGCTAGAGAAGGAAGCTGAGTCAGTCAACAGACCAACTGGTAGTTACAACAACATGGCTGACATATATAGCTTGTGTAGCTAGAGAAGGACGCTGAGTCAACCAACAGACCAACTGGTACATACAACAACATGGCTGACATATATATCTTGTGTAGCTAGAGAAGGAAGCTGAATCAACCAACAGACCAACTTGTAGTTACAACAACATGGCTGACATATATATATTGTGTAGCTAGAGAAGGAAGCTGAGTCAACCAACAGACCTACTGGTAGTTACAGCAATATGGCTGACATATATAGCTTGTGTAGCTAGAGAAGGAATCTGAGTCATTTAACAGACCAACTAGTAGTTACAACAACATTGTTGACATATATAGCTTGTGTAGCTAGAGAAGGTAGCTGAGTCAGTAAACAGGCGCACTAGTAGTTACAACAACATGGCTGACATATATATCTTGAGCAGCTAGAGAAGGAAGCTGTGTCAGTCAACAGACCAACTGGTAGATACAACAACATGGCTGACATATATAGCTTGTGTAGCTAGAGAAGGAAGCTGAGTCAACCAACAGACCAACCGGCACTTACAACAACATGGCTGACATACATAGCTTGTGTAGCTAGAGAAGGAAGGTGACTCAGTCAACAGACCAACTAGTAGTTACAACAACATGGCTGACATATATAGCTTGTGTAGCTAGAGAAGGAAACTGAATGAACCGACAGATCTACTGGTAGTTACAACAACATGGCTGACATATATCGCTTGTGTAGCTAGAGAAGGAAGCTGTGTCAGTCAACAGACCAACTAGCAGTTACAACAACATGGCTGATATATATAGCTTGTGTAGCTAGAGAAGGAAGCTGAGTCAACCAACAGACCAACTGGTAGTTACAACAACATGGCTGACATATATATCTTCTTTAGCTAGAGAAGGAATCTGAGTCAACCAACAGACCAGCTGCTAGTTATAACAATATGGCTGACATATATATCTTGTATAGCTAGAGAAGGAAGCTGAGTCAGTCAACAGACCAACTGGTAGTTACAACAACATGGCTGACATATATAGCTTGTGTAGCTAGAGAAGGAAGCTGAGTCAGTCAACAGACCAACTGGTAGTTACAGCAACATGGCTGACATATATAGCTTGTGTAGCTAGAGAAGGAAGCTGAGTCAGTCAACAGACCAAATAGCAGTTACAACAGCATGGCTGACATATACAGCTTGTGTAGCTAGAGAAGGACGCTGAGTCAACCAAAAGACTAACTGGTAGTTGCAACAACATGGCTGACATATATAGCTTCTGTAGCTAGAGAAGGAAGCTGAGTCAACCAACAGACCAACTGGTTGTTACAACAACGTGGCTGACATATATATCTTGTGTAGCTAGAGAAGGAAGCTGAATCAACCAACAGACCAACTTGTAGTTACAACAACATGGCTGACATATATATGTTGTGTAGCTAGAGAAGGAAGCTGAGTCAACCAACATACCTACTGGTAGTTACAGCAATATGGCTGACATATATAGCTTGTGTAGCTAGAGAAGGAATCTGAGTCATTTAACAGACCAACTAGTAGTTACAACAACATGGTTGACATATATAGCTTGTGTAGCTAGAGAAGGTAGCTGAGTCAGTAAACAGGCGCACTAGTAGTTACAACAACATGGCTGACATATATATCTTGAGCAGCTAGAGAAGGAAGCTGTGTCAGTCAACAGACCAACTAGTAGTTACAACAACATGGCTGACATATATATTTGTGTAGCTTGAGGAGGAAGGTGAGTCAACCAACAGACCAACTGGTACTTACAACAACATGGCTGACATGTATAGCTTGTGTAGCTAGAGAAGGAAGCTACGTCAGTCAACAGACCAACTGGTAGTTACAACAACATGGCTGACATATATAGCTTGTGTAGCTAGAGAAGGACGCTGAGTCAACCAACAGACCAACTGGTACATACAACAACATGGCTGACATATATAGCTTGTGTAGCTAGAGAAGGAAGGTGACTCAGTCAACAGACCAACTAGTAGTTACAACAACATGGCTGACATATATAGCTTGTGTAGCTAGAGAAGGAAACTGAATGAACCGACAGATCTACTGGTAGTTACAACAACATGGCTGACATATATAGCTTGTGTAGCTAGAGAAGGAAGCTGAGTCAACCAACAGACTAACTGGTGGTTACAACAACATGGCTGACATATATAGCTTGTGTAGCTAGAGAAGGAAGCTGAGTCAGTCAACAGACCAACTAGTAGTTACAGCAACATGGCTGACATATATAGCTTGTGTAGCTAGAGAAGGAAGCTGAGTCAGTCAACAGACCAAATAGCAGTTACAACAACATGGCTGACATATATAGCTTGTGTAGCTAGAGAAGGAAGCTGAGTCAGTCAACAGATCAAATAGCAGTTACAACAACATGGCTGACATATATAGCTTGTGTAGCTAGAGAAGGACGCTGAGTCAACCAACAGACTAACTGGTAGTTACAACAACGTGGCTGACATATATAGCTTGTGTAGCTAGAGAAGGAAGCTGAGTCAGTCAACAGACCAACTAGTAGTAACAACAACATGGCTGACATATATATTTGTGTAGCTCGAGAAGGAAGCTGATTCAACCAACAGACCAACTGGTACTTACAACAACATGGCTGACATGTATAGCTTGTGTAGCTAGAGAAGGAAGCTGAGTCAGTCAACAGACCAACTGGTAGTTACAACAACATGGCTGACATATATATCTTGTGTAGCTAGAGAAGGAAGCTGAGTCAGTCAACAGACCAAGTAGCAGTTACAACAACATGGCTGATATATATAGCTTGTGTAGCTAGAGAAGGAAGCTGAGTCAACTAACAGACCAACTGGTAGTTACAACAACATGGCTGACATATATATCTTGTTTAGCTAGAGAAGGAAGCTGAGTCAACCAACAGACCAACTGCTAGTTACAACAACATGGCTGACATATATATCTTGTATAGCTAGAGAAGGAAGCTGAGTCAGTCAACAGACCAACTGGTAGTTACAACAACATGGCTGACATATATAGCTTGTGTAGCTAGAGAAGGACGCTGAGTCAATCAACAGAATAACTGGTAGTTACAACTACATGGCTGACATATATATAGCTTGTGTAGCTAGAGAAGGAAGCTGAGTCAACCAACAGACCTACTGGTAGTTACAAAAACATGGCTGACATATATATCTTGTGTAGCTAGAGAAGGAAGCTGAGTCAGTCAACAGACCAACTAGCAGTTACAACAACATGGCTGATATATAAAGCTTGTGTAGCTAGAGAAGGACGCTGAGTCAACCAACACACTAACTGGTAGTTACAACAACATGGCTGACATATATATCTTGTGTAGCTAGAGAAGGAAGCTGAGTCAGTCAACAGACCAACTAGTAGTTACAAAAACATGGCTGACATATATATTTGTGTAGCTTGAGAAGGAAGCTGAGTCCACCAACAGACAAACTGGTAGTTACAACAACATGGCTGACATGTATAGCTTGTGTAGCTAGAGAAGGAATCTGAGTCATTTAACAGACCAACTAGTAGTTACAACAACATGGTTGACATATACAGCTTGTGTAGCTAGAGAAGGTAGCTGAGTCAGTAAACAGACTAACTGGTAGTTACAACAACATGGCTGACATATATATCTTGAGCAGCTAGAGAAGGAAGCTGAGTCAACCAACAGACCTACTGGTAGTTACAAAAACATGGCTGACATATATATCTTGTGTAGCTACAGAAGGAAGCTGAGTCAGTCAACAGACCAACTAGCAGTTACAACAACATGGCTGATATATATTGCTTGTGTAGCTAGAGAAGGAAGCTGAGTCAACCAACAGACCAACTGGTAGTTACAACAACATGGCTGACATATATATCTTGTTTAGCTAGAGAAGGCAGCTGAGTCAACCAACAGACCAGCTGCTAGTTACAACAACATGGCTGACATATATATCTTGTATAGCTAGAGAAGGAAGCTGAGTCAGTCAACAGACCAACTGGTAGTTAAAACAACATGGGTGACATATATAGCTTGTGTAGCTAGAGAAGGACGCTGAGTCAACCAACAGACTAACTGGTGGTTACAACAACATGGCTGACATATATAGCTTGTGTAGCTAGAGAAGGAAGCTGAGTCAGTCAACAGACCAAATAGCAGTTACAACAACATGGCTGACATATATAGCTTGTGTAGCTAGAGAAGGAAGCTGAGTCAGTCAACAGATCAAATAGCAGTTACAACAACATGGCTGACATATATAGCTTGTGTAGCTAGAGAAGGACGCTGAGTCAACCAACAGACTAACTGGTAGTTACAACAACATGGCTGACATATATAGCTTGTGTAGCTAGAGAAGGAAGCTGAGTCATTCAACAGACCAACTGGTAGTTACAGCAACATGGCTGACATATATAGCTTGTGTAGCTAGAGAAGGAAGCTGAGTCAGTCAACAGACCAAATAGCAGTTACAACAACATGGCTGACATATATAGCTTGTGTAGCTAGAGAAGGACGCTGAGTCAACCAAAAGACTAACTGGTAGTTGCAACAACATGGCTGACATATATAGCTTCTGTAGCTAGAGAAGGAAGCTGAGTCAAGCAACAGACCAACTGGTTGTTACAACAACGTGGCTGACATATATATCTTGTGTAGCTAGAGAAGGAAGCTGAATCAACCAACAGACCAACTTGTAGTTACAACAACATGGCTGACATATATATATTGTGTAGCTAGAGAAGGAAGCTGAGTCAACCAACAGACCTACTGGTAGTTACAGCAATATGGCTGACATATATAGCTTGTGTAGCTAGAGAAGGAATCTGAGTCATTTAACAGACCAACTAGTAGTTACAACAACATTGTTGACATATATAGCTTGTGTAGCTAGAGAAGGTAGCTGAGTCAGTAAACAGGCGCACTAGTAGTTACAACAACATGGCTGACATATATATCTTGAGCAGATAGAGAAGGAAGCTGTGTCAGTCAACAGACCAACTGGTAGATGCAACAACATGGCTGACATATATAGCTTGTGTAGCTAGAGAAGGAAGCTGAGTCAACCAACAGACCAACTGGTACTTACAACAACATGGCTGACATATATAGCTTGTCTAGCTAGAGAAGGAAGGTGACTCAGTCAACAGACCAACTAGTAGTTACAACAACATGGCTGACATATATAGCTTGTGTAGCTAGAGAAGGAAGCTGAGTCAGTCAACAGACCAACTAGCAGTTACAACAACATGGCTGATATATATAGCTTGTGTAGCTAGAGAAGGACGCTGAGTCAACCAACAGACTAACTGGTAGTTACAACAACATGGCTGACATATATATCTTGTGTAGCTAGAGAAGGAAGCTGAGTCAGTCAACAGACCAACTAGTAGTTACAACAACATGGATGACATATATATTTGTGTAGCTTGAGAAGGAAGCTGAGTCAACCAACAGACCAACTGGTACTTACAACAATATGGCTGACATGAATAGCTTGTGTAGCTAGAGAAGGAAGCTGAGTCAGTCAACAGACCAGCTAGTAGTTACAACAACATGGCTGACATATATAGCTTGTGTAGCTAGAGAAGGAAGTTGAGTCAACCAACAGAGCTACTGGTAGTTACAACAACATGGCTGACATATATATCTTGTATAGCTAGAGAAGGAAGCTGAGTCCACCAACAGACAAACTGGTAGTTACAACAACATGGCTGACATATATAGCTTGTGTAGCTAGAGAAGGAAGCTGAGTCAACCAACAGACCAACTGGTACTTACAACAAAATGGCTGACATATATAGCTTGTGTAGCTAGAGAAGGAAGCTGAGTCAGTCGACAGACCAACTGGTACTTACAACAACATGGCTGACATATATAGCTTGTGTAGCTAGAGAAGGAAGCTGACTCAGTCAAGAGACCAACTAGTAGTTAAAACAACATGGCTGACATATATAGCTTGTGTAGCTAGAGAAGGAAACTGAGTCAGTCAACAGACCAACTGGTATTTACAACAACTTGGCTGACATATATATTTCTTGTGTAGCTAGAGAAGGAAGCTGAGTCAACCAACAGACCAACTGGTAGTTACAACAACATGGCTGACATATATATTTGTGTAGCTAGAGAAGGAAGCTGATTCAACCAACAGACCAACTTGTAGTTACAACAACATGGCTGACATATATATTTTGTGTAGCTAGAGAAGGAAGCTGAGTCAACCAACAGACCAACTGGTATTTACAACAACATGGCTGACATATATAGCTTGTGTAGCTAGAGAAGGAAGCTGAGTCAGTCAACAGACCAACTGGTAGCTACAACAACATGGCTGACATATATAGCTTGTGTAGCTAGAGAAGGAAGCTGAGTCAACCAACAGACCAACTGGTACTTACAACAACATGGCTGACATATATAGCTTGTGTAGCTAGAGATGAAAGCTGACTCAGTCAACAGACAAGCTAGTAGTTACAACAACATGGCTGACATATATAGCTTGTGTAGCTAGAGAAGGAAGCTGTTTGAACCAACAGATCTACTGGTAGTTACAACAACATCGCTGACATATGTAGCTTGTGCAGCTAAAGAAGGAAGCTGAGTCATTCAACAGGCCAACTAGTAGTTACAACTACATGGCTGACATATATATAGCTTGTGTAGCTAGAGAAGGAAGCTGAGTCAACCAACAGATCTACTGGCAGTTACAACAACATGGCTGACATATATATCTTGTGTAGCTAGAGAAGGAAGCTGAGTCAACTAACAGACCAACTGGTAGTTACAACAACATGGCTGATATCTATATCTTGTGTAGCTAGAGAAGGAAGCTGAGTCAGTCAACAGACCAACTAGCAGTTACAACAACATGGCTGACATATATAGCTTGTGTAGCTAGAGAAGGAAGCTGAGTCAACCAACAGACCAACTGGTAGTTACAACAACATGGCTGAAATATATAGCTTGTTTAGCTAGAGAAGGAAGCTGAGTCAACCAACAGACCAAATAGCAGTTACAACAACATGGCTGACATATATAGCTTGTGTAGCTAGAGAAGGACGCTGAGTTAACCAACAGACTAACTGGTATTTACAACAACATGGCTGACATATATAGCTTGTGTAGCTAGAGAAGGAAGCTGAGTCAGTCAACAGACCAACTGGTAGCTACAACAACATGGCTGACATATATAGATTGTGTAGCTAGAGAAGGAAGCTGAGTCAACCAACAGACCAACTGGTACTTACAACAACATGGCTGACATATATAGCTTGTGTAGCTAGAGAAGAAAGCTGACTCAGGCAACAGACCAGCTAGTAGTTACAACAACATGGCTGACATATATAGCGTGTGTAGCTAGAGAAGGAAGCTGTTTGAACCAACAGATCTACTGGTAGTTACAACAACATGGCTGACATATGTAGCTTGTGCAGCTAAAGAAGGAAGCTGAGTCATTCAACAGGCCAACTAGTAGTTACAACTACATGGCTGACATATATATAGCTTGTGTAGCTAGAGAAGGAAGCTGAGTCAACCAACAGACCAACTGGTAGTTACAACAACATGGCTGATATCTATATCTTGTGTAGCTAGAGAAGGAAGCTGAAACAGTCAACAGACCAACTAGCAGTTACAACAACATGGCTGACATATATAGCTTGTGTAGCTAGAGAAGGAAGCTGAGTCAACCAACAGACCAACTGGTAGTTACAACAACATGGCTGACATATATATCTTGTGTAGCTAGAGAAGGAAGCTGAGTCAGTCAACAGACCAACTAGTAGTTACAACAACATGACTGACATATATAGCTTGTGTAGCTAGAGAAGGAAGCTGAGTCAGTTAACAGACCAACTAGTAGTTACAACAACATGGCTGACATATATAGCTTGTGTAGCTAGAGAAGGAAGCTGAGTCAACCAACAGACCAAATAGCATTTACAACAACATGGCTGACATATATAGCTTGTGTAGCTAGAGAAGGACGCTGAGTCAACCAACAGACTAACTGGTAGTTACAACAACATGGCGGCCATATATAGCTTATGTAGCTAGAGAAGGAAGCTGAGTCAACCAACAGACCAAATAGCAGCTACAACAACATGGCTGACATATATAGCTTGTATAGCTAGAGAAGGAAGGTGAGTCAACCAACAGACCAACTGGTAGTTACAACAACTTGGCTGACATATATATTTGTGTAGCTAGAGAAGGAAGCTGAGTCAGTCAACAGACCAACTAGCAGTTACAACAACATGGCTGACATATATATAGCTTGTGTAGCTAGAGAAGGAAGCTGAGTCAACCAACAGACCAACTGGTAGTTACAACAACATGGCTGACATATATATCTTGTATAGCTAGAGAGGGAAAGTGAGTCAACCAACAGACCAACTGGTATTTACAACAACATAGCTGAAATATATATCTTGTGTAGCTAGAGAAGGAAGCTGAGTCAACCAACAGACCAACTGGTAGTTATAACAACATGGCTGACATATATATCTTGTATAGCTAGAGAAGGAAGCTGAGTCCACCAACAGACAAACTGGTAGTTACGACAACATGGCTGACATATATAGCTTGTGTAGCTAGAGAAGGAAGCTGAGTCAACCAACAGACCAACTGGTAGTTACAACAACGTGGCTGACATATATAGCTTGTGTAGCATAGGCAAGGCAGCTGACTAAGTCAAGAGACCAACTAGTAGTTAAAACAACATGGCTGACATATATAGCTTGTGTAGCTAGAGAAGGAAGCTGAGTGAACCAACAGATCTACTGGTATTTACAACAACATGGCTGACATATATAGATTGTGCAGCTAGAGAAGGAAGCTGAGTCATTCAACAGACCAACTGACATATATATAGCTTGTGTAGCTAGAGAAGGAAGCTGAGTCAACCAACAGATCTACTGGCAGTTACAACAACATGGCTGACATATATATCTTGTGTAGCTAGAGAAGGAAGCTGAGTCAACTAACAGACCAACTGGTAGTTACAACAGCATGGCTGATATCTATATCTTGTGTAGCTAGAGAAGGAAGCTGAGTCAGTCAACAGACCAACTAGCAGTTACAACAACATGGCTGACATATATAGCTTGTGTAGCTAGAGAAGGAAACTGAGTCAGTCAACAGACCAACTGGTAGTTACAACAACTTGGCTGACATATATATCTTGAGTAGCTAGAGAAGGAAGCTGAGTCAACCAACAGACCAACTGGTAGTTACAACAACATGGCTGACATATATATTTGTGTAGCTAGAGAAGGAAGATGAGTCAACCAACAGACCAACTGGTACTTACAACAAAATGGCTGACATATATAGCTTGTGTAGCTAGAGAAGGAAGCTGACTCATTCAAGAGACCAACTAGTAGTTATAACAACATGGCTGACATATATAGCTTGTGTAGCTAGAGAAGGAAGCTGAGTGAACCAACAGATCTACTGGTAGTTACAACAACATGGCTGACATATATAGCTTGTGCATCTAGAGAAGGAAGCTGAGTCATTCAACAGACCAACTAGTAGTTACAACAACATGGCTGACATATATAGCTTGTGTAGCTAGAGAAGGAAGCTGAGTCAGTCAACAGACCAACTGGTAGCTACAACAACATGGCTGACATATATAGCTTGTGTAGCTAGAGAAGGAAGCTGATTCAACCAACAGACCAACTGGTACTTACAACAACATGGCTGACATATATAGCTTGTGTAGCTAGAGAAGAAAGCTGACTCAGTCAACAGACCAGCTAGTAGTTACAACAACATGGCTGACATATATAGCTTGTGTAGCTAGAGAAGGAAGCTGTTTGAACCAACAGATCTACTGGTAGTTACAACAACATGGCTGACATATGTAGCTTGTGCAGCTAAAGAAGGAAGCTGAGTCATTCAACAGGCCAACTAGTAGTTACAACTACATGGCTGACATATATATAGCTTGTGTAGCTAGAGAAGGAAGCTGAGTCAACCAACAGATCTACTGGCAGTTACAACAACATGGCTGACATATATATCTTGTGTAGCTAGAGAAGGAAGCTGAGTCAACTAACAGACCAACTGGTAGTTACAACAACATGGCTGATATCTATATCTTGTGTAGCTAGAGAAGGAAGCTGAGTCAGTCAACAGACCAACTAGCAGTTACAACAACATGGCTGACATATATAGCTTGTGTAGCTAGAGAAGGAAGCTGAGTCAACCAACAGACCAACTGGTAGTTACAACAACATGGCTGACATATATATTTTGTGTAGCTAGAGAAGGAAGCTGAGTCAGTCAACAGACCAACTAGCAGTTACAACAACATGGCTTACATATATATAGCTTGTGTAGCTAGAGAAGGAAGCAGAGTCAACCAACAGACCAACTGGTAGTTACAACAACATGGCTGACATATATATCTTGTGTAGCTAGAGAAGGAAGATGAGTCAGTCAACAGACCAACTAGTAGTTACAACAACATGACTGACATATATAGCTTGTGTAGCTAGAGAAGGAAGCTGAGTCAGTTAACAGACCAACTAGTAGTTACAACAACATGGCTGACATATATAGCTTGTGTAGCTAGAGAAGGAAGCTGAGTCAACCAACAGACCAAATAGCATTTACAACAACATGGCTGACATATATAGCTTGTGTAGCTAGAGAAGGACGCTGAGTCAACCAACAGACTAACTGGTAGTTACAACAACATGGCTGCCATATATAGCTTATGTAGCTAGAGAAGGAAGCTGAGTCAACCAACAGACCAAATAGCAGCTACAACAACATGGCTGACATATATAGCTTGTATAGCTAGAGAAGGAAGGTGAGTCAACCAACAGACCAACTGGTAGTTACAACAACTTGGCTGACATATATATTTGTGTAGCTAGAGAAGGAAGCTGAGTCAGTCAACAGACCAACTAGCAGTTACAACAACATGGCTGACATATATATAGCTTGTGTAGCTAGAGAAGGAAGCTGAGTCAACCAACAGACCAACTGGTAGTTACAACAACATGGCTGACATATATATCTTGTATAGCTAGAGAGGGAAAGTGAGTCAACCAACAGACCAACTGGTATTTACAACAACATAGCTGAAATATATAACTTGTGTAGCTAGAGAAGGAAG
This sequence comes from Eledone cirrhosa, assembly GCA_964016885.1. Classification (NCBI taxonomy): domain Eukaryota; kingdom Metazoa; phylum Mollusca; class Cephalopoda; order Octopoda; family Eledonidae; genus Eledone; species Eledone cirrhosa. The sequence goes on from OZ024740.1 coordinate 23,734,061, forward strand.
CTGAGTCAACCAACAGACCAACTGGTAGTTATAACAACATGGCTGACATATATATCTTGTATAGCTAGAGAAGGAAGCTGAGTCCACCAACAGACAAACTGGTAGTTACAACAACATGGCTGACATATATAGCTTGTGTAGCATAGGGAAGGAAGCTGACTAAGTCAAGAGACCAACTAGTAGTTAAAACAACATGGCTGACATATATAGCTTGTGTAGCTAGAGAAGGAAGCTGAGTGAACCAACAGATCTACTGGTATTTACAACAACATGGCTGACATATATAGATTGTGCAGCTAGAGAAGGAAGCTGAGTCATTCAACAGACCAACTGACATATATATAGCTTGTGTAGCTAGAGAAGGAAGCTGAGTCAACCAACAGATCTACTGGCAGTTACAACAACATGGCTGACATATATATCTTGTGTAGCTAGAGAAGGAAGCTGAGTCAACTAACAGACCAACTGGTAGTTACAACAACATGGCTGATATCTATATCTTGTGTAGCTAGAGAAGGAAGCTGAGTCAGTCAACAGACCAACTAGCAGTTACAACAACATGGCTGACATATATAGCTTGTGTAGCTAGAGAAGGAAGCTGAGTCAACCAACAGACCAACTGGTAGTTACAACAACATGGCTGAAATATATAGCTTGTTTAGCTAGAGAAGGAAGCTGAGTCAACCAACAGACCAAATAGCAGTTACAACAACATGGCTGACATATATAGCTTGTGTAGCTAGAGAAGGACGCTGAGTTAACCAACAGACTAACTGGTATTTACAACAACATGGCTGACATATATAGCTTGTGTAGCTAGAGAAGGAAGCTGAGTCAGTCAACAGACCAACTGGTAGCTACAACAACATGGCTGACATATATAGATTGTGTAGCTAGAGAAGGAAGCTGAGTCAACCAACAGACCAACTGGTACTTACAACAACATGGCTGACATATATAGCTTGTGTAGCTAGAGAAGAAAGCTGACTCAGGCAACAGACCAGCTAGTAGTTACAACAACATGGCTGACATATATAGCGTGTGTAGCTAGAGAAGGAAGCTGTTTGAACCAACAGATCTACTGGTAGTTACAACAACATGGCTGACATATGTAGCTTGTGCAGCTAAAGAAGGAAGCTGAGTCATTCAACAGGCCAACTAGTAGTTACAACTACATGGCTGACATATATATAGCTTGTGTAGCTAGAGAAGGAAGCTGAGTCAACCAACAGACCAACTGGTAGTTACAACAACATGGCTGATATCTATATCTTGTGTAGCTAGAGAAGGAAGCTGAAACAGTCAACAGACCAACTAGCAGTTACAACAACATGGCTGACATATATAGCTTGTGTAGCTAGAGAAGGAAGCTGAGTCAACCAACAGACCAACTGGTAGTTACAACAACATGGCTGACATATATATCTTGTGTAGCTAGAGAAGGAAGCTGAGTCAGTCAACAGACCAACTAGTAGTTACAACAACATGACTGACATATATAGCTTGTGTAGCTAGAGAAGGAAGCTGAGTCAGTTAACAGACCAACTAGTAGTTACAACAACATGGCTGACATATATAGCTTGTGTAGCTAGAGAAGGAAGCTGAGTCAACCAACAGACCAAATAGCATTTACAACAACATGGCTGACATATATAGCTTGTGTAGCTAGAGAAGGACGCTGAGTCAACCAACAGACTAACTGGTAGTTACAACAACATGGCGGCCATATATAGCTTATGTAGCTAGAGAAGGAAGCTGAGTCAACCAACAGACCAAATAGCAGCTACAACAACATGGCTGACATATATAGCTTGTATAGCTAGAGAAGGAAGGTGAGTCAACCAACAGACCAACTGGTAGTTACAACAACTTGGCTGACATATATATTTGTGTAGCTAGAGAAGGAAGCTGAGTCAGTCAACAGACCAACTAGCAGTTACAACAACATGGCTGACATATATATAGCTTGTGTAGCTAGAGAAGGAAGCTGAGTCAACCAACAGACCAACTGGTAGTTACAACAACATGGCTGACATATATATCTTGTATAGCTAGAGAGGGAAAGTGAGTCAACCAACAGACCAACTGGTATTTACAACAACATAGCTGAAATATATATCTTGTGTAGCTAGAGAAGGAAGCTGAGTCAACCAACAGACCAACTGGTAGTTATAACAACATGGCTGACATATATATCTTGTATAGCTAGAGAAGGAAGCTGAGTCCACCAACAGACAAACTGGTAGTTACGACAACATGGCTGACATATATAGCTTGTGTAGCTAGAGAAGGAAGCTGAGTCAACCAACAGACCAACTGGTAGTTACAACAACGTGGCTGACATATATAGCTTGTGTAGCATAGGCAAGGCAGCTGACTAAGTCAAGAGACCAACTAGTAGTTAAAACAACATGGCTGACATATATAGCTTGTGTAGCTAGAGAAGGAAGCTGAGTGAACCAACAGATCTACTGGTATTTACAACAACATGGCTGACATATATAGATTGTGCAGCTAGAGAAGGAAGCTGAGTCATTCAACAGACCAACTGACATATATATAGCTTGTGTAGCTAGAGAAGGAAGCTGAGTCAACCAACAGATCTACTGGCAGTTACAACAACATGGCTGACATATATATCTTGTGTAGCTAGAGAAGGAAGCTGAGTCAACTAACAGACCAACTGGTAGTTACAACAGCATGGCTGATATCTATATCTTGTGTAGCTAGAGAAGGAAGCTGAGTCAGTCAACAGACCAACTAGCAGTTACAACAACATGGCTGACATATATAGCTTGTGTAGCTAGAGAAGGAAACTGAGTCAGTCAACAGACCAACTGGTAGTTACAACAACTTGGCTGACATATATATCTTGAGTAGCTAGAGAAGGAAGCTGAGTCAACCAACAGACCAACTGGTAGTTACAACAACATGGCTGACATATATATTTGTGTAGCTAGAGAAGGAAGATGAGTCAACCAACAGACCAACTGGTACTTACAACAAAATGGCTGACATATATAGCTTGTGTAGCTAGAGAAGGAAGCTGACTCATTCAAGAGACCAACTAGTAGTTATAACAACATGGCTGACATATATAGCTTGTGTAGCTAGAGAAGGAAGCTGAGTGAACCAACAGATCTACTGGTAGTTACAACAACATGGCTGACATATATAGCTTGTGCATCTAGAGAAGGAAGCTGAGTCATTCAACAGACCAACTAGTAGTTACAACAACATGGCTGACATATATAGCTTGTGTAGCTAGAGAAGGAAGCTGAGTCAGTCAACAGACCAACTGGTAGCTACAACAACATGGCTGACATATATAGCTTGTGTAGCTAGAGAAGGAAGCTGATTCAACCAACAGACCAACTGGTACTTACAACAACATGGCTGACATATATAGCTTGTGTAGCTAGAGAAGAAAGCTGACTCAGTCAACAGACCAGCTAGTAGTTACAACAACATGGCTGACATATATAGCTTGTGTAGCTAGAGAAGGAAGCTGTTTGAACCAACAGATCTACTGGTAGTTACAACAACATGGCTGACATATGTAGCTTGTGCAGCTAAAGAAGGAAGCTGAGTCATTCAACAGGCCAACTAGTAGTTACAACTACATGGCTGACATATATATAGCTTGTGTAGCTAGAGAAGGAAGCTGAGTCAACCAACAGATCTACTGGCAGTTACAACAACATGGCTGACATATATATCTTGTGTAGCTAGAGAAGGAAGCTGAGTCAACTAACAGACCAACTGGTAGTTACAACAACATGGCTGATATCTATATCTTGTGTAGCTAGAGAAGGAAGCTGAGTCAGTCAACAGACCAACTAGCAGTTACAACAACATGGCTGACATATATAGCTTGTGTAGCTAGAGAAGGAAGCTGAGTCAACCAACAGACCAACTGGTAGTTACAACAACATGGCTGACATATATATTTTGTGTAGCTAGAGAAGGAAGCTGAGTCAGTCAACAGACCAACTAGCAGTTACAACAACATGGCTTACATATATATAGCTTGTGTAGCTAGAGAAGGAAGCAGAGTCAACCAACAGACCAACTGGTAGTTACAACAACATGGCTGACATATATATCTTGTGTAGCTAGAGAAGGAAGATGAGTCAGTCAACAGACCAACTAGTAGTTACAACAACATGACTGACATATATAGCTTGTGTAGCTAGAGAAGGAAGCTGAGTCAGTTAACAGACCAACTAGTAGTTACAACAACATGGCTGACATATATAGCTTGTGTAGCTAGAGAAGGAAGCTGAGTCAACCAACAGACCAAATAGCATTTACAACAACATGGCTGACATATATAGCTTGTGTAGCTAGAGAAGGACGCTGAGTCAACCAACAGACTAACTGGTAGTTACAACAACATGGCTGCCATATATAGCTTATGTAGCTAGAGAAGGAAGCTGAGTCAACCAACAGACCAAATAGCAGCTACAACAACATGGCTGACATATATAGCTTGTATAGCTAGAGAAGGAAGGTGAGTCAACCAACAGACCAACTGGTAGTTACAACAACTTGGCTGACATATATATTTGTGTAGCTAGAGAAGGAAGCTGAGTCAGTCAACAGACCAACTAGCAGTTACAACAACATGGCTGACATATATATAGCTTGTGTAGCTAGAGAAGGAAGCTGAGTCAACCAACAGACCAACTGGTAGTTACAACAACATGGCTGACATATATATCTTGTATAGCTAGAGAGGGAAAGTGAGTCAACCAACAGACCAACTGGTATTTACAACAACATAGCTGAAATATATAACTTGTGTAGCTAGAGAAGGAAGCTGAGTCAACCAACAGACCAACTGGTAGTTATAACAACATGGCTGACATATATATCTTGTATAGCTAGAGAAGGAAGCTGAGTCCACCAACAGACAAACTGGTAGTTACAACAACATGGCTGACATATATAGCTTGTGTAGCATAGGGAAGGAAGCTGACTAAGTCAAGAGACCAACTAGTAGTTAAAACAACATGGCTGACATATATAGCTTGTGTAGCTAGAGAAGGAAGCTGAGTGAACCAACAGATCTACTGGTATTTACAACAACATGGCTGACATATATAGATTGTGCAGCTAGAGAAGGAAGCTGAGTCATTCAACAGACCAACTGACATATATATAGCTTGTGTAGCTAGAGAAGGAAGCTGAGTTAACCAACAGATCTACTGGCAGTTACAACAACATGGCTGACATATATATCTTGTGTAGCTAGGGAAGGAAGCTGAGTCAACTAACAGACCAACTGGTAGTTACAACACCATGGCTGATATCGATATCTTGTGTAGCTAGAGAAGGAAGCTGAGTCAGTCAACAGACCAACTAGCAGTTACAACAACATGGCTGACATATATAGCTTGTGTAGCTAGAGAAGGAAACTGAGTCAGTCAACAGACCAACTGGTAGTTACAACAACTTGGCTGACATATATATCTTGAGTAGCTAGAGAAGGAAGCTGAGTCAACCAACAGACCAACTGGTAGTTACAACAACATGGCTGACATATATATCTTGTGTAGCTAGAGAAGGAAGCTGAGTCAACCAACAGACCAACTGGTACTTACAACAACATGGGTGACATATATAGCTTTTGTAGCTAGAGAAGGAAGCTGAGTCAGTCAACAGACCAACTGGTACTTACAACAACATGGCTGACATATATAGCTTTTGTAGCTAGAGAAGGAAGCTGACTCAGTCAAGAGACCAACTAGTAGTTACAACAACATGGCTGACATATATAGCTTGTGCAGCTAGAGAAGGTAGCTGAGTCATTTAACAGACCAACTAGTAGTTACAACTACATGGCTGACATATATATAGCTTGTGTAGCTAGAGATGGAAGCTGAGTCAACCAACAGACCTACTGGTAGTTACAACAACATGGCTGACATATATAGCTTGTGTAGCTAGAGAAGGAAGCTGAGTCATCCAACAGACCAACTGGTAGTTACAACAACATGGCTGATATCTATATCTTGTGTAGCTAGAGAAGGAAGCTGAGTCAATCAACAGACCAACTAGCAGTTACAACAACATGGCTGACATATATAGCTTGTGTAGCTAGAGAAGAAAGATGAGTCAGTCAACAGACCAACTAGCAGTTACAACAACATGGCTGACATATATATAGCTTGTGTAGCTAGAGAAGGAAGCTGAGTCAACCAACAGACCTACTGGTAGTTACAACAACATGGCTGACATATATAGCTTGTGTAGCTAGAGAAGGAAGCTGAGTCATCCAACAGACCAACTGGTAGTTACAACAACATGGCTGACATATATATCTTGTGTAGCTAGAGAATGAAGATGAGTCAGTCAACAGACCAACTAGTAGTTACAATTACATGACTGACATATATAGCTTGTGTAGCTAGAGAAGGAAGCTGAGTCAGTTAACAGACCAACTATTAGTTACAACAACATGGCTGATATATATCTTGTGTAGCTAGAGAAGGAAGCTGAGTCAGTTAACAGACCAACTAATAGTTACAACAACATGGCTGACATATATATCTTGAGCAGCTAGAATAGGAAGCTGAGTCAGTCAACAGACCAACTGGTAGTTACAACAACATGGCTGACATATATAGCTTGTGAGGCTAGAGAAGGAAGCTGAGTTAGTCACCAGACCAACTAGTAGTTACAACAACATGGCTGACATATATAACTTGTGTAGCTAGAGAAGGAAGCTGGGTCAGTCACCAGACCAACTAGTAGTTACAACAACATGGCTGCCATATATTGCTTGAGCAGCTAGAGAAGGAAGATGAGTCAACCAACAGACCAACTGGTACTTACAACAAAATGGCTGACATATATAGCTTGTGTAGCTAGAGAAGGAAGCTGAGTCACCCAACAGACCAACTGGTACTTACAACAACATGGGTGACATATATAGCTTTTGTAGCTAGAGAAGGAAGCTGAGTCAGTCAACAGACCAACTGGTACTTACAACAACATGGCTGACATATATAGCTTGTGTAGCTAGAGAAGGAAGCTGACTCAGTCAAGAGACCAACTAGTAGTTAAAACAACATGGCTGACATATATAGCTTGTGTAGCTAGAGAAGGAAGCTGAGTTAAACAACAGATCTACTGGTAGTTACAACAACATGGCTGACATATATAGCTTGTGCAGCTAGAGAAGGAAGCTGAGTCATTTAACAGACCAACTAGTAGTTACAACTACATGGCTGACATATATATATCTTGTGTAGCTAGAGAAGGAAGCTGAGTCAACGAACAGATCTACTGGTAGTTACAACAACATGGCTGACATATATATCTTGTGTAGCTAGAGAAGGAAGCTGAGTCAACTAACAGACCAACTGGTAGTTACAACAACATGGCTGATATCTATATCTTGTGTAGCTAGAGAAGGAAGCTGAGTCAACCAACAGACCAACTGGTAGTTTCAACAACATGGCTGACATATATATCTTGTGTAGCTAGAGAAGGAAGCTGAGTCAACCAACAGATCAACTGGTACTTACAACAACATGGGTGACATATATAGCTTGTGTAGCTAGAGAAGGAAGCTGAGTCAATCAACAGACCAACTAGGAGTTACAACAACATGGCTGACATATATAGCTTGAGCAGCTAGAGAAGGAAGCTGAGTTAACCAACAGACCTACTGGTAGTTACAGCAATATGGCTGACATATACAGCCTGTGTAGCTAGAGAAGGAATCTGAGACATTTAACAGACCAACTAGTAGTTACAACAACATGGCTGACATATATAGCTTGTGTAGCTAGAGAAGGAAGCTGAGTCAGTTAACAGACCAACTAGTAGTTACAACAACATGGCTGACATATATATCTTGAGCAGCTAGAGAAGGAAGCTGAGTCAACCAACAGACCAACTGGTAGTTACAACAACATGGCTGACATATATAGCTTGTGTAGCTAGAGAAGGAAGCTGAATCAACCAACAGACCTACTAGTAGTTACAACAACATGACTGACATATATAGCTTGTGTAGCTAGAGAAGGAAGCTGAATCAACCAACAGACCTACTGGTAGTTACAACAACATAGCTGACATATATATTTGTGTGGCTAGAGAAGGATGCTGAGTCAACCAACAGACCAATTGGTAGTTACAACATCATGGCTGACATATATAGCTTATGTAGCTAGAGAAGGAAGCTGAGTCAGTTAACAGACCAACTAGTAGTTACAACAACATGGCTGACATATATATCTTGAGCAGCTAGAGTAGGAAGCTGAGTCAGTCAACTGATCTACTGGTAGTTACAACAACATGACGGACATATATAGCTTGTGTAGCTAGAGAAGGAAGCTGAGTCAAACAACAGACCAATTGGTAGTTACAACAACATGGCTGACATATATAGCTTCTGTAGCTAGAGAAGGAAGCTGAGTCAGTTAACAGACCAACTAGTAGTTACAACAACATGGCTGACATATATATCTTGAGCAGCTAGAGTAGGAAGCTGAGTCAGTCAACAGACCAACTGGTAGTTACAACAACATGGCTGACATATATAGCTTGTGTAGCTAGAGAAGGAAGCTGAGTCAACCAACTGACCAACTGGTACTTACAACAAAATGGCTGACATATATAGCTTGTGTAGCTAGAGAAGGAAGCTGACTCAGTCAAGAGACCAACTAGTAGTTATAACAACATGGCTGACATATATAGCTTGTGTAGCTAGAGAAGGAAGCTGAGTGAACCAACAGATCTACTGGTAGTTACAACAATATGGCTGACATATATAGCTTGTGCAGCTAGAGAAGGAAGCTGAGTCAACCAACAGACCAACTGGTACTTACAACAACATGGCTGACATCTATATCTTGTGTAGCTAGAGAAGGAAGCTGAGTCAGTCAACAGACCAACTAGTAGTTAAAACAACATGGCTGACATATATATCTTGTGTAGCTAGAGAAGGAAGCTGAGTTAAACAACAGATCTACTGGTAGTTACAACAACATGGCTGACATATATAGCTTGTGCAGCTGGAGAAGGAAGCTGAGTCAGTCAACAGACCAACTAGTAGTTACAACAACATGGCTGACATATATAGCTTGAGCAGCTAGAGAAGGAAGCTGAGTCAACCAACAGACCAACTGGTAGTTACAACAGCACCGCTGACATATATATTTGTGTAGCTAGAGAATGAAGCTGAGTCAACCAACAGACCAACTGGTACTTACAACAACATGGCTGAGATATATATCTTGTGTAGCTAGAGAAGGAAGCTGAGTCAGTCAACAGACCAACTGGTAGTTACAACAAAATGGCTGAAATATATAGCTTTTGTAGCTAGAGAAGGAAGCTGAGTCAACCAACAGACCAACTGGTAGTTACAACAACATGGCTGACATATATAGCTTGTGTAGCTAGAGAAGGAAGCTGATTCAACCAACAGACCAACTTGTAGTTACAACAACATGGCTGACATATATATGTTGTGTAGCTAGAGAAGGAAGCTGAGTCAACAAACAGACCTACTGGTAGTTACAGCAATATGGCTGACATATACAGCCTGTGTAGCTAGAGAAGGAATCTGAGACATTTAACAGACCAACTAGTAGTTACAACAACATGGCTGACATATATAGCTTGTGTAGCTAGAGAAGGAAGCTGAGTCAGTTAACAGACCAACTAGTAGTTACAACAACATGGCTGACATATATATCTTGAGCAGCTAGAGAAGGAAGCTGAGTCATCCAACAGACCAACTGGTAGTTACAACAACATGGCTGACATATATATTTGTGTGGCTAGAGAAGGAAGCTGAGTCAACCAACAGACCAACTGGTAGTTACAACAACATGGCTGACATATATAGCTTGTGTAGCTAGAGAAGGAAGCTGAGTCAACCAACAGAGCAACTGGTACTTACAACAACATGGCTGACATATATTGCTTGTGTAGCTAGAGAAGGAAGCTGAGTCAGTTAACAGAACAACTAGTAGTTACAACAACATGGCTGACATATATATTTGTGTGGCTAGAGAAGGAAGCTGAGTCAGTCAACAGACCAACTGGTAGTTACAACAACATGGCTGACATATATAGCTTGAGTAGCTAGAGAAGGAAGCTGAATCAACCAACAGACCTACTGGTAGTTACAACAACATGGCTGACATATATAGCTTCTGTAGCTAGAGAAGGAAGCTGAGTCAGTTAACAGGCCAACTAGTAGTTACAACAACATGGCTGACATATATATCTTGAGCAGCTAGAGTAGGAAGCTGAGTCAGTCGACTGACCTACTGGTAGTTACAACAACATGACGGACATATATAGCTTGTGTAGCTAGAGAAGGAAGCTGAGTCAACCAACAGACCAATTGGTAGTTACAACAACATGGCTGACATATATAGCTTCTGTAGCTAGAGAAGGAAGCTGAGTCAGTTAACAGACCAACTAGTAGTTACAACAACATGGCTGACATATATATCTTGAGCAGCTAGAGTAGGAAGCTGAGTCAGTCAACAGACCAACTGGTAGTTACAACAACATGGCTGACATATATAGCTTGTGTAGCTAGAGAAGGAAGCTGAGTCAACCAACTGACCAACTGGTACTTACAACAAAATGGCTGACATATATAGCTTGTGTAGCTAGAGAAGGAAGCTGACTCAGTCAAGAGACCAACTAGTAGTTATAACAACATGGCTGACATATATAGCTTGTGTAGCTAGAGAAGGAAGCTGAGTGAACCAACAGATCTACTGGTAGTTACAACAACATGGCTGACATATATAGCTTGTGCAGCAAGAGAAGGAAGCTGAGTCAACCAACAGACCAACTGGTACTTACAACAACATGGCTGACATCTATATCTTGTGTAGCTAGAGAAGGAAGCTGAGTCAGTCAACAGACCAACTAGCAGTTACAACATCATGGCTGACATATATAACTTGTGTAGCTAGAGAAGGAAACTGAGTCAGTCAACAGACCAACTGTTAGTTAAAACAACATGGCTGACATATATAGCTTGTTTAGCTAGAGAAGGAAGCTGAGTCAGTTAACAGACCAACTAGTAGTTACAACAACATGGCTGACATATATAGCTTGTGTAGCTAGAGAAGGAAGCTGAGTCAGTTAACAGACCAACTAGTAGTTACAAAAACATGGCTGACATATATATCTTGTGTAGCTAGATAAGGAAGCTGATTCAGTCAACAGACCAACTAGTAGTTACAACAACATGGCTGACATATATAGCTTGAGCAGCTAGAGAAGGAAGCTGAGTCAACCAACAGACCAACTGGTAGTTACAACAACATGGCTGACGTATATATTTGTGTAGCTAGAGAATGAAGCTGAGTCAACCAACAGACCAACTGGTAGTTACAACAACATGGCTGAGATATATATCTTGTGAAGCTAGAGAAGGAAGCTGAGTCAACCAACAGACCAACTGGTACTTACAACAAAATGGCTGACATATATAGCTTGTGTAGCTAGAGAAGGAAGCTGACTTAGTCAAGAGACCAACTAGTAGTTATAACAACATGGCTGACATATATAGCTTGTTTAGCTAGAGAAGGAAGCTGAGTGAACCAACAGATCTACTGGTAGTTACAACAACATGGCTGACATATATAGCTTGTGCAGCTAGAGAAGGAAGCTGAGTCATTCAACAGACCAACTAGTAGTTAAAACTACATGGCTGACATATATATAGCTTGTGTAGCTAGAGAAGGAAGCTGAGTCGACCAACAGACCTACTGGTAGTTACAACAACATGGCTGACATATATAGCTTGTTTAGCTAGAGAAGGAAGCTGAGTCAGTTAACAGACCAACTAGTAGTTACAACAACATGGCTGACATATATAGCTTGTGTAGCTAGAGAAGGAAGCTGAGTCAGTCAACAGACCAACTGGTAGTTACAACAACATGGCTGACATATATAGCTTGTGTAGCTATAGAAGGAAGTTGAGTCAGTCAACAGACCAACTAGAAGGTACAAAAACATGGCTGACATATATAGCATGTGTAGCTAGGGAAGGAAGCTGAGTCAACCAACAGGCCAACTGGTAGTTAAAACAACATGGCTGACATATATAGCTTGTGTAGCTAGAGAAGGAAGCTGAGTGAACCAACAGATCTACTGGTAGTTACAACAACATGGCTGACATATATAGCTTGTGCAGCTAGAGAAGGAAGCTGAGTCAACCAACAGACCAACTGGTACTTACAACAACATGGCTGACATCTATATCTTGTGTAGCTAGAGAAGGAAGCTGAGTCAGTCAACAGACCAACTAGCAGTTACAACATCATGGCTGACATATATAACTTGTGTAGCTAGAGAAGGAAACTGAGTCAGTCAACAGACCAACTGTTAGTTAAAACAACATGGCTGACATATATAGCTTGTTTAGCTAGAGAAGGAAGCTGAGTCAGTTAACAGACCAACTAGTAGTTACAACAACATGGCTGACATATATAGCTTGTGTAGCTAGAGAAGGAAGCTGAGTCAGTTAACAGACCAACTAGTAGTTACAAAAACATGGCTGACATATATATCTTGTGTAGCTAGATAAGGAAGCTGATTCAGTCAACAGACCAACTAGTAGTTACAACAACATGGCTGACATATATAGCTTGAGCAGCTAGAGAAGGAAGCTGAGTCAACCAACAGACCAACTGGTAGTTACAACAACATGGCTGACATATATATTTGTGTAGCTAGAGAATGAAGCTGAGTCAACCAACAGACCAACTGGTCGTTACAACAACATGGCTGAGATATATATCTTGTGAAGCTAGAGAAGGAAGCTGAGTCAACCAACAGACCAACTGGTACTTACAACAAAATGGCTGACATATATAGCTTGTGTAGCTAGAGAAGGAAGCTGACTTAGTCAAGAGACCAACTAGTAGTTATAACAACATGGCTGACATATATAGCTTGTTTAGCTAGAGAAGGAAGCTGAGTGAACCAACAGATCTACTGGTAGTTACAACAACATGGCTGACATATATAGGTTGTGCAGCCAGAGAAGGAAGCTGAGTCATTCAACAGACCAACTAGTAGTTAAAACTACATGGCTGACATATATATAGCTTGTGTAGCTAGAGAAGGAAGCTGAGTCGACCAACAGACCAACTAGTAGTTACAACAACATGGCTGACATATATAGCTTGTGTAGCTAGAGAAGGAAGCTGACTCAGTCAACAGACCAACTAGTAGTTACAACAACATGGCTGACATATATATCTTCAGAAGCTAGAGTAGGAAGCTGAGTCAGTCAACAGACCAACTGGTAGTTACAACAACATGGCTGACATATATAGCTTGTGTAGCTATAGAAGGAAGTTGAGTCAGTCAACAGACCAACTAGAAGGTACAAAAACATGGCTGACATATATAGCATGTGTAGCTAGGGAAGGAAGCTGAGTCAACCAACAGGCCAACTGGTAGTTAAAACAACATGGCTGACATATATAGCTTGTGTAGCTAGAGAAGGAAGCTGAGTGAACCAACAGATCTACTGGTAGTTACAACAACATGGCTGACATATATAGCTTGTGCAGCTAGAGAAGGCAGCTGAGTCAACCAACAGACCAACTGGTAGTTACAACAACATGGCTGACATCTATATCTTGTGTAGCTAGAGAAGGAAGCTGAGTCTGTCAACAGACCAACTAGCAGTTACAACATCATGGCTGACATATATAACTTGTGTAGCTAGAGAAGGAAACTGAATCAGTCAACAGACCAACTGGTAGTTAAAACAACATGGCTGACATATATAGCTTGTGTAGCTAGAGAAGGAAGCTGGGTCAGTTAACAGACCAACTAGTAGTTACAACAACATGGCTGACATATATAGCTTGTGTAGCTAGAGAAGGAAGCTGAGTCAGTTAACAGACCAAATAGTAGTTACAACAACATGGCTGACATATATATCTTGAGCAGCTAGAGTAGGAAGCTGAGTCAGTCAACAGACCAACTGGTAGTTACAACAACATGGCTGACATATATAGCTTGTGAGGCTAGAGAAGGAAGCTGAGTCAGTCACCAGACCAACTAGTAGTTACAACAACATGGCTGACATATATAGCTTGTGTAGCTATAGAAGGAAGCTGAGTCAGTCAACAGACCAACTAGTAGTTACAACAACATGGCTGACATATATAGCTTGTGTAGCTAGGGAAGGAAGCTGAGTCAACCAACAGACCAACTGGTAGTTAAAACAACATGGCTGATATGTATAGCTTGTGTAGCTAGAGAAAGAAGCTGAGTCAGTTAACAGACCAACTAGTCGTTACAAAAACATGGCTGATATATATATCTTGTGTAGCTAGATAAGGAAGCTGATTCAGTCAACAGACCAACTAGTAGTTACAACAACATGGCTGACATATATAGCTTGAGCAGCTAGAGAAGGAAGCTGAGTCAACCAACAGACCAACTGGTAGTTACAACAACATGGCTGAGATATATATCTTGTGTAGCTAGAGAAGGAAGCTGAGTCAACCAACAGACCAACTGGTAGTTACAACAACATGGCTGAAATATATAGCTTGTGTAGCTAGAGAAGGAAGCTGAGTCAACCAACAGACCAACTGGTACTTACAACAAAATGGCTGACATATATAGCTTGTGTAGCTAGAGAAGGAAGCTGACTTAGTCAAGAGACCAACTAGTAGTTATAACAACATGGCTGACATATATAGCTTGTTTAGCTAGAGAAGGAAGCTGAGTCAGTTAACAGACCAACTAGTAGTTACAACAACATGGCTGACATATATAGCTTGTGTAGCTAGAGAAGGAAGCTGAGTCAGTCAACAGACCAACTGGTAGTTACAACAACATGGCTGACATATATAGCTTGTGTAGCTATAGAAGGAAGTTGAGTCAGTCAACAGACCAACTAGAAGGTACAAAAACATGGCTGACATATATAGCATGTGTAGCTAGGGAAGGAAGCTGAGTCAACCAACAGGCCAACTGGTAGTTAAAACAACATGGCTGACATATATAGCTTGTGTAGCTAGAGAAGGAAGCTGAGTGAACCAACAGATCTACTGGTAGTTACAACAACATGGCTGACATATATAGCTTGTGCAGCTAGAGAAGGAAGCTGAGTCAACCAACAGACCAACTGGTACTTACAACAACATGGCTGACATCTATATCTTGTGTAGCTAGAGAAGGAAGCTGAGTCAGTCAACAGACCAACTAGCAGTTACAACATCATGGCTGACATATATAACTTGTGTAGCTAGAGAAGGAAACTGAGTCAGTCAACAGACCAACTGTTAGTTAAAACAACATGGCTGACATATATAGCTTGTTTAGCTAGAGAAGGAAGCTGAGTCAGTTAACAGACCAACTAGTAGTTACAACAACATGGCTGACATATATAGCTTGTGTAGCTAGAGAAGGAAGCTGAGTCAGTTAACAGACCAACTAGTAGTTACAAAAACATGGCTGACATATATATCTTGTGTAGCTAGATAAGGAAGCTGATTCAGTCAACAGACCAACTAGTAGTTACAACAACATGGCTGACATATATAGCTTGAGCAGCTAGAGAAGGAAGCTGAGTCAACCAACAGACCAACTGGTAGTTACAACAACATGGCTGACATATATATTTGTGTAGCTAGAGAATGAAGCTGAGTCAACCAACAGACCAACTGGTCGTTACAACAACATGGCTGAGATATATATCTTGTGAAGCTAGAGAAGGAAGCTGAGTCAACCAACAGACCAACTGGTACTTACAACAAAATGGCTGACATATATAGCTTGTGTAGCTAGAGAAGGAAGCTGACTTAGTCAAGAGACCAACTAGTAGTTATAACAACATGGCTGACATATATAGCTTGTTTAGCTAGAGAAGGAAGCTGAGTGAACCAACAGATCTACTGGTAGTTACAACAACATGGCTGACATATATAGGTTGTGCAGCCAGAGAAGGAAGCTGAGTCATTCAACAGACCAACTAGTAGTTAAAACTACATGGCTGACATATATATAGCTTGTGTAGCTAGAGAAGGAAGCTGAGTCGACCAACAGACCAACTAGTAGTTACAACAACATGGCTGACATATATAGCTTGTGTAGCTAGAGAAGGAAGCTGACTCAGTCAACAGACCAACTAGTAGTTACAACAACATGGCTGACATATATATCTTCAGAAGCTAGAGTAGGAAGCTGAGTCAGTCAACAGACCAACTGGTAGTTACAACAACATGGCTGACATATATAGCTTGTGTAGCTATAGAAGGAAGTTGAGTCAGTCAACAGACCAACTAGAAGGTACAAAAACATGGCTGACATATATAGCATGTGTAGCTAGGGAAGGAAGCTGAGTCAACCAACAGGCCAACTGGTAGTTAAAACAACATGGCTGACATATATAGCTTGTGTAGCTAGAGAAGGAAGCTGAGTGAACCAACAGATCTACTGGTAGTTACAACAACATGGCTGACATATATAGCTTGTGCAGCTAGAGAAGGCAGCTGAGTCAACCAACAGACCAACTGGTAGTTACAACAACATGGCTGACATCTATATCTTGTGTAGCTAGAGAAGGAAGCTGAGTCTGTCAACAGACCAACTAGCAGTTACAACATCATGGCTGACATATATAACTTGTGTAGCTAGAGAAGGAAACTGAATCAGTCAACAGACCAACTGGTAGTTAAAACAACATGGCTGACATATATAGCTTGTGTAGCTAGAGAAGGAAGCTGGGTCAGTTAACAGACCAACTAGTAGTTACAACAACATGGCTGACATATATAGCTTGTGTAGCTAGAGAAGGAAGCTGAGTCAGTTAACAGACCAAATAGTAGTTACAACAACATGGCTGACATATATATCTTGAGCAGCTAGAGTAGGAAGCTGAGTCAGTCAACAGACCAACTGGTAGTTACAACAACATGGCTGACATATATAGCTTGTGAGGCTAGAGAAGGAAGCTGAGTCAGTCACCAGACCAACTAGTAGTTACAACAACATGGCTGACATATATAGCTTGTGTAGCTATAGAAGGAAGCTGAGTCAGTCAACAGACCAACTAGTAGTTACAACAACATGGCTGACATATATAGCTTGTGTAGCTAGGGAAGGAAGCTGAGTCAACCAACAGACCAACTGGTAGTTAAAACAACATGGCTGATATGTATAGCTTGTGTAGCTAGAGAAAGAAGCTGAGTCAGTTAACAGACCAACTAGTCGTTACAAAAACATGGCTGATATATATATCTTGTGTAGCTAGATAAGGAAGCTGATTCAGTCAACAGACCAACTAGTAGTTACAACAACATGGCTGACATATATAGCTTGAGCAGCTAGAGAAGGAAGCTGAGTCAACCAACAGACCAACTGGTAGTTACAACAACATGGCTGAGATATATATCTTGTGTAGCTAGAGAAGGAAGCTGAGTCAACCAACAGACCAACTGGTAGTTACAACAACATGGCTGAAATATATAGCTTGTGTAGCTAGAGAAGGAAGCTGAGTCAACCAACAGACCAACTGGTACTTACAACAAAATGGCTGACATATATAGCTTGTGTAGCTAGAGAAGGAAGCTGACTTAGTCAAGAGACCAACTAGTAGTTATAACAACATGGCTGACATATATAGCTTGTTTAGCTAGAGAAGGAAGCTGAGTCAGTTAACAGACCAACTAGTAGTTACAACAACATGGCTGACATATATAGCTTGTGTAGCTAGAGAAGGAAGCTGAGTCAGTCAACAGACCAACTGGTAGTTACAACAACATGGCTGACATATATAGCTTGTGTAGCTATAGAAGGAAGTTGAGTCAGTCAACAGACCAACTAGAAGGTACAAAAACATGGCTGACATATATAGCATGTGTAGCTAGGGAAGGAAGCTGAGTCAACCAACAGGCCAACTGGTAGTTAAAACAACATGGCTGACATATATAGCTTGTGTAGCTAGAGAAGGAAGCTGAGTGAACCAACAGATCTACTGGTAGTTACAACAACATGGCTGACATATATAGCTTGTGCAGCTAGAGAAGGAAGCTGAGTCAACCAACAGACCAACTGGTACTTACAACAACATGGCTGACATCTATATCTTGTGTAGCTAGAGAAGGAAGCTGAGTCAGTCAACAGACCAACTAGCAGTTACAACATCATGGCTGACATATATAACTTGTGTAGCTAGAGAAGGAAACTGAGTCAGTCAACAGACCAACTGTTAGTTAAAACAACATGGCTGACATATATAGCTTGTTTAGCTAGAGAAGGAAGCTGAGTCAGTTAACAGACCAACTAGTAGTTACAACAACATGGCTGACATATATAGCTTGTGTAGCTAGAGAAGGAAGCTGAGTCAGTTAACAGACCAACTAGTAGTTACAAAAACATGGCTGACATATATATCTTGTGTAGCTAGATAAGGAAGCTGATTCAGTCAACAGACCAACTAGTAGTTACAACAACATGGCTGACATATATAGCTTGAGCAGCTAGAGAAGGAAGCTGAGTCAACCAACAGACCAACTGGTAGTTACAACAACATGGCTGACATATATATTTGTGTAGCTAGAGAATGAAGCTGAGTCAACCAACAGACCAACTGGTAGTTACAACAACATGGCTGAGATATATATCTTGTGAAGCTAGAGAAGGAAGCTGAGTCAACCAACAGACCAACTGGTACTTACAACAAAATGGCTGACATATATAGCTTGTGTAGCTAGAGAAGGAAGCTGACTTAGTCAAGAGACCAACTAGTAGTTATAACAACATGGCTGACATATATAGCTTGTTTAGCTAGAGAAGGAAGCTGAGTGAACCAACAGATCTACTGGTAGTTACAACAACATGGCTGACATATATAGGTTGTGCAGCCAGAGAAGGAAGCTGAGTCATTCAACAGACCAACTAGTAGTTAAAACTACATGGCTGACATATATATAGCTTGTGTAGCTAGAGAAGGAAGCTGAGTCGACCAACAGACCAACTAGTAGTTACAACAACATGGCTGACATATATAGCTTGTGTAGCTAGAGAAGGAAGCTGACTCAGTCAACAGACCAACTAGTAGTTACAACAACATGGCTGACATATATATCTTGAGAAGCTAGAGTAGGAAGCTGAGTCAGTCAACAGACCAACTGGTAGTTACAACAACATGGCTGACATATATAGCTTGTGTAGCTATAGAAGGAAGTTGAGTCAGTCAACTGACCAACTAGAAGGTACAAAAACATGGCTGACATATATAGCATGTGTAGCTAGGGAAGGAAGCTGAGTCAACCAACAGGCCAACTGGTAGTTAAAACAACATGGCTGACATATATAGCTTGTGTAGCTAGAGAAGGAAGCTGAGTGAACCAACAGATCTACTGGTAGTTACAACAACATGGCTGACATATATAGCTTGTGCAGCTAGAGAAGGCAGCTGAGTCAACCAACAGACCAACTGGTAGTTACAACAACATGGCTGACATCTATATCTTGTGTAGCTAGAGAAGGAAGCTGAGTCTGTCAACAGACCAACTAGCAGTTACAACATCATGGCTGACATATATAACTTGTGTAGCTAGAGAAGGAAACTGAATCAGTCAACAGACCAACTGGTAGTTAAAACAACATGGCTGACATATATAGCTTGTGTAGCTAGAGAAGGAAGCTGGGTCAGTTAACAGACCAACTAGTAGTTACAACAACATGGCTGACATATATAGCTTGTGTAGCTAGAGAAGGAAGCTGAGTCAGTTAACAGACCAAATAGTAGTTACAACAACATGGCTGACATATATATCTTGAGCAGCTAGAGTAGGAAGCTGAGTCAGTCAACAGACCAACTGGTAGTTACAACAACATGGCTGACATATATAGCTTGTGAGGCTAGAGAAGGAAGCTGAGTCAGTCACCAGACCAACTAGTAGTTACAACAACATGGCTGACATATATAGCTTGTGTAGCTATAGAAGGAAGCTGAGTCAGTCAACAGACCAACTAGTAGTTACAACAACATGGCTGACATATATAGCTTGTGTAGCTAGGGAAGGAAGCTGAGTCAACCAACAGACCAACTGGTAGTTAAAACAACATGGCTGATATGTATAGCTTGTGTAGCTAGAGAAAGAAGCTGAGTCAGTTAACAGACCAACTAGTCGTTACAAAAACATGGCTGATATATATATCTTGTGTAGCTAGATAAGGAAGCTGATTCAGTCAACAGACCAACTAGTAGTTACAACAACATGGCTGACATATATAGCTTGAGCAGCTAGAGAAGGAAGCTGAGTCAACCAACAGACCAACTGGTAGTTACAACAACATGGCTGAGATATATATCTTGTGTAGCTAGAGAAGGAAGCTGAGTCAACCAACAGACCAACTGGTAGTTACAACAACATGGCTGAAATATATAGCTTGTGTAGCTAGAGAAGGAAGCTGAGTCAACCAACAGACCAACTGGTACTTACAACAAAATGGCTGACATATATAGCTTGTGTAGCTAGAGAAGGAAGCTGACTTAGTCAAGAGACCAACTAGTAGTTATAACAACATGGCTGACATATATAGCTTGTGCAGCTAGAGAAGGAAGCTGAGTCATTCAACAGACCAACTAGTAGTTACAACAAAATGGCTGACATATATATCTTGAGAAGCTAGAGTAGGAAGCTGAGTCAGTCAACAGACCAACTGGTAGTTACAACAACATGGCTGACATATATAGCTTGTGTAGCTATAGAAGGAAGCTGAGTCAGTCAACAGACCAACTAGAAGGTACAACAAAATGGCTGACATATATAGCATGTGTAGCTAGGGAAGGAAGACGGGTCAACCAACAGACCTACTGGTAGTTACAACATCATGGCTGACATATATAACTTGTGTAGATAGAGAAGGAAGCTGAGTCAACCAACAGACCAACTGGTACTTACAACAACATGGCTGACATATATATAGCTTGTGTACCTAGAGAAGGAAGCTGACTCAGTCAACAGACCAACTAGTAGTTACAACCACATGGCTGACATATAAAGGTTGTGTAGCTAGAGAATGAAGCTGAGTCAGTCAACAGACCAGCTAGTAGTTACAACATAGCTGACATATATAGCTTGTGTAGCTAGGGAAGGAAGCTGAATCAACCAACAGACCAACTGGTAGTTACAACAACTTGGCTGACATATATATCTTGTGTAGCTAGAGAAGGAAGCTGAGTCAGTTAACAGACCAACTAGTAGTTACAACAACATGGCTGACATATATATCTTGAGCAGCTACAGAAGGAAGATGAGTCAGTCAACAGACCAACTAGTAGTTACAACAACATGGCTGACATATATAGCTTGTGTAGCTAGAGAAGGAAGATGGGTCAACCAACAGACCTACTGGTAGTTACAACATCATGGCTGACATATATAGCTTGTGTAGATAGAGAAGGAAGCTGAGTCAACCAACAAACCAACTGGTACTTACAACAACATGGCTGACATATATATAGCTTGTGTACCTAGAGAAGGAAGCTGACTCAGTCAACAGACCAACTAGTAGTTACAACCACATGGCTGACATATAAAGCTTGTGTAGCTAGAGAAGGAAGCTGAGTGAACCAACAGACCTGCTGGTAGTTACAACAACATGGCTGACATATATAGCTTGTGTAGCTAGAGAATGAATCTGAGTCAGTCAACAGACCAGCTAGTAGTTACAACATAGCTGACATATATAGCTTGTGTAGCTAGGGAAGGAAGCTGAATCAACCAACAGACCAACTGGTAGTTACAACAACTTGGCTGACATATATATCTTGTGTAGCTAGAGAAGGAAGCTGACTCAGTCAACAGACCAACTAGTAGTTACAACAGCATGGCTGACATATATAGCTTGTGTAGCTAGAGAAGGAAGCTGAATCAACCAACAGACCAACTGGTAGTTACAACAACATGGCTGACATATATAGCTTATGTAGCTAGAGAAGGAAGCTGAGTCATCCAACAGACAAACTGGTAGTTACAACAACATGGCTGACATATATATCTTGTGTAGCTAGAGAAGGAAGCTGAATCAAACGACAGACCTACTAGTAGTTTCAACAACATGGCTGGCATATATAGCTTCTGTAGGTAGAGAAGGAAGCTGAGTCTACCAACAGACCAACTGGCAGTTACAACAACATGGCTGACATATATAGCTTGTGTAGCTAGAGAAGGAAGCTGAGTCAACCAACAGACCAACTGGTAGTTACAACAACATGGCTGACATATATATCTTGTGTAGCTAGAGAAGGTACCTGAGTCAACCAACAGACCTACTGGTAGTTACAACAACATGGCTGACATATATAGCTTGTGTAGCTAGAGAAGGAAGCTGAGTCAGTCAACAGAACAACTAGTAGTTACAACAACATGGCTGACATATATATATTGTGTAGCTAGAGAAGGAAGCTGATTTAACCAACATACCTACTGGTAGTTACAACAAAATGGCTGACATATATAGCTTGTGTAGCTAGAGAAGGAAGCTGAGTCAACCAACAGACCAACTGGTAGTTACAACAACATGTCTGACATATATAGCTTCTGTAGCTAGAGAAGGAAGCTAAGTCAACCAACAGACCTACTGGTAGTTACAACAACATGGCTGACATATATAGCTTCTGTAGCTAGAGAAGGAAGCTGAGTCAAGCAACAGAACAACTGGTAGTTACAACAACATGGCTGACATATATAGCTTGTGTAGCTAGAGAAGGAAGCTGAGTCAACCAACAGACCAACTGGTAGTTACAACAACATGGCTGACATATATAGCTTGTGTAGCTAGTGAAGGAAGCTGATTTAACCAACAGACCTACTGGTAGTTACAACAACATGGCTGACATATATAGCTTGTGTAGCTAGAGAAGGAAGCTGACTCAACCAACAGACCAACTGGTATTTACAACAACATGGCTGACATATATAGCTTCTGTAGCTAGAGAAGGAAGCTGAGTCTACCAACAGACCAATTGGTAGTTACAACAACATGGCTGACATTTATATCTTGTGTAGCTAGAGAAGGAAGCTGAGTCAACCAAGAGACCAACTGGTAGTTACAACAACATGGCTGACATTTATAACTTGTGTAGCTAGATAATGAAGCTGAGTCAGCCAACAGACCTACTAGTAGTTACAATAACATGGCTGACTTATATAGCTTGTGTAGCTAGAGAAGGCAGCTGAGACAACTAACAGACCAACTGGTAGTTACAACAACATGGCTGACATATATAGCTTGTGTAGCTAGAGAAGGAAGCTGAGTCAACCAACAGACCGACTGGTAGTTACAACAACATGGCTGACATATATAGCTTGTGTAGCTAGAGAAGGAAGCTGAGTCAGTCAACAGACCAACTAGTAGTTACAACAACATGGCTGACATATATAGCTTAAGTAGCTAGAGAAGGAAGCTGAGTCAACCAACAGACCAACTGGTAGTTACAACAACATCGCTGACATATATATCTTGTGTAGCTAGAGAAGGAATCTGAGTCAAACGACTTACCTACTAGTAGTTTCAACAACATAGCTGGCATATATAGCTTCTGTAGGTAGAGAAGGAAGCTGAGTCTACCAACAGACCAACTGGTAGTTACAACAACATGGCTGACATATATAGCTTGTGTAGCTAGAGAAGGAAGCTGAGGCTACCAACAGACCAACTGGTAGTTACAACAACATGGCTGACATATATATCTTGTGTAGCTAGAGAAGGTACCTGAGTCAACCAAGAGACCAACTGGTAGTTACAACAACATGGCTGACATATATAGCTTATGTAGCTAGAGAAGGAAGCTGAGTCAACCAAGAGACCAACTGGTAGTTACAACAACATGGCTGACATATATATCTTGTGTAGCTAGAGAAGGAAGCTGAGTCAAACGACAGACCTACTAGTAGTTTCAACAACATGGCTGGCATATATAGCTTCTGTAGGTAGAGAAGGAAGCTGAGTCTACCAACAGACCAACTGGTAGTTACAACAACATGGCTGACATATATAGCTTGTGTAGCTAGAGAAGGAAGCTGAGTCAACCAACAGACCAACTGGTAGTAACAACAACATGGCTAACATATATAGCTTGTGTAGCTAGAGAAGGAAACTGAGTCATTCAACAGACCACCTGGTAGTTACAACAACATGGCTGACATATATAGCTTGTGTAGCTAGAGAAGGAAGCTGAGTCAACCAACAAACCAACTGGTAGTTACAACAACATGGCTGATATATATAGCTTGTGTAGCTAGAGAAGGAAGCTGAGTCAGTCAACAGACCAAATGGTAGTTACAACAACATGGCTGACATATATAGCTTGTGTAGCTAGGGAAGGAAGCTGAGTCAACCAACAGACCAACTGGTAGTTACAACAACATGGCTGACATATATAGCTTGTGTAACTAGAGAAGGAAACTGAATCAGTCAACAGACCAACTGGTAGTTACAACAACATGGCTGACATATATAGCTTGTGTAGCTACAGAAGGAAGCTGAGTCAAACAACAGACCTACTGGTAGTTACAACAACATGGCTGACATATATAGCTTGTGTAGCGTGAGAAGGAAGATGACTCAGTCAACAGACCAACTAGTAGTTACAACAACATGGCTGACATATATATCTTGTGTAGCTAGAGAAGGAAGATGAGTCAGTCAACAGACCAACTAGTAGTTACAACCACATGGCTGACATATAAAGCTTGTGTAGCTAGAGAAGGAAGCTGAGACAGTCAACAGACCAACTAGTAGTTACAACTACATGACTGACATATATATAGCTTGTGTAGCTAGAGAAGGAAGCTGAATCAACCAACAGACCAACTGGTAGTTACAACAACTTGGCTGACATATATAGCTTATGTAGCTAGAGAAGGAAGCTGAGTCAACCAACAGACCAACTGGTAGTTACAACAACATCGCTGACATATATATCTTGTGTAGCTAGAGAAGGAAGCTGAGTCAAACGACTTACCTGCTAGTAGTTTCAACAACATGGCTGGCATATATAGCTTCTGTAGCTAGAGAAGGAAGCTGAGGCTACCAACAGACCAACTGGTAGTTACAACAACATGGCTGACATATATAGCTTGTGTAGCTAGAGAAGGAAGCTGAGTCAACCAACAGACCAACTGGTAGTAACAACAACATGGCTAACATATATAGCTTGTGTAGCTAGAGAAGGAAACTGAGTCAGTCAACAGACCACCTGGTAGTTACAACAACATGGCTGACATATATAGCTTGTGTAGCTAGAGAAGGAAGCTGAGTCAACCAACAGACCAACTGGTAGTTACAACAACATGGCTGATATATATAGCTTGTGTAGCTAGAGAAGGAAGCTGAGTCAACCAACAGACCAACTGGTAGTAACAACAACATTGCTGACATATATAGCTTGTGTAACTAGAGAAGGAAACTGAATCAGTCAACAGACCAACTGGTAGTTACAAGAACATGGCTGACATATATAGCTTGTGTAGCTAGAGAAGGAAGCTGAGTCAAACAACAGACCTACTGGTAGTTACACCAACATGGCTGACATATATAGCTTGTGTAGCTAGAGAAGGAAGCTGAGTCAACCAACAGACCAACTGGTAGTTACAACAACATGGCTGACATATATAGCTTGTGTAGCTAGAGAAGGAAGCTGAGTCAGTCAACAGAACAACTAGTAGTTACAACAACATGGCTGACATATATATCTTGTGTAGCTAGAGAAGGAAGCTGATTTAACCAACATACCTACTGGTAGTTACAACAAAATGGCTGACATATATAGCTTGTGTAGCTAGAGAAGGAAGCTGAGGCTACCAACAGACCAACTGGTAGTTACAACAACATGGCTGACATATATAGCTTGTGTAGCTAGAGAAGGAAGCTGAGTCAACCAACAGACCAACTGGTAGTAACAACAACATGGCTAACATATATAGCTTGTGTAGCTAGAGAAGGAAACTGAGTCAGTCAACAGACCACCTGGTAGTTACAACAACATGGCTGACATATATAGCTTGTGTAGCTAGAGAAGGAAGCTGAGTCAACCAACAGACCAACTGGTAGTTACAACAACATGGCTGATATATATAGCTTGTGTAGCTAGAGAAGGAAGCTGAGTCAACCAACAGACCAACTGGTAGTAACAACAACATGGCTGACATATATAGCTTGTGTAACTAGAGAAGGAAACTGAATCAGTCAACAGACCAACTGGTAGTTACAACAACATCGCTGACATATATATCTTGTGTAGCTAGAGAAGGAAGCTGAGTCAAACGACTTACCTGCTAGTAGTTTCAACAACATGGCTGGCATATATAGCTTCTGTAGGTAGAGAAGGAAGCTGAGTCTACCAACAGACCAACTGGTAGTTACAACAACATGGCTGACATATATAGCTTGTGTAGCTAGAGAAGGAAGCTGAGTCAACCAACAGACCTACTGGTAGTTACACCAACATGGCTGACATATATAGCTTGTGTAGCTAGGGAAGGAAGCTGAGTCAACCAACAGACCAACTGGTAGTTACAACAACATGGCTGACAAATATAGCTTGTGTAGCTAGAGAAGGAAGCTGAGTCAGTCAACAGAACAACTAGTAGTTACAACAACATGGCTGACATATATATCTTGTGTAGCTAGAGAAGGAAGCTGATTTAACCAACAGACCTACTGGTAGTTACAACAACATGGCTGACATATATAGCTTCTGTAGCTAGAGAAGGAAGCTGAGTCAAGCAACAGAACAACTGGTAGTTACAACAACATGGCTGACATATATAGCTTGTGTAGCTAGAGAAGGAAGCTGAGTCAACCAACAGACCAACTGGTAGTTACAACAACATGTCTGACATATATAGCTTCTGTAGCTAGAGAAGGAAGCTAAGTCAACCAACAGACCTACTGGTAGTTACAACAACATGGCTGACATATATAGCTTCTGTAGCTAGAGAAGGAAGCTGAGTCAAGCAACAGAATAACTGGTAGTTACAACAACATGGCTGACATATATAGCTTGTGTAGCTTGAGAAGGAAGCTGAGTCAACCAACAGACCAACTGGTAGTTACAACAACATGGCTGACATATATAGCTTGTGTAGCTAGTGAAGGAAGCTGATTTAACCAACAGACCTACTGGTAGTTACAACAACATGGCTGACATATATAGCTTGTGTAGCTAGAGAAGGAAGCTGACTCAACCAACAGACCAACTGGTATTTACAACAACATGGCTGACATATATAGCTTCTGTAGCTAGAGAAGGAAGCTGAGTCTACCAACAGACCAATTGGTAGTTACAACAACATGGCTGACATTTATATTTTGTGTAGCTAGAGAAGGAAGCTGAGTCAACCAAGAGACCAACTGGTAGTTACAACAACATGTCTGACATATATAGCTTCTGTAGCTAGATAATGAAGCTGAGTCAGCCAACAGACCTACTAGTAGTTACAATAACATGGCTGACTTATATAGCTTGTGTAGCTAGAGAAGGAAGCTAAGTCAACCAACAGACCTACTGGTAGTTACAACAACATGGCTGACATATATAGCTTCTGTAGCTAGAGAAGGAAGCTGAGTCAAGCAACAGAACAACTGGTAGTTACAACAACATGGCTGACATATATAGCTTATGTAGCGTGAGAAGGAAGATGACTCAGTCAACAGACCAACTAGTAGTTACAACAACATGGCTGACATATATATCTTGTGTAGCTAGAGAAGGAAGATGAGTCAGTCAACAGACCAACTAGTAGTTACAACCACATGGCTGACATATAAAGCTTGTGTAGCTA
Source organism: Eledone cirrhosa (assembly GCA_964016885.1). Taxonomy (NCBI): domain Eukaryota; kingdom Metazoa; phylum Mollusca; class Cephalopoda; order Octopoda; family Eledonidae; genus Eledone; species Eledone cirrhosa. The sequence continues at coordinate 23,761,882 of OZ024740.1, forward strand.
GAGAAGGAAGCTGATACAGTCAACAGACCAACTAGTAGTTACAACTACATGACTGACATATATATAGCTTGTGTAGCTAGAGAAGGAAGCTGAATCAACCAACAGACCAACTGGTAGTTACAACAACTTGGCTGACATATATAGCTTATGTAGCTAGAGAAGGAAGCTGAGTCAACCAACAGACCAACTGGTAGTTACAACAACATCGCTGACATATATATCTTGTGTAGCTAGAGAAGGAAGCTGAGTCAAACGACTTACCTACTAGTGGTTTCAACAACATGGCTGGCATATATAGCTTCTGTAGGTAGAGAAGGAAGCTGAGGCTACCAACAGACCAACTGGTAGTTACAACAACATGGCTGACATATATAGCTTGTGTAGCTAGAGAAGGAAGCTGAGTCAACCAACAGACCAACTGGTAGTAACAACAACATGGCTAACATATATAGCTTGTGTAGCTAGAGAAGGAAACTGAGTCAGTCAACAGACCACCTGGTAGTTACAACAACATGGCTGACATATATAGCTTGTGTAGCTAGAGAAGGAAGCTGAGTCAACCAACAGACCAACTGGTAGTTACAACAACATGGCTGATATATATAGCTTGTGTAGCTAGAGAAGGAAGCTGAGTCAACCAACAGACCAACTGGTAGTAACAACAACATGGCTGACATATATAGCTTGTGTAACTAGAGAAGGAAACTGAATCAGTCAACAGACCAACTGGTAGTTACAACAACATGGCTGACATATATAGCTTGTGTAGCTAGAGAAGGAAGCTGAGTCAACCAACAGACCTACTGGTAGTTACACCAACATGGCTGACATATATAGCTTGTGTAGCTAGAGAAGGAAGCTGAGTCAACCAACAGACCAACTGGTAGTTACAACAACATGGCTGACATATATAGCTTGTGTAGCTAGAGAAGGAAGCTGAGTCAGTCAACAGAACAACTAGTAGTTACAACAACATGGCTGACATATATATATTGTGTAGCTAGAGAAGGAAGCTGATTTAACCAACATACCTACTGGTAGTTACAACAAAATGGCTGACATATATAGCTTGTGTAGCTAGAGAAGGAAGCTGAGTCAACCAACAGACCAACTGGTAGTTACAACAACATGTCTGACATATATAGCTTCTGTAGCTAGAGAAGGAAGCTAAGTCAACCAACAGACCTACTGGTAGTTACAACAACATGGCTGACATATATAGCTTCTGTAGCTAGAGAAGGAAGCTGAGTCAAGCAACAGAACAACTGGTAGTTACAACAACATGGCTGACATATATAGCTTGTGTAGCTAGAGAAGGAAGCTGAGTCAACCAACAGACCAACTGGTAGTTACAACAACATGGCTGACATATATAGCTTGTGTAGCTAGTGAAGGAAGCTGATTTAACCAACAGACCTACTGGTAGTTACAACAACATGGCTGACATATATAGCTTGTGTAGCTAGAGAAGGAAGCTGACTCAACCAACAGACCAACTGGTATTTACAACAACATGGCTGACATATATAGCTTCTGTAGCTAGAGAAGGAAGCTGAGTCTACCAACAGACCAATTGGTAGTTACAACAACATGGCTGACATTTATATCTTGTGTAGCTAGAGAAGGAAGCTGAGTCAACCAAGAGACCAACTGGTAGTTACAACAACATGGCTGACATTTATAACTTGTGTAGCTAGATAATGAAGCTGAGTCAGCCAACAGACCTACTAGTAGTTACAATAACATGGCTGACTTATATAGCTTGTGTAGCTAGAGAAGGCAGCTGAGACAACTAACAGACCAACTGGTAGTTACAACAACATGGCTGACATATATAGCTTGTGTAGCTAGAGAAGGAAGCTGAGTCAACCAACAGACCGACTGGTAGTTACAACAACATGGCTGACATATATAGCTTGTGTAGCTAGAGAAGGAAGCTGAGTCAACCAACAGACCAACTGGTAGTTACAACAACATGGCTGACATATATAGCTTCTGTAGCTAGAAAAGGAAGCTAAGTCAAGCAACAGACCAACTGGTAGTTACAACAACATGGCTGACATATATAGCTTGTGTAGCTAGAGAAGGAAGCTGAGTCAACCAATAGACCAACTGGTAGTTACAACAACATGGCTGACATATATAGCTTGTGTAACTAGAGAAGGAAACTGAATCAGTCAACAGACCAACTGGTAGTTACAACAACATGGCTGATATATATAGCTTGTGTAGCTAGAGAAGGAAGGTGAGTCAACCAACAGACCAACTGGTAGTAACAACAACATGGCTGACATATATAGCTTGTGTAACTAGAGAAGGAAACTGAATCAGTCAACAGACCAACTGGTAGTTACAACAACATGGCTGACATATATAGCTTGTGTAGCTAGAGAAGGAAGCTGAGTCAACCAACAGACCTACTGGTAGTTACACCAACATGGCTGACATATATAGCTTGTGTAGCTAGAGAAGGAAGCTGAGTCAACCAACAGACCAACTGGTAGTTACAACAACATGGCTGACATATATAGCTTGTGTAGCTAGAGAAGGAAGCTGAGTCAGTCAACAGAACAACTAGTAGTTACAACAACATGGCTGACATATATATATTGTGTAGCTAGAGAAGGAAGCTGATTTAACCAACATACCTACTGGTAGTTACAACAAAATGGCTGACATATATAGCTTGTGTAGCTAGAGAAGGAAGCTGAGTCAACCAACAGACCAACTGGTAGTTACAACAACATGTCTGACATATATAGCTTCTGTAGCTAGAGAAGGAAGCTGAGTCAAGCAACAGAACAACTGGTAGTTACAACAACATGGCTGACATATATAGCTTGTGTAGCTAGAGAAGGAAGCTGAGTCAACCAACAGACCAACTGGTAGTTACAACAACATGGCTGACATATATAGCTTGTGTAGCTAGTGAAGGAAGCTGATTTAACCAACAGACCTACTGGTAGTTACAACAACATGGCTGACATATATAGCTTGTGTAGCTAGAGAAGGAAGCTGACTCAACCAACAGACCAACTGGTATTTACAACAACATGGCTGACATATATAGCTTCTGTAGCTAGAGAAGGAAGCTGAGTCTACCAACAGACCAATTGGTAGTTACAACAACATGGCTGACATTTATATCTTGTGTAGCTAGAGAAGGAAGCTGAGTCAACCAAGAGACCAACTGGTAGTTACAACAACATGGCTGACATTTATAACTTGTGTAGCTAGATAATGAAGCTGAGTCAGCCAACAGACCTACTAGTAGTTACAATAACATGGCTGACTTATATAGCTTGTGTAGCTAGAGAAGGCAGCTGAGACAACTAACAGACCAACTGGTAGTTACAACAACATGGCTGACATATATAGCTTGTGTAGCTAGAGAAGGAAGCTGAGTCAACCAACAGACCGACTGGTAGTTACAACAACATGGCTGCCATATATAGCTTGTGTAGCTAGAGAAGGAAGCTGAGTCAACCAACAGACCAACTGGTAGTTACACCAACATGGCTGACATATATAGCTTGTGTAGCTAGAGAAGGAAGCTGAGTCAACCAACAGACCAACTGGTAGTTACAACAACATGGCTGACATATATAGCTTGTGTAGCTAGAGAAGGAAGCTGAGTCAGTCAACAGAACAACTAGTAGTTACAACAACATGGCTGACATATATATATTGTGTAGCTAGAGAAGGAAGCTGATTTAACCAACATACCTACTGGTAGTTACAACAACATGGCTGACATATATAGCTTGTGTAGCTAGAGAAGGAAGCTGAGTCAACCAACAGACCAACTGGTAGTTACAACAACATGTCTGACATATATAGCTTCTGTAGCTAGAGAAGGAAGCTAAGTCAACCAACAGACCTACTGGTAGTTACAACAACATGGCTGACATATATAGCTTCTGTAGCTAGAGAAGGAAGCTGAGTCAAGCAACAGAACAACTGGTAGTTACAACAACATGGCTGACATATATAGCTTGTGTAGCTAGAGAAGGAAGCTGAGTCAACCAACAGACCAACTGGTAGTTACAACAACATGGCTGACATATATAGCTTGTGTAGCTAGTGAAGGAAGCTGATTTAACCAACAGACCTACTGGTAGTTACAACAACATGGCTGACATATATAGCTTGTGTAGCTAGAGAAGGAAGCTGACTCAACCAACAGACCAACTGGTATTTACAACAACATGGCTGACATATATAGCTTCTGTAGCTAGAGAAGGAAGCTGAGTCTACCAACAGACCAATTGGTAGTTACAACAACATGGCTGACATTTATATCTTGTGTAGCTAGAGAAGGAAGCTGAGTCAACCAAGAGACCAACTGGTAGTTACAACAACATGGCTGACATTTATAACTTGTGTAGCTAGATAATGAAGCTGAGTCAGCCAACAGACCTACTAGTAGTTACAATAACATGGCTGACTTATATAGCTTGTGTAGCTAGAGAAGGCAGCTGAGACAACTAACAGACCAACTGGTAGTTACAACAACATGGCTGACATATATAGCTTGTGTAGCTAGAGAAGGAAGCTGAGTCAACCAACAGACCGACTGGTAGTTACAACAACATGGCTGACATATATAGCTTGTGTAGCTAGAGAAGGAAGCTGAGTCAACCAACAGACCAACTGGTAGTTACAACAACATGGCTGACATATATAGCTTCTGTAGCTAGAAAAGGAAGCTAAGTCAAGCAACAGACCAACTGGTAGTTACAACAACATGGCTGACATATATAGCTTGTGTAGCTAGAGAAGGAAGCTGAGTCAACCAATAGACCAACTGGTAGTTACAACAACATGGCTGACATATATAGCTTGTGTAACTAGAGAAGGAAACTGAATCAGTCAACAGACCAACTGGTAGTTACAACAACATGGCTGATATATATAGCTTGTGTAGCTAGAGAAGGAAGCTGAGTCAACCAACAGACCAACTGGTAGTAACAACAACATGGCTGACATATATAGCTTGTGTAACTAGAGAAGGAAACTGAATCAGTCAACAGACCAACTGGTAGTTACAACAACATGGCTGACATATATAGCTTGTGTAGCTAGAGAAGGAAGCTGAGTCAACCAACAGACCTACTGGTAGTTACACCAACATGGCTGACATATATAGCTTGTGTAGCTAGAGAAGGAAGCTGAGTCAACCAACAGACCAACTGGTAGTTACAACAACATGGCTGACATATATAGCTTGTGTAGCTAGAGAAGGAAGCTGAGTCAGTCAACAGAACAACTAGTAGTTACAACAACATGGCTGACATATATATATTGTGTAGCTAGAGAAGGAAGCTGATTTAACCAACATACCTACTGGTAGTTACAACAAAATGGCTGACATATATAGCTTGTGTAGCTAGAGAAGGAAGCTGAGTCAACCAACAGACCAACTGGTAGTTACAACAACATGTCTGACATATATAGCTTCTGTAGCTAGAGAAGGAAGCTGAGTCAAGCAACAGAACAACTGGTAGTTACAACAACATGGCTGACATATATAGCTTGTGTAGCTAGAGAAGGAAGCTGAGTCAACCAACAGACCAACTGGTAGTTACAACAACATGGCTGACATATATAGCTTGTGTAGCTAGTGAAGGAAGCTGATTTAACCAACAGACCTACTGGTAGTTACAACAACATGGCTGACATATATAGCTTGTGTAGCTAGAGAAGGAAGCTGACTCAACCAACAGACCAACTGGTATTTACAACAACATGGCTGACATATATAGCTTCTGTAGCTAGAGAAGGAAGCTGAGTCTACCAACAGACCAATTGGTAGTTACAACAACATGGCTGACATTTATATCTTGTGTAGCTAGAGAAGGAAGCTGAGTCAACCAAGAGACCAACTGGTAGTTACAACAACATGGCTGACATTTATAACTTGTGTAGCTAGATAATGAAGCTGAGTCAGCCAACAGACCTACTAGTAGTTACAATAACATGGCTGACTTATATAGCTTGTGTAGCTAGAGAAGGCAGCTGAGACAACTAACAGACCAACTGGTAGTTACAACAACATGGCTGACATATATAGCTTGTGTAGCTAGAGAAGGAAGCTGAGTCAACCAACAGACCGACTGGTAGTTACAACAACATGGCTGACATATATAGCTTGTGTAGCTAGAGAAGGAAGCTGAGTCAACCAACAGACCAACTGGTAGTTACAACAACATGGCTGACATATATAGCTTCTGTAGCTAGAATAGGAAGCTAAGTCAAGCAACAGACCAACTGGTAGTTACAACAACATGGCTGACATATATAGCTTGTGTAGCTAGAGAAGGAAGCTGAGTCAACCAACAGACCAACTGGTAGTTACAACAACATGGCTGACATATATAGCTTGTGTAACTAGAGAAGGAAACTGAATCAGTCAACAGACCAACTGGTAGTTACAACAACATGGCTGACATATATAGCTTGTGTAGCTACAGAAGGAAGCTGAGTCAACCAACAGACCTACTGGTAGTTACAACAACATGGCTGACATATATAGCTTGTGTAGCGTGAGAAGGAAGATGACTCAGTCAACAGACCAACTAGTAGTTACAACAACATGGCTGATATTTATATCTTGTGTAGTTAGAGAAAGATGCTGAGTCAACCAACAGACCGACTGGTAGTTACAACAACTTGGTTGACATATATAGCTTGTGTAGCTAGAGAAGGAAGCTGAGTCAGCCAACAGACCTACTAGTAGTTACAACAACATGGCTGACATTTATATCTTGTGTAGCTAGAGAAAGAATCTGAGTCAACCAACAGACCTACTGGTAGTTACAACAACATGGCTGACATATATACCTTGTGTAGCTAGAGAATGAAGCTGAGTCAACCAACAGACCAACTGGTAGTTATAACAACATGGCTGACATATATAATTTATGTAGCTAGAGAAGGAAGCTGAGTCAACCAACAGACCAACTGGTAGTTACAACAACATGGCTGACATATATATCTTGTGTAGCTAGAGAAGGAAGCTGAGTCAACCAACAGAGCAACTGGTAGTAACAACAACATGGCTGACATTTATATCTTGAGTAGCTAGAGAATGAAGATGAGTCAGTCACCAGACCAACTAGTAGTTACAACAACATGGCTGACATATATATCATGTGTAGCTAGAGAAGGAAGCTGAATCAACCAACAGACCAACTGGTAGTTACAACAACATGGCTGACATATATAGTTTATGTAGCTAGAGAAGGAAGCTGAGTCAACCAACAGACCAACTGGTAGTTACAACAACATGGCTGACATATATATCTTGTGTAGCTAGAGAAGGTACCTGAGTCAACCAACAGACCTACTGGTAGTTACAACAACATGGCTGACATATATACCTTGTGTAGCTAGAGAATGAAGCTGAGTCAACCAACAGACCAACTGGTAGTTACAACAACATGGCTGACATATATAGCTTGTGTAGCTAGAGAAGGAAGCTGAATCAACCAACAGACCAACTGGTAGTTACAACAACTTGGCTGACATATATAGCTTATGTAGCTAGAGAAGGAAGCTGAGTCAACCAACAGACCAACTGGTAGTTACAACAACATCGCTGACATATATATCTTGTGTAGCTAGAGAAGGAAGCTGAGTCAAACGACTTACCTACTAGTAGTTTCAACAACATGGCTGGCATATATAGCTTCTGTAGGTAGAGAAGGAAGCTGAGTCTACCAACAGACCAACTGGTAGTTACAACAACATGGCTGACATATATAGCTTGTGTAGCTAGAGAAGGAAGCTGAGGCTACCAACAGACCAACTGGTAGTTACAACAACATGGCTGACATATATAGCTTGTGTAGCTAGAGAAGGAAGCTGAGTCAACCAACAGACCAACTGGTAGTAACAACAACATGGCTAACATATATAGCTTGTGTAGCTAGAGAAGGAAACTGAGTCAGTCAACAGACCACCTGGTAGTTACAACAACATGGCTGACATATATAGCTTGTGTAGCTAGAGAAGGAAGCTGAGTCAACCAACAGACCAACTGGTAGTTACAACAACATGGCTGATATATATAGCTTGTGTAGCTAGAGAAGGAAGCTGAGTCAACCAACAGACCAACTGGTAGTAACAACAACATGGCTGACATATATAGCTTGTGTAACTAGAGAAGGAAACTGAATCAGTCAACAGACCAACTGGTAGTTACAGCAACATGGCTGACATATATAGCTTGTGTAGCTAGAGAAGGAAGCTGAGTCAACCAACAGACCTACTGGTAGTTACAACAACATGGCTGACATATATAGCTTGTGTAGCTAGAGAAGGAAGCTGAGTCAACCAACAGACCAACTGGTAGTTACAACAACATGGCTGACATATATAGCTTGTGTAGCTAGAGAAGGAAGCTGAGTCAGTCAACAGAACAACTAGTAGTTACAACAACATGGCTGACATATATATCTTGTGTAGCTAGAGAAGGAAGCTGATTTAACCAACATACCTACTGGTAGTTACAACAAAATGGCTGACATATATAGCTTGTGTAGCTAGAGAAGGAAGCTGAGTCAACCAACAGACCAACTGGTAGTTACAACAACATGTCTGACATATATAGCTTCTGTAGCTAGAGAAGGAAGCTAAGTCAACCAACAGACCTACTGGTAGTTACAACAACATGGCTGACATATAGCTTCTGTAGCTAGAGAAGGAAGCTGAGTCAACCAACAGACCAACTGGTAGTTACAACAACATGGCTGACATATATAGCTTGTGTAGCTAGTGAAGGAAGCTGATTTAACCAACAGACCTACTGGTAGTTACAACAACATGGCTGACATATATAGCTTGTGTAGCTAGAGAAGGAAGCTGACTCAACCAACAGACCAACTGGTATTTACAACAACATGGCTGACATATATAGCTTCTGTAGCTAGAGAAGGAAGCTGAGTCTACCAACAGACCAATTGGTAGTTACAACAACATGGCTGACATTTATATCTTGTGTAGCTAGAGAAGGAAGCTGAGTCAACCAAGAGACCAACTGGTAGTTACAACAACATGGCTGACATATATAGCTTGTGTAGCTAGAGATCGAAGCTGAGTCAACCAACAGACCAACTGGTAGTTACAACAACATGGCTGACATATATATCTTGTGTAGCTAGATAATGAAGCTGAGTCAGCCAACAGACCTACTAGTAGTTACAATAACATGGCTGACTTATATAGCTTGTGTAGCTAGAGAAGGCAGCTGAGACAACTAACAGACCAACTGGTAGTTACAACAACATGGCTGACATATATAGTTTGTGTAGCTAGAGAAGGAAGCTGAGTCAACCAACAGACCGACTGGTAGTTACAACAACATGGCTGACATATATAGCTTGTGTAGCTAGAGTTGGTAGCAGAGTCAACCAACAGACCAACTGGTAGTTACAACAACATGGCTGACATATATAGCTTCTGTAGCTAGAAAAGAAAGCTAAGTCAAGCAACAGACCAACTGGTAGTTACAACAACATGGCTGACATATATAGCTTGTGTAGCTAGAGAAGGAAGCTGAGTCAACCAACAGACCAACTGGTAGTTACAACAACATGGCTGACATATATAGCTTGTGTAGCTAGAGAAGGAAGCTGAGTCAACCAACAGACCAACTGGTAGTTACAACAACATGGCTGACATATATATCTTGTGTAGCTAGTGAAGGAAGCTGATTTAACCAACAGACCTACTGGTAGTTACAACAAAATGGCTGACATATATAGCTTGTATAGCTAGAGAAGGAAGCTGACTCAACCAACAGACCAACTGGTATTTACAACAACATGTCTGACATATATAGCTTCTGTAGCTAGAGAAGGAAGCTGAGTCAAGCAACAGAACAACTGGTAGTTACAACAACATGGCTGACATATATAGCTTGTGTAGCTAGAGAAGGAAGCTGAGTCAACCAACAGACCAACTGGTAGTTACAACAACATGGCTGACATATATAGCTTGTGTAGCTAGTGAAGGAAGCTGATTTAACCAACAGACCTACTGGTAGTTACAACAACATGGCTGACATATATAGCTTGTGTAGCTAGAGAAGGAAGCTGACTCAACCAACAGACCAACTGGTATTTACAACAACATGGCTGACATATATAGCTTCTGTAGCTAGAGAAGGAAGCTGAGTCTACCAACAGACCAATTGGTAGTTACAACAACATGGCTGACATTTATATCTTGTGTAGCTAGAGAAGGAAGCTGAGTCAACCAAGAGACCAACTGGTAGTTACAACAACATGGCTGACATTTATAACTTGTGTAGCTAGATAATGAAGCTGAGTCAGCCAACAGACCTACTAGTAGTTACAATAACATGGCTGACTTATATAGCTTGTGTAGCTAGAGAAGGCAGCTGAGACAACTAACAGACCAACTGGTAGTTACAACAACATGGCTGACATATATAGCTTGTGTAGCTAGAGAAGGAAGCTGAGTCAACCAACAGACCGACTGGTAGTTACAACAACATGGCTGCCATATATAGCTTGTGTAGCTAGAGAAGGAAGCTGAGTCAACCAACAGACCAACTGGTAGTTACACCAACATGGCTGACATATATAGCTTGTGTAGCTAGAGAAGGAAGCTGAGTCAACCAACAGACCAACTGGTAGTTACAACAACATGGCTGACATATATAGCTTGTGTAGCTAGAGAAGGAAGCTGAGTCAGTCAACAGAACAACTAGTAGTTACAACAACATGGCTGACATATATATATTGTGTAGCTAGAGAAGGAAGCTGATTTAACCAACATACCTACTGGTAGTTACAACAACATGGCTGACATATATAGCTTGTGTAGCTAGAGAAGGAAGCTGAGTCAACCAACAGACCAACTGGTAGTTACAACAACATGTCTGACATATATAGCTTCTGTAGCTAGAGAAGGAAGCTAAGTCAACCAACAGACCTACTGGTAGTTACAACAACATGGCTGACATATATAGCTTCTGTAGCTAGAGAAGGAAGCTGAGTCAAGCAACAGAACAACTGGTAGTTACAACAACATGGCTGACATATATAGCTTGTGTAGCTAGAGAAGGAAGCTGAGTCAACCAACAGACCAACTGGTAGTTACAACAACATGGCTGACATATATAGCTTGTGTAGCTAGTGAAGGAAGCTGATTTAACCAACAGACCTACTGGTAGTTACAACAACATGGCTGACATATATAGCTTGTGTAGCTAGAGAAGGAAGCTGACTCAACCAACAGACCAACTGGTATTTACAACAACATGGCTGACATATATAGCTTCTGTAGCTAGAGAAGGAAGCTGAGTCTACCAACAGACCAATTGGTAGTTACAACAACATGGCTGACATTTATATCTTGTGTAGCTAGAGAAGGAAGCTGAGTCAACCAAGAGACCAACTGGTAGTTACAACAACATGGCTGACATTTATAACTTGTGTAGCTAGATAATGAAGCTGAGTCAGCCAACAGACCTACTAGTAGTTACAATAACATGGCTGACTTATATAGCTTGTGTAGCTAGAGAAGGCAGCTGAGACAACTAACAGACCAACTGGTAGTTACAACAACATGGCTGACATATATAGCTTGTGTAGCTAGAGAAGGAAGCTGAGTCAACCAACAGACCGACTGGTAGTTACAACAACATGGCTGACATATATAGCTTGTGTAGCTAGAGAAGGAAGCTGAGTCAACCAACAGACCAACTGGTAGTTACAACAACATGGCTGACATATATAGCTTCTGTAGCTAGAAAAGGAAGCTAAGTCAAGCAACAGACCAACTGGTAGTTACAACAACATGGCTGACATATATAGCTTGTGTAGCTAGAGAAGGAAGCTGAGTCAACCAATAGACCAACTGGTAGTTACAACAACATGGCTGACATATATAGCTTGTGTAACTAGAGAAGGAAACTGAATCAGTCAACAGACCAACTGGTAGTTACAACAACATGGCTGATATATATAGCTTGTGTAGCTAGAGAAGGAAGCTGAGTCAACCAACAGACCAACTGGTAGTAACAACAACATGGCTGACATATATAGCTTGTGTAACTAGAGAAGGAAACTGAATCAGTCAACAGACCAACTGGTAGTTACAACAACATGGCTGACATATATAGCTTGTGTAGCTAGAGAAGGAAGCTGAGTCAACCAACAGACCTACTGGTAGTTACACCAACATGGCTGACATATATAGCTTGTGTAGCTAGAGAAGGAAGCTGAGTCAACCAACAGACCAACTGGTAGTTACAACAACATGGCTGACATATATAGCTTGTGTAGCTAGAGAAGGAAGCTGAGTCAGTCAACAGAACAACTAGTAGTTACAACAACATGGCTGACATATATATATTGTGTAGCTAGAGAAGGAAGCTGATTTAACCAACATACCTACTGGTAGTTACAACAAAATGGCTGACATATATAGCTTGTGTAGCTAGAGAAGGAAGCTGAGTCAACCAACAGACCAACTGGTAGTTACAACAACATGTCTGACATATATAGCTTCTGTAGCTAGAGAAGGAAGCTGAGTCAAGCAACAGAACAACTGGTAGTTACAACAACATGGCTGACATATATAGCTTGTGTAGCTAGAGAAGGAAGCTGAGTCAACCAACAGACCAACTGGTAGTTACAACAACATGGCTGACATATATAGCTTGTGTAGCTAGTGAAGGAAGCTGATTTAACCAACAGACCTACTGGTAGTTACAACAACATGGCTGACATATATAGCTTGTGTAGCTAGAGAAGGAAGCTGACTCAACCAACAGACCAACTGGTATTTACAACAACATGGCTGACATATATAGCTTCTGTAGCTAGAGAAGGAAGCTGAGTCTACCAACAGACCAATTGGTAGTTACAACAACATGGCTGACATTTATATCTTGTGTAGCTAGAGAAGGAAGCTGAGTCAACCAAGAGACCAACTGGTAGTTACAACAACATGGCTGACATTTATAACTTGTGTAGCTAGATAATGAAGCTGAGTCAGCCAACAGACCTACTAGTAGTTACAATAACATGGCTGACTTATATAGCTTGTGTAGCTAGAGAAGGCAGCTGAGACAACTAACAGACCAACTGGTAGTTACAACAACATGGCTGACATATATAGCTTGTGTAGCTAGAGAAGGAAGCTGAGTCAACCAACAGACCGACTGGTAGTTACAACAACATGGCTGACATATATAGCTTGTGTAGCTAGAGAAGGAAGCTGAGTCAACCAACAGACCAACTGGTAGTTACAACAACATGGCTGACATATATAGCTTCTGTAGCTAGAATAGGAAGCTAAGTCAAGCAACAGACCAACTGGTAGTTACAACAACATGGCTGACATATATAGCTTGTGTAGCTAGAGAAGGAAGCTGAGTCAACCAACAGACCAACTGGTAGTTACAACAACATGGCTGACATATATAGCTTGTGTAACTAGAGAAGGAAACTGAATCAGTCAACAGACCAACTGGTAGTTACAACAACATGGCTGACATATATAGCTTGTGTAGCTACAGAAGGAAGCTGAGTCAACCAACAGACCTACTGGTAGTTACAACAACATGGCTGACATATATAGCTTGTGTAGCGTGAGAAGGAAGATGACTCAGTCAACAGACCAACTAGTAGTTACAACAACATGGCTGATATTTATATCTTGTGTAGTTAGAGAAAGATGCTGAGTCAACCAACAGACCGACTGGTAGTTACAACAACTTGGTTGACATATATAGCTTGTGTAGCTAGAGAAGGAAGCTGAGTCAGCCAACAGACCTACTAGTAGTTACAACAACATGGCTGACATTTATATCTTGTGTAGCTAGAGAAAGAATCTGAGTCAACCAACAGACCTACTGGTAGTTACAACAACATGGCTGACATATATACCTTGTGTAGCTAGAGAATGAAGCTGAGTCAACCAACAGACCAACTGGTAGTTATAACAACATGGCTGACATATATAATTTATGTAGCTAGAGAAGGAAGCTGAGTCAACCAACAGACCAACTGGTAGTTACAACAACATGGCTGACATATATATCTTGTGTAGCTAGAGAAGGAAGCTGAGTCAACCAACAGAGCAACTGGTAGTAACAACAACATGGCTGACATTTATATCTTGAGTAGCTAGAGAATGAAGATGAGTCAGTCACCAGACCAACTAGTAGTTACAACAACATGGCTGACATATATATCATGTGTAGCTAGAGAAGGAAGCTGAATCAACCAACAGACCAACTGGTAGTTACAACAACATGGCTGACATATATAGTTTATGTAGCTAGAGAAGGAAGCTGAGTCAACCAACAGACCAACTGGTAGTTACAACAACATGGCTGACATATATATCTTGTGTAGCTAGAGAAGGTACCTGAGTCAACCAACAGACCTACTGGTAGTTACAACAACATGGCTGACATATATACCTTGTGTAGCTAGAGAATGAAGCTGAGTCAACCAACAGACCAACTGGTAGTTACAACAACATGGCTGACATATATAGCTTGTGTAGCTAGAGAAGGAAGCTGAATCAACCAACAGACCAACTGGTAGTTACAACAACTTGGCTGACATATATAGCTTATGTAGCTAGAGAAGGAAGCTGAGTCAACCAACAGACCAACTGGTAGTTACAACAACATCGCTGACATATATATCTTGTGTAGCTAGAGAAGGAAGCTGAGTCAAACGACTTACCTACTAGTAGTTTCAACAACATGGCTGGCATATATAGCTTCTGTAGGTAGAGAAGGAAGCTGAGTCTACCAACAGACCAACTGGTAGTTACAACAACATGGCTGACATATATAGCTTGTGTAGCTAGAGAAGGAAGCTGAGGCTACCAACAGACCAACTGGTAGTTACAACAACATGGCTGACATATATAGCTTGTGTAGCTAGAGAAGGAAGCTGAGTCAACCAACAGACCAACTGGTAGTAACAACAACATGGCTAACATATATAGCTTGTGTAGCTAGAGAAGGAAACTGAGTCAGTCAACAGACCACCTGGTAGTTACAACAACATGGCTGACATATATAGCTTGTGTAGCTAGAGAAGGAAGCTGAGTCAACCAACAGACCAACTGGTAGTTACAACAACATGGCTGATATATATAGCTTGTGTAGCTAGAGAAGGAAGCTGAGTCAACCAACAGACCAACTGGTAGTAACAACAACATGGCTGACATATATAGCTTGTGTAACTAGAGAAGGAAACTGAATCAGTCAACAGACCAACTGGTAGTTACAGCAACATGGCTGACATATATAGCTTGTGTAGCTAGAGAAGGAAGCTGAGTCAACCAACAGACCTACTGGTAGTTACAACAACATGGCTGACATATATAGCTTGTGTAGCTAGAGAAGGAAGCTGAGTCAACCAACAGACCAACTGGTAGTTACAACAACATGGCTGACATATATAGCTTGTGTAGCTAGAGAAGGAAGCTGAGTCAGTCAACAGAACAACTAGTAGTTACAACAACATGGCTGACATATATATCTTGTGTAGCTAGAGAAGGAAGCTGATTTAACCAACATACCTACTGGTAGTTACAACAAAATGGCTGACATATATAGCTTGTGTAGCTAGAGAAGGAAGCTGAGTCAACCAACAGACCAACTGGTAGTTACAACAACATGTCTGACATATATAGCTTCTGTAGCTAGAGAAGGAAGCTAAGTCAACCAACAGACCTACTGGTAGTTACAACAACATGGCTGACATATAGCTTCTGTAGCTAGAGAAGGAAGCTGAGTCAACCAACAGACCAACTGGTAGTTACAACAACATGGCTGACATATATAGCTTGTGTAGCTAGTGAAGGAAGCTGATTTAACCAACAGACCTACTGGTAGTTACAACAACATGGCTGACATATATAGCTTGTGTAGCTAGAGAAGGAAGCTGACTCAACCAACAGACCAACTGGTATTTACAACAACATGGCTGACATATATAGCTTCTGTAGCTAGAGAAGGAAGCTGAGTCTACCAACAGACCAATTGGTAGTTACAACAACATGGCTGACATTTATATCTTGTGTAGCTAGAGAAGGAAGCTGAGTCAACCAAGAGACCAACTGGTAGTTACAACAACATGGCTGACATATATAGCTTGTGTAGCTAGAGATCGAAGCTGAGTCAACCAACAGACCAACTGGTAGTTACAACAACATGGCTGACATATATATCTTGTGTAGCTAGATAATGAAGCTGAGTCAGCCAACAGACCTACTAGTAGTTACAATAACATGGCTGACTTATATAGCTTGTGTAGCTAGAGAAGGCAGCTGAGACAACTAACAGACCAACTGGTAGTTACAACAACATGGCTGACATATATAGTTTGTGTAGCTAGAGAAGGAAGCTGAGTCAACCAACAGACCGACTGGTAGTTACAACAACATGGCTGACATATATAGCTTGTGTAGCTAGAGTTGGTAGCAGAGTCAACCAACAGACCAACTGGTAGTTACAACAACATGGCTGACATATATAGCTTCTGTAGCTAGAAAAGAAAGCTAAGTCAAGCAACAGACCAACTGGTAGTTACAACAACATGGCTGACATATATAGCTTGTGTAGCTAGAGAAGGAAGCTGAGTCAACCAACAGACCAACTGGTAGTTACAACAACATGGCTGACATATATAGCTTGTGTAGCTAGAGAAGGAAGCTGAGTCAACCAACAGACCAACTGGTAGTTACAACAACATGGCTGACATATATATCTTGTGTAGCTAGTGAAGGAAGCTGATTTAACCAACAGACCTACTGGTAGTTACAACAAAATGGCTGACATATATAGCTTGTATAGCTAGAGAAGGAAGCTGACTCAACCAACAGACCAACTGGTATTTACAACAACATGGCTGACATATATAGCTTCTGTAGATAGAGAAGGAAGCTGAGTCAAGCAACAGACCAACTGGTATTTATAACAACATGGCTGACATATATAGCTTCTGTAGCTAGAGAAGGAAGCTTAGTCTACCAACAGACCAATTGGTAGTTACAACAACATGGCTGACATATATAGCTTGTGTAGCTAGAGAAGGAAGCTGAGTCAACCAACAGACCAACTGGTAGTTACAACAACATGGCTGACATTTATATCTTGTGTAGCTAGATAATGAAGCTGAGTCAGCCAACAGACCTACTAGTAGTTACAACAACATGGCTGACATATATAGCTTGTGTAGCTAGAGAAGGCAGCTGAGTCAACCAACAGACCAACTGGTAGTTACAACAACATGGCTGACATATATAGCTTGTGTAGCTAGAGAAGGAAACTGAGTCAGTCAACAGACCACCTGGTAGTTACAACAACATGGCTGACATATATACCTTGTGTAGCTAGAGAAGGAAGCGGAGTCAACCAACAGACCAACTGGTAGTTACAACAACATGGCTGACATATATAGCTTCTGTAGCTAGAAAAGGAAGTTAAGTCAACCAACAGACCTACTGGTAGTTACAACAACATGGCTGACATATATAGCTTGTGTAGCTAGAGAAGGAAGCTGAGTCAACCAACAGACCAACTGGTAGTTACAACAACATGGCTGACATATATAGCTTGTGTAGCTAGAGAAGGAAGCTGAGTCAGTCAACAGAACAACTAGTAGTTACAACAACATGGCTGACATATATATCTTGTGTAGCTAGAGAAGGAAGCTGATTTAACCAACATACCTACTGGTAGTTACAACAAAATGGCTGACATATATAGCTTGTGTAGCTAGAGAAGGAAGCTGAGTCAACCAACAGACCAACTGGTAGTTACAACAACATGTCTGACATATATAGCTTCTGTAGCTAGAGAAGGAAGCTGAGTCAAGCAACAGAACAACTGGTAGTTACAACAACATGGCTGACATATATAGCTTGTGTAGCTAGAGAAGGAAGCTGAGTCAACCAACAGACCAACTGGTAGTTACAACAACATGGCTGACATATATAGCTTGTGTAGCTAGAGAAGGAAGCTGAGTCAACCAACAGACCAACTGGTAGTTACAACAACATGGCTGACATATATAGCTTCTGTAGCTAGAGAAGGAAGCTCAGTCTACCAACAGACCAACTGGTAGTTACAACAACATGGCTGACATTTATATCTTGTGTAGCTAGATAATGAAGCTGAGTCAGCCAACAGACCTACTAGTAGTTACAACAACATGGCTGACATATATAGCTTGTGTAGCTAGAGAAGGAAGCTGAGTCAGTCAACAGAACAACTAGTAGTTACAACAACATGGCTGACATATATATCTTGTGTAGCTAGAGAAGGAAGCTGATTTAACCAACATACCTACTGGTAGTTACAACAAAATGGCTGACATATATAGCTTGTGTAACTAGAGAAGGAAGCTGAGTCAACCAACAGACCAACTGGTAGTTACAACAACATGTCTGACATATATAGCTTCTGTAGCTAGAGAAGGAAGCTAAGTCAACCAACAGACCTACTGGTAGTTACAACAACATGGCTGACATATAGCTTCTGTAGCTAGAGAAGGAAGCTGAGTCAACCAACAGACCAACTGGTAGTTACAACAACATGGCTGACATATATAGATTGTGTAGCTAGTGAAGGAAGCTGATTTAACCAACAGACCTACTGGTAGTTACAACAACATGGCTGACATATATAGCTTGTGTAGCTAGAGAAGGAAGCTGACTCAACCAACAGACCAACTGGTATTTACAACAACATGGCTGACATATATAGCTTCTGTAGCTAGAGAAGGAAGCTGAGTCTACCAACAGACCAATTGGTAGTTACAACAACATGGCTGACATTTATATCTTGTGTAGCTAGAGAAGGAAGCTGAGTCAACCAAGAGACCAACTGGTAGTTACAACAACATGGCTGACATATATAGCTTGTGTAGCTAGAGATCGAAGCTGAGTCAACCAACAGACCAACTGGTAGTTACAACAACATGGCTGACATTTATAACTTGTGTAGCTAGATAATGAAGCTGAGTCAGCCAACAGACCTACTAGTAGTTACAATAACATGGCTGACTTATATAGCTTGTGTAGCTAGAGAAGGCAGCTGAGACAACTAACAGACCAACTGGTAGTTACAACAACATGGCTGACATATATAGCTTGTGTAGCTAGAGAAGGAAGCTGAGTCAACCAACAGACCGACTGGTAGTTACAACAACATGGCTGACATATATAGCTTGTGTAGCTAGAGTTGGTAGCGGAGTCAACCAACAGACCAACTGGTAGTTACAACAACATGGCTGACATATATAGCTTCTGTAGCTAGAAAAGAAAGCTAAGTCAAGCAACAGACCAACTGGTAGTTACAACAACATGGCTGACATATATAGCTTGTGTAGCTAGAGAAGGAAGCTGAGTCAACCAACAGACCAACTGGTAGTTACAACAACATGGCTGACATATATAGCTTGTGTAGCTAGAGAAGGAAGCTGAGTCAACCAACAGACCAACTGGTAGTTACAACAACATGGCTGACATATATATCTTGTGTAGCTAGTGAAGGAAGCTGATTTAACCAACAGACCTACTGGTAGTTACAACAAAATGGCTGACATATATAGCTTGTATAGCTAGAGAAGGAAGCTGACTCAACCAACAGACCAACTGGTATTTACAAAAACATGGCTGACATATATAGCTTCTGTAGATAGAGAAGGAAGCTGAGTCAAGCAACAGACCAACTGGTATTTATAACAACATGGCTGACATATATAGCTTCTGTAGCTAGAGAAGGAAGCTTAGTCTACCAACAGACCAATTGGTAGTTACAACAACATGGCTGACATATATAGCTTGTGTAGCTAGAGAAGGAAGCTGAGTCAACCAACAGACCAACTGGTAGTTACAACAACATGGCTGACATTTATATCTTGTGTAGCTAGATAATGAAGCTGAGTCAGCCAACAGACCTACTAGTAGTTACAACAACATGGCTGACATATATAGCTTGTGTAGCTAGAGAAGGCAGCTGAGTCAACCAACAGACCAACTGGTAGTTACAACAACATGGCTGACATATATAGCTTGTGTAGCTAGAGAAGGAAACTGAGTCAGTCAACAGACCACCTGGTAGTTACAACAACATGGCTGACATATATACCTTGTGTAGCTAGAGAAGGAAGCGGAGTCAACCAACAGACCAACTGGTAGTTACAACAACATGGCTGACATATATAGCTTCTGTAGCTAGAAAAGGAAGTTAAGTCAACCAACAGACCTACTGGTAGTTACAACAACATGGCTGACATATATAGCTTGTGTAGCTAGAGAAGGAAGCTGAGTCAACCAACAGACCAACTGGTAGTTACAACAACATGGCTGACATATATAGCTTGTGTAGCTAGAGAAGGAAGCTGAGTCAGTCAACAGAACAACTAGTAGTTACAACAACATGGCTGACATATATATCTTGTGTAGCTAGAGAAGGAAGCTGATTTAACCAACATACCTACTGGTAGTTACAACAAAATGGCTGACATATATAGCTTGTGTAGCTAGAGATCGAAGCTGAGTCAACCAACAGACCAACTGGTAGTTACAACAACATGGCTGACATTTATAACTTGTGTAGCTAGATAATGAAGCTGAGTCAGCCAACAGACCTACTAGTAGTTACAATAACATGGCTGACTTATATAGCTTGTGTAGCTAGAGAAGGCAGCTGAGACAACTAACAGACCAACTGGTAGTTACAACAACATGGCTGACATATATAGCTTGTGTAGCTAGAGAAGGAAGCTGAGTCAACCAACAGACCGACTGGTAGTTACAACAACATGGCTGACATATATAGCTTGTGTAGCTAGAGTTGGTAGCGGAGTCAACCAACAGACCAACTGGTAGTTACAACAACATGGCTGACATATATAGCTTCTGTAGCTAGAAAAGAAAGCTAAGTCAAGCAACAGACCAACTGGTAGTTACAACAACATGGCTGACATATATAGCTTGTGTAGCTAGAGAAGGAAGCTGAGTCAACCAACAGACCAACTGGTAGTTACAACAACATGGCTGACATATATAGCTTGTGTAGGTAGAGAAGGAAGCTGAGTCAACCAACAGACCAACTGGTAGTTACAACAACATGGCTGACATATATATCTTGTGTAGCTAGTGAAGGAAGCTGATTTAACCAACAGACCTACTGGTAGTTACAACAAAATGGCTGACATATATAGCTTGTATAGCTAGAGAAGGAAGCTGACTCAACCAACAGACCAACTGGTATTTACAAAAACATGGCTGACATATATAGCTTCTGTAGATAGAGAAGGAAGCTGAGTCAAGCAACAGACCAACTGGTATTTATAACAACATGGCTGACATATATAGCTTCTGTAGCTAGAGAAGGAAGCTTAGTCTACCAACAGACCAATTGGTAGTTACAACAACATGGCTGACATATATAGCTTGTGTAGCTAGAGAAGGAAGCTGAGTCAACCAACAGACCAACTGGTAGTTACAACAACATGGCTGACATTTATATCTTGTGTAGCTAGATAATGAAGCTGAGTCAGCCAACAGACCTACTAGTAGTTACAACAACATGGCTGACATATATAGCTTGTGTAGCTAGAGAAGGCAGCTGAGTCAACCAACAGACCAACTGGTAGTTACAACAACATGGCTGACATATATAGCTTGTGTAGCTAGAGAAGGAAACTGAGTCAGTCAACAGACCACCTGGTAGTTACAACAACATGGCTGACATATATACCTTGTGTAGCTAGAGAAGGAAGCGGAGTCAACCAACAGACCAACTGGTAGTTACAACAACATGGCTGACATATATAGCTTCTGTAGCTAGAAAAGGAAGTTAAGTCAACCAACAGACCTACTGGTAGTTACAACAACATGGCTGACATATATAGCTTGTGTAGCTAGAGAAGGAAGCTGAGTCAACCAACAGACCAACTGGTAGTTACAACAACATGGCTGACATATATAGCTTGTGTAGCTAGAGAAGGAAGCTGAGTCAGTCAACAGAACAACTAGTAGTTACAACAACATGGCTGACATATATATCTTGTGTAGCTAGAGAAGGAAGCTGATTTAACCAACATACCTACTGGTAGTTACAACAAAATGGCTGACATATATAGCTTGTGTAGCTAGAGAAGGAAGCTGAGTCAACCAACAGACCAACTGGTAGTTACAACAACATGTCTGACATATATAGCTTCTGTAGCTAGAGAAGGAAGCTGAGTCAAGCAACAGAACAACTGGTAGTTACAACAACATGGCTGACATATATAGCTTCTGTAGCTAGAGAAGGAAGCTCAGTCTACCAACAGACCAACTGGTAGTTACAACAACATGGCTGACATTTATATCTTGTGTAGCTAGATAATGAAGCTGAGTCAGCCAACAGACCTACTAGTAGTTACAACAACATGGCTGACATATATAGCTTGTGTAGCTAGAGAAGGCAGCTGAGTCAACCAACAGACCAACTGGTAGTTACAACAACATGGCTGACATATATAGCTTGTGTAGCTAGAGAAGGAAGCTGAGTCTACCAACAGACCAATTGGTAGTTACAACAACATGGCTGACATTTATATCTTGTGTAGCTAGAGAAGGAAGCTGAGTCAACCAAGAGACCAACTGGTAGTTACAACAACATGGCTGACATATATAGCTTGTGTAGCTAGAGATCGAAGCTGAGTCAACCAACAGACCAACTGGTAGTTACAACAACATGGCTGACATTTATAACTTGTGTAGCTAGATAATGAAGCTGAGTCAGCCAACAGACCTACTAGTAGTTACAATAACATGGCTGACTTATATAGCTTGTGTAGCTAGAGAAGGCAGCTGAGACAACTAACAGACCAACTGGTAGTTACAACAACATGGCTGACATATATAGCTTGTGTAGCTAGAGAAGGAAGCTGAGTCAACCAACAGACCGACTGGTAGTTACAACAACATGGCTGACATATATAGCTTGTGTAGCTAGAGTTGGTAGCGGAGTCAACCAACAGACCAACTGGTAGTTACAACAACATGGCTGACATATATAGCTTCTGTAGCTAGAAAAGAAAGCTAAGTCAAGCAACAGACCAACTGGTAGTTACAACAACATGGCTGACATATATAGCTTGTGTAGCTAGAGAAGGAAGCTGAGTCAACCAACAGACCAACTGGTAGTTACAACAACATGGCTGACATATATAGCTTGTGTAGCTAGAGAAGGAAGCTGAGTCAACCAACAGACCAACTGGTAGTTACAACAACATGGCTGACATATATATCTTGTGTAGCTAGTGAAGGAAGCTGATTTAACCAACAGACCTACTGGTAGTTACAACAAAATGGCTGACATATATAGCTTGTATAGCTAGAGAAGGAAGCTGACTCAACCAACAGACCAACTGGTATTTACAACAACATGGCTGACATATATAGCTTCTGTAGATAGAGAAGGAAGCTGAGTCAAGCAACAGACCAACTGGTATTTATAACAACATGGCTGACATATATAGCTTCTGTAGCTAGAGAAGGAAGCTTAGTCTACCAACAGACCAATTGGTAGTTACAACAACATGGCTGACATATATAGCTTGTGTAGCTAGAGAAGGAAGCTGAGTCAACCAACAGACCAACTGGTAGTTACAACAACATGGCTGACATTTATATCTTGTGTAGCTAGATAATGAAGCTGAGTCAGCCAACAGACCTACTAGTAGTTACAACAACATGGCTGACATATATAGCTTGTGTAGCTAGAGAAGGCAGCTGAGTCAACCAACAGACCAACTGGTAGTTACAACAACATGGCTAACATATATAGCTTGTGTAGCTAGAGAAGGAAACTGAGTCAGTCAACAGACCACCTGGTAGTTACAACAACATGGCTGACATATATACCTTGTGTAGCTAGAGAAGGAAGCGGAGTCAACCAACAGACCAACTGGTAGTTACAACAACATGGCTGACATATATAGCTTCTGTAGCTAGAAAAGGAAGTTAAGTCAACCAACAGACCTACTGGTAGTTACAACAACATGGCTGACATATATAGCTTGTGTAGCTAGAGAAGGAAGCTGAGTCAACCAACAGACCAACTGGTAGTTACAACAACATGGCTGACATATATAGCTTGTGTAGCTAGAGAAGGAAGCTGAGTCAGTCAACAGAACAACTAGTAGTTACAACAACATGGCTGACATATATATCTTGTGTAGCTAGAGAAGGAAGCTGATTTAACCAACATACCTACTGGTAGTTACAACAAAATGGCTGACATATATAGCTTGTGTAGCTAGAGAAGGAAGCTGAGTCAACCAACAGACCAACTGGTAGTTACAACAACATGTCTGACATATATAGCTTCTGTAGCTAGAGAAGGAAGCTGAGTCAAGCAACAGAACAACTGGTAGTTACAACAACATGGCTGACATATATAGCTTGTGTAGCTAGAGAAGGAAGCTGAGTCAACCAACAGACCAACTGGTAGTTACAACAACATGGGTGACATATATAGCTTGTGTAGCTAGTGAAGGAAGCTGATTTAACCAACAGACCTACTGGTAGTTACAACAACATGGCTGACATATATAGCTTGTGTAGCTAGAGAAGGAAGCTGACTCAACCAACAGACCAACTGGTATTTACAACAACATGGCTGACATATATAGCTTCTGTAGCTAGAGAAGGAAGCTCAGTCTACCAACAGACCAACTGGTAGTTACAACAACATGGCTGACATTTATATCTTGTGTAGCTAGATAATGAAGCTGAGTCAGCCAACAGACCTACTAGTAGTTACAACAACATGGCTGACATATATAGCTTGTGTAGCTAGAGAAGGCAGCTGAGTCAACCAACAGACCAACTGGTAGTTACAACAACATGGCTGACATATATAGCTTGTGTAGCTAGAGAAGGAAACTGAGTCAGTCAACAGACCACCTGGTAGTTACAACAACATGGCTGACATATATAGCTTGTGTAGCTAGAGAAGGAAGCTGAGTCAACCAACAGACCGACTGGTAGTTACAACAACATGGCTGACATATATAGCTTGTGTAGCTAGAGTTGGTAGCGGAGTCAACCAACAGACCAACTGGTAGTTACAACAACATGGCTGACATATATAGCTTCTGTAGCTAGAAAAGAAAGCTAAGTCAAGCAACAGACCAACTGGTAGTTACAACAACATGGCTGACATATATAGCTTGTGTAGCTAGAGAAGGAAGCTGAGTCAACCAACAGACCAACTGGTAGTTACAACAACATGGCTGACATATATAGCTTGTGTAGCTAGAGAAGGAAGCTGAGTCAACCAACAGACCAACTGGTAGTTACAACAACATGGCTGACATATATATCTTGTGTAGCTAGTGAAGGAAGCTGATTTAACCAACAGACCTACTGGTAGTTACAACAAAATGGCTGACATATATAGCTTGTATAGCTAGAGAAGGAAGCTGACTCAACCAACAGACCAACTGGTATTTACAACAACATGGCTGACATATATAGCTTCTGTAGATAGAGAAGGAAGCTGAGTCAAGCAACAGACCAACTGGTATTTATAACAACATGGCTGACATATATAGCTTCTGTAGCTAGAGAAGGAAGCTTAGTCTACCAACAGACCAATTGGTAGTTACAACAACATGGCTGACATATATAGCTTGTGTAGCTAGAGAAGGAAGCTGAGTCAACCAACAGACCAACTGGTAGTTACAACAACATGGCTGACATTTATATCTTGTGTAGCTAGATAATGAAGCTGAGTCAACCAACAGACCGACTGGTAGTTACAACAACATGGCTGACATATATAGTTTATGTAGCTAGAGAAGGAAGTTGAGTCAACAACATACCAACTGGTAGTTACAACAACATGGCTGACATATATATCTTGTGTAGCTAGAGAAGGAAGCTGAGTCTACCAACAGACCAATTGGTAGTTATAACAAAATGGCTGACATATATAGATTGTGTAGCTAGAGAAGGAAGCTGAGTCAGTCAACAGACCAGCTGGTAGTTACAACAACATGGCTGACATTTATATCTTGTGTAGCTAGAGAAGGAAGCTGAGTCAACCAACAGACCAACTGGTAGTTACAACAACATGGCTGACATTTATAACTTGTGTAGCTAGATAATGAAGCTGAGTCAGCCAACAGACCTACTAGTAGTTACAACAACATGGCTGACATATATAGCTTGTGTAGATAGAGAAGGCAGCTGAGTCAACCAACAGACCAACTGGTAGTTACAACAAAATGGCTGACATATATAGCTTGTGTAGCTAGAGAAGGAAGCTGAGTCAACCAACAGACCGACTGGTAGTTACAACAACATGGCTGACATATATAGCTTGTGTAGCTAGAAAAGGAAGCTGAGTCAACCAACAGACCTACTGGTAGTTAAAACAACATGGCTGACATATATACCTTGTGTAGCTAGAGAATGAAGCTGAGTCAACCAACAGACCAACTGGTAGTTAAAACAAAATGGCTGACATATATAGCTTGTGTAGCTAGAGAAGGAAGCTGAGTCAACCAACAGACCGACTGGTAGTTACAACAACATGGCTGACATATATAGCTTGTGTAGCTAGAAAAGGAAGCTGAGTCAACCAACAGACCTACTGGTAGTTAAAACAACATGGCTGACATATATAGCTTGTGTAGCTAGAGAAGGAAGCTGAGTCAACCAACAGACCAACTGGTAGTTACAACAACATGGCTGACATATATAGCTTGTGTAGCTAGAGAAGGAAGCTGAGTCAGTCAACAGAACAACTAGTAGTTACAACAACATGGCTGACATATATATCTTGTGTAGCTAGAGAAGGAAGCTGATTTAACCAACATACCTACTGGTAGTTACAACAAAATGGCTGACATATATAGCTTGTGTAGCTAGAGAAGGAAGCTGAGTCAACCAACAGACCAACTGGTAGTTACAACAACATGTCTGACATATATATCTTGTGTAGCTAGAGAAGGAAGCTGAGTCAAGCAACAGAACAACTGGTAGTTACAACAACATGGCTGACATATATAGCTTGTGTAGATAGAGAAGGAAGCTGAGTCAACCAACAGACCAACTGGTAGTTACAACAACATGGCTGACATATATAGCTTGTGTAGCTAGTGAAGGAAGCTGATTTAACCAACAGACCTACTGGTAGTTACAACAACATGGCTGACATATATAGCTTGTGTAGCTAGAGAAGGAAGCTGACTCAACCAACAGACCTACTGGTAGTTACAACAACATGGCTGACATATATAGCTTCTGTAGCTAGAGAAGGAAGCTCAGTCTACCAACAGACCAACTGGTAGTTACAACAACATGGCTGACATTTATATCTTGTGTAGCTAGATAATGAAGCTGAGTCAGCCAACAGACCTACTAGTAGTTACAACAACATGGCTGACATATATAGCTTGTGTAGCTAGAGAAGGCAGCTGAGTCAACCAACAGACCAACTGGTAGTTACAACAACATGGCTGACATATATAGCTTGTGTAGCTAGAGAAGGAAACTGAGTCAGTCAACAGACCACCTGGTAGTTACAACAACATGGCTGACATATATACCTTGTGTAGCTAGAGAAGGAAGCGGAGTCAACCAACAGACCAACTGGTAGTTACAACAACATGGCTGACATATATAGCTTCTGTAGCTAGAAAAGGAAGTTAAGTCAACCAACAGACCAACTGGTAGTTACAACAACATGGCTGATATATATAGCTTGTTTATCTTGAGAAGGAAGCTGAGTCAACCAACAGACCAACTGGTAGTTACAACAACATGGCTGACATATATATCTTGTGTAGCTAGTGAAGGAAGCTGATTTAACCAACAGACCTACTGGTAGTTACAACAAAATGGCTGACATATATAGCTTGTGTAGCTAGAGAAGGAAGCTGACTCAACCAACAGACCAACTGGTATTTATAACAACATGGCTGACATATATAGCTTCTGTAGATAGAGAAGGAAGCTTAGTCTACCAACAGACCAATTGGTAGTTACAACAACATGGCTGACATATATAGCTTGTGTAGCTAGAGAAGGAAGCTGAGTCAACCAACAGACCAACTGGTAGTTACAACAACGTGGCTGACATTTATATCTTGTGTAGCTAGATAATGAAGCTGAGTCAGCCAACAGACCTACTAGTAGTTACAACAACATGGCTGACATATATAGCTTGTGTAGCTAGAGAAGGCAGCTGAGTCAACCAACAGACCAACTGGTAGTTACAACAACATGGCTGACATATATAGCTTGTGTAGCTAGAGAAGGAAACTGAGTCAGTCAACAGACCACCTGGTAGTTACAACAACATGGCTGACATATATACCTTGTGTAGCTAGAGAAGGAAGCTGAGTCACCCAACAGACCAACTGGTAGTTACAACAACATGGCTGATATATATAGCTTGTGTAGCTAGAGAAGGAAGCTGAGTCAGTCAACAGACCAACTGGTAGTTACAACAACATGGCTGATATATATAGCTTGTGTAGCTAGAGAAGGAAGCTGAGTCAACCAACAGACCGACTGGTAGTTACAACAACATGGCTGACATATATATCTTGTGTAGCTAGAGAAAGAAGCTGAGTCAACCAACAGACCAACTGGTAGTTACAATAACATGGCTGACATTTATATCTTGTGTAGCTAGAGAAGGAAGCTGAGTCAACCAACAGACCAACTGGTCGTTACAACAACATGGCTGACATATATATCTTGTGTAGCTAGAGAAAGAAGCTGAGTCAAGCAACAGACCAACTGGTAGTTACAACAACATGGCTGACATATATAGCTTGTGTAGCTAGAGAAGGAAGCTGAGTCAACCAACAGACCAACTGGTAGTTACAACAACATGGCTGACATTTATATCTTGTGTAGTTAGATAATGAAGCTGAGTCTGCCAACAGACCTACTAGTAGTTACAACAACATGGCTGACATATATAGCTTGTGTAGCTAGAGAAGGCAGCTGAGTCAACCAACAGACCAACTGGTAGTTACAACAAAATGGCTGACATATATAGCTTGTGTAGCTAGAGAAGGAAGCTGAGTCAACCAACAGACCGACTGGTAGTTACAACAACATGGCTGACATATATAGCTTGTGTAGCTAGAAAAGGAAGCTGAGTCAACCAACAGACCTACTGGTAGTTAAAACAACATGGCTGACATATATACCTTGTGTAGCTAGAGAATGAAGCTGAGTCAACCAACAGACCAACTGGTAGTTAAAACAAAATGGCTGACATATATAGCTTGTGTAGCTAGAGAAGGAAGCTGAGTCAACCAACAGACCGACTGGTAGTTACAACAACATGGCTGACATATATAGCTTGTGTAGCTAGAAAAGGAAGCTGAGTCAACCAACAGACCTACTGGTAGTTAAAACAACATGGCTGACATATATAGCTTCTGTAGCTAGAGAAGGAAGCTGAGTCTAGCAACAGACCAACTGGTAGTTACAACAACATGGCTGACATATATAGCTTGTGTAGCTAGAGAAGGAAGCTGAGTCAACCAACAGACCAACTGGTAGTTACAACAACATGGCTGACATATATAGTTTCTGTAGCTAGAGAAGGAAGCTAAATCAACCAACAGACCTACTGGTAGTTACAACAACATGGCTGACATATATAGCTTCTGTAGCTAGAGAAGGAAGCTGAGTCAAGCAACAGATCAACTGGTAGTTACAACAACATGGGTGACATATATAGTTTGTGTAGCTAGAGAAGGAAGCTGAGTCAACCAACAGACCGACTGGTAGTTACAACAATATGGCTGACATATATAGCTTGTGTAGCTAGAAAAGGAAGCTGAGTCAACCAACAGACCTACTGTTAGTTAAAACAACATGGCTGACATATATAACTTGTGTAGCTAGAGAATGAAGCTGAGTCAACCAACAGACCAACTGGTAGTTACAACAACATGGCTGACATATATAGTTTATGTAGCTAGAGAAGGAAGTTGAGTCAACAACAGACCAACTGGTAGTTACAACAACATGGCTGACATATATATCTTGTGTAGCTAGAGAAGGAAGCTGAGTCTACCAACAGACCAATTGGTAGTTACAACAAAATGGCTGACATATATAGATTGTGTAGCTAGAGAAGGAAGCTGAGTCAGTCAACAGACCAGCTGGTAGTTACAACAACATGGCTGACATTTATATCTTGTGTAGCTAGAGAAGGAAGCTGAGTCAACCAACAGACCAACTGGTAGTTACAACAACATGGCTGACATATATATATTGTGTAGCTAGAGAAGGAAGCTGAGTCAGTCACCAGACCAACTAGTAGTTACAACAACATGGCTGACATATATATCATGTGTAGCTAGAGAAGGAAGCTAAATCAACCAACAGACCAACTGGTAGTTACAACAACATGGCTGACATATATAGCTTGTGTAGCTAGAGAAGGAAGCTGAGTCATCCAACAGACCAACTGGTAGTTACAACAACATGGCTGACATATATAGCTTGTGTAGCTAGAGAAGGAAGCTGAGTCAACCAACAGACCAACTGGTAGTTACAACAACATGGCTGACATTTATATCTTGTGTAGCTAGATAATGAAGCTGAGTCTGCCAACAGACCTACTAGTAGTTACAACAACATGGCTGACATATATAGCTTGTGTAGCTAGAGAAGGCAGCTGAGTCATCCAACAGACCAACTTGTAGTTACAACAACATGGCTGGCATATATAGCTTGTGTAGCTAGAGAAGGAAGCTGAGTCAACCAATAGACGAACTGGTAGTTACAACAACATGGCTGACATATATAGTTTCTGTAGCTAGAGAAGGAAGCTAAGTCAACCAACAGACCTACTGGTAGTTACAACAACATGGCTGACATATATAGCTTCTGTATCTAGAGAAGGAAGCTGAGTCAAGCAACAGACCAACTGGTAGTTACAACAACATGGCTGACATATATAGTTTGTGTAGCTAGAGAAGGAAGCTGAGTCAACCAACATACCGACTGGTAGTTACAACAACATGGCTGACATATATAGCTTGTGTAGCTAGAAAAGGAAGCTGAGTCAACCAACAGACCTACTGGTAGTTAAAACAACATGGCTGACATATATACCTTGTATAGCTAGAGAATGAAGCTGAGTCAACCAACAGACCAACTGGTAGTTACAACAACATGGCTGACATATATAGTTTATGTAGCTAGAGAAGGAAGTTGAGTCAACAACAGAGCAACTGGTAGTTACAACAACATGGCTGACATATATATCTTGTGTAGCTAGAGAAGGAAGCTGAGTCTACCAACAGACCAATTGGTAGTTACAACAAAATGGCTGACATATATAGATTGTGTAGCTAGAGAAGGAAGCTGAGTCAGTCAACAGACCAGCTGGTAGTTACAACAACATGGCTGACATTTATATCTTGTGTAGCTAGAGAAGGAAGCTGAGTCAACCAACAGACCAACTGGTAGTTACAACAACATGGCTGACATATATATATTGTGTAGCTAGAGAAGGAAGCTGAGTCAGTCACCAGACCAACTAGTAGTTAGAACAACATGGCTGACATATATATCATGTGTAGCTAGAGAAGGAAGCTGAATCAACCAACAGACCAACTGGTAGTTACAACAACATGGCTGACATATATAGCTTGTGTAGCTAGAGAAGGAAGCTGAGTCAACCAACAGACCAACTGGTAGTAATAACAACATGGCTAACATATATAGCTTGTGTAGCTAGAGAAGGAAACTGAGTCAGTCAACAGACCACCTGGTAGTTACAACAACATGGCTGACATATATAGCTTGTGTAGCTAGAGAAGGAAGCTGAGTCAACCAACAGACCAACTGGTAGTTACAACAACATGGCTGATATATATAGCTTGTGTAGCTAGAGAAGGAAGCTGAGTCAGTCAACAGACCAAATGGTAGTTACAACAACATGGCTGACATATATAGCTTGTGTAGCTAGAGAAGGAAGCTGAGTCAACCAACAGACCAACTGGTAGTTACAACAACATGGCTGACATATATAGCTTGTGTAACTAGAGAAGGAAACTGAATCAGTCAACAGACCAACTGGTAGTTACAACAACATGGCTGACATATATGGCTTGTGTAGCTACAGAAGGAACCTGAGTCAACCAACAGACCTAGTGGTAGTTACAACAACATGGCTGACATATATAGCTCGTGTAGCGTGAGAAGGAAGATGACTTAGTCAACAGACCAACTAGTAGTTACAACAACATGGCTGACATATATATCTTGTGTAGCTAGAGAAGGAAGATGAGTCAGTCAACAGACCAACTAGTAGTTACAACCACATGGCTGACATATAAAGCTTGTGTAGCTAGAGAAGGAAGCTGAGACAGTCAACAGACCAACTAGTAGTTACAACTACATGGCTGACATATATATAGCTTGTGTAGCTAGAGAAGGAAGCTGAGACAGCCAACAGACCAACTGGTAGTTACAACAACATGGCTGACATATATAGCTTGTGTAGCTAGAGTAGGAAGGTGAGTCAGCCAACAGACCTAATAGTAGTTACAACAACATGGCTGACATATATAGCTTGTGTAACTAGAGAAGGAAGCTGAGTCTACCTATAGACCAACTGGTAGTTACAACAACATGGCTGACATATATAGCTTGTGTAGCTAGAGAAGAAAGCTGACTCAGTCAACAGACCTACTAGTAGTTACAACAACATGGCTGACATATATAGCTTGTGTAGCTAGAGAAGGAAGCTGAGTCAGTCAACAGACCAACTAGCTGTTACAACAACATGGCTGACATATATAGCTTGTGTAGCTAGAGAAGGAAGCTGAGTCAGTCAACAGACCAACTAGTAGTTACAACAACATGGCTGACATATATAGCTTGTGTAACTAGAGAAGGAAGCCGAGTCAGTCAACAGAACAACTAGTAGTTACAACAACATGGCTGACATATATCTTGTGTAGCTAGAGAAGGAAGCCGAGTCAGTCAACAGAACAACTAGTAGTTACAACAACATGGCTGACATATATATCTTGTGTAGCTAGAGAAGGAAGCTGATTTAACCAACATACCTACTGGTAGTTACAACAAAATGGCTGACATATATAGCTTGTGTAGCTAGAGAAGGAAGCTGAGTCAACCAACAGACCAACTGGTAGTTACAACAACATGTCTGACATATATAGCTTCTGTAGCTAGAGAAGGAAGCTAAGTCAACCAACAGACCTACTGGTAGTTACAACAACATGGCTGACATATATAGCTTCTGTAGTTAGAGAAGGAAGCTGAGTCAAGCAACAGACCAACTGGTAGTTACAACAACATGGCTGACATATATAGCTTGTGTAGCTAGAGAAGGAAGCTGAGTCAACCAACAGACCAACTGGTAGTTACAACAACATGGCTGACATATATAGCTTGTGTAGCTAGAGAAGGAAGCTGAGTCAACCAACAGACCAACTGGTAGTTACAACAACATGGCTGACATATATATCTTGTGTAGCTAGTGAAGGAAGCTGATTTAACCAACAGACCTACTGGTAGTTACAACAAAATGGCTGACATATATAGCTTGTGTAGCTAGAGAAGGAAGCTGACTCAACCAACAGACCAACTGGTATTTACAACAACATGGCTGACATATATAGCTTCTGTAGCTAGAGAAGGAAGCTGAGTCAACCTAGAGACCAACTGGTAGTTACAACAACATGGCTGACATATATAGCTTGTGTAGCTAGATAATGAAGCTGAGTCAGCCAACAGACCTACTAGTAGTTACAACAACATGGCTGACTTATATAGCTTGTGTAGCTAGAGAAGGCAGCTGAGACAACTAACAGACCAACTGGTAGTTACAACAACATGGCTGACATATATAGATGGTGTAGCTAGAGAAGGAAGCGGAGTCAACCAACAGACCAACTGGTAGTTACAACAACATGGCTGACATATAATGCTTCTGTAGCTAGAAAAGGAAGCTAAGTCAACCAACAGACCTACTGGTAGTTACAACAACATTGCTGACATATATAGCTTCTGTAGCTAGAGAAGGAAGCTGAGTCAAGCAACAGACCAACTGGTAGTTACAACAACATGGCTGACATATATAGCTTGTGTAGCTAGAGAAGGAGGCTGAGTCAACCAACAGACCAACTGGTAGTTACAACAACATGGCTGACATATATAGCTTGTGTAGCTAGAGAAGGAAGCTGAGTCAACCAACAGACCAACTGGTAGTTACAACAACATGGCTGACATATATATCTTGTGTAGCTAGTGAAGGAAGCTGATTTAACCAACAGACCTACTGGTAGTTACAACAAAATTGCTGACATATATAGCTTGTGTAGCTAGAGAAGGAAGCTGACTCAACCA
Organism: Eledone cirrhosa; assembly: GCA_964016885.1. NCBI lineage: Eukaryota > Metazoa > Mollusca > Cephalopoda > Octopoda > Eledonidae > Eledone > Eledone cirrhosa. The sequence goes on from OZ024740.1 coordinate 23,796,316, forward strand.
ACAGACCAACTGGTATTTACAACAACATGGCTGACATATATAGCTTCTGTAGCTAGAGAAGGAAGCTGAGTCTACCAACAGACCAATTGGTAGTTACAACAACATGGCTGACATTTATATCTTGTGTAGCTAGAAAAGGAAGCTGAGTCAACCAAGAGACCAACTGGTAGTTACAACAACATGACTGACATATATAGCTTGTGTAGCTAGAGATCGAAGCTGAGTCAACCAACAGACCAACTGGTAGTTACAACAACATGGCTGACATTTATAACTTGTGTAGCTAGATAATGAAGCTGAGTCAGCCAACAGACCTACTAGTAGTTACAACAACATGGCTGACTTATATAGCTTGTGTAGCTAGAGAAGGCAGCTGAGACAACTAACAGACCAACTGGTAGTTACAACAACATGGCTGACATATATAGCTTGTGTAGCTAGAGAAGGAAGCTGAGTCAACCAACAGACCGACTGGTAGTTACAACAACATGGCTGAAATATATAGCTTGTGTAGCTAGAGAAGGAAGCGGAGTCAACCAACAGACCAACTGGTAGTTACAACAACATGGCTGATATATATAGCTAGTGTAGCTTGAGAAGGAAGCTGAGTCAACCAACAGACCAACTGGTAGTTACAACAACATGGCTGACATATATATCTTGTGTAGCTACTGAAGGAAGCTGATTTAACCAACAGACCTACTGGTAGTTACAACAAAAAGGCTGACATATATAGCTTGTGTAGCTAGAGAAGGAAGCTGACTCAACCAACAGACCAACTGGTATTTATAACAACATGGCTGACATATATAGCTTCTGTAGCTAGAGAAGGAAGCTTAGTCTACCAACAGACCAATTGGTAGTTACAACAACATGGCTGACATATATAGCTTGTGTAGCTAGAGAAGGAAGATTAGTCAACCAACAGACCAACTGGTAGTTACAACAACATGGCTGACATTTATATCTTGTGTAGCTAGATAATGAAGCTGAGTCAGCCAACAGACCTACTAGTAGTTACAACAACATGGCTGACATATATAACTTGTGTAGCTAGAGAAGGCAGCTGAGTCAACCAACAGACCAACTGGTAGTTACAACAACATGGCTGACATATATAGCTTGTGTAGCTAGAGAAGGAAACTGAGTCAGTCAACAGACCACCTTGTAGTTACAACAACATGGCTGACATATATAACTTGTGTAGCTAGAGAAGGAAGCTGAGTCACCCAACAGACCAACTGGTAGTTACAACAACATGGCTGATATATATAGCTTGTGTAGCTAGAGAAGGAAGCTGAGTCAGTCAACAGACCAACTGGTAGTTACAACAACATGGCTGACATATATAGCTTGTGTAGCTAGAGAAGGAAGCTGAGTCAACCAACAGACCGACTGGTAGTTACAACAACATGGCTGACATATATAGCTTGTGTAGCTAGAAAAGGAAGCTGAGTCAACCAACAGACCAACTGGTAGTTACAACAACATGGCTGACATATATATCTTGTGTAGCTAGAGAAAGAAGCTGAGTCAACCAACAGACAAACTGGTAGTTACAATAACATGGGTGACATTTATATCTTGTATAGCTAGAGAAGGAATCTGAGTCAACCAACAGACCAACTGGTAGTTACAACAACATGGCTGACATATATATCTTGTGTAGCTAGAGAAAGAAGCTGAGTCAACCAACAGACCAACTCGTGGTTACAATAACATGGCTGACATTTATATCTTGTGTAGCTAGAGAATGAAGCTGAGTCAGCTAACAGACCTACTAGCAGTTACAACAACATGGCAGACATATATAGCTTGTGTAGCTAGAGAAGGCAGCTGAGTCAACCAACAGAACAACTGGTAGTTACAACAACATGGCTGACATATATAGCTTGTGTAGCTAGAGAAGGAAGCTGAGTCAAGCAACAGACCAACTGGTAGTTACAACAACATGGCTGACATATATAGCTTGTGTAGCTAGAGAAGGAAGCTGAGTCAACCAACAGACCAACTGGTAGTTACAACAACATGGCTGACATTTATATCTTGTGTAGCTAGATAATGAAGCTGAGTCTGCCAACAGACCTACTAGTAGTTACAAAAACATGGCTGACATATATAGCTTGTGTAGCTAGTGAAGGCAGCTGAGTCAACCAACAGACCAACTGGTAGTTACAACAACATGGCTGACATATATAGCTTGTGTAGCTAGAGAAGGAAGCTGAGTCAACCAACAGACCAACTGGTAGTTACAACAACATGGCTGACATATATAGTTTCTGTAGCTAGAGAAGGAAGCTAAGTCAACCAACAGACCTACTGGTAGTTACAACAACATGGCTGACATATATAGCTTCTGTAGCTAGAGAAGGAAGCTGAGTCAAGCAACAGACCAACTGGTAGTTACAAAAACATGGCTGACATATATACCTTGTGTAGCTAGAGAAGGAAGCTGAGTCAACCAACAGACCGACTGGTAGTTACAACAACATGGCTGACATATATAGTTTATGTAGCTAGAGAAGGAAGTTGAGTCAACAACATACCAACTGGTAGTTACAACAACATGGCTGACATATATATCTTGTGTAGCTAGAGAAGGAAGCTGAGTCTACCAACAGACCAATTGGTAGTTATAACAAAATGGCTGACATATATAGATTGTGTAGCTAGAGAAGGAAGCTGAGTCAGTCAACAGACCAGCTGGTAGTTACAACAACATGGCTGACATTTATATCTTGTGTAGCTAGAGAAGGAAGCTGAGTCAACCAACAGACCAACTGGTAGTTACAACAACATGGCTGACATTTATAACTTGTGTAGCTAGATAATGAAGCTGAGTCAGCCAACAGACCTACTAGTAGTTACAACAACATGGCTGACTTATATAGCTTGTGTAGCTAGAGAAGGCAGCTGAGACAACTAACAGACCAACTGGTAGTTACAACAACATGGCTGACATATATAGCTTGTGTAGCTAGAGAAGGAAGCTGAGTCAACCAACAGACCGACTGGTAGTTACAACAACATGGCTGACATATATAGCTTGTGTAGCTAGAGAAGGAAGCGGAGTCAACCAACAGACCAACTGGTAGTTACAACAACATGGCTGATATATATAGCTAGTGTAGCTTGAGAAGGAAGCTGAGTCAACCAACAGACCAACTGGTAGTTACAACAACATGGCTGACATATATATCTTGTGTAGCTACTGAAGGAAGCTGATTTAACCAACAGACCTACTGGTAGTTACAACAAAAAGGCTGACATATATAGCTTGTGTAGCTAGAGAAGGAAGCTGACTCAACCAACAGACCAACTGGTATTTACAACAACATGGCTGACATATATAGCTTCTGTAGCTAGAGAAGGAAGCTGAGTCTACCAACAGACCAATTGGTAGTTACAACAACATGGCTGACATTTATATCTTGTGTAGCTAGAAAAGGAAGCTGAGTCAACCAAGAGACCAACTGGTAGTTACAACAACAAGACTGACATATATAGCTTGTGTAGCTAGAGAAGGAAGCTGAGTCAACCAACAGACCAACTGGTAGTTACAACAACATGGCTGACATTTATATCTTGTGTAGCTAGATAATGAAGCTGAGTCTGACAACAGACCTACTAGTAGTTACAAAAACATGGCTGACATATATAGCTTGTGTAGCTAGTGAAGGCAGCTGAGTCAACCAACAGACCAACTGGTAGTTACAACAACATGGCTGACATATATAGCTTGTGTAGCTAGAGAAGGAAGCTGAGTCAACCAACAGACCAACTGGTAGTTACAACAACATGGCTGACATATATAGTTTCTGTAGCTAGAGAAGGAAGCTAAGTCAACCAACAGACCTACTGGTAGTTACAACAACATGGCTGACATATATAGCTTCTGTAGCTAGAGAAGGAAGCTGAGTCAAGCAACAGACCAACTGGTAGTTACAAAAACATGGCTGACATATATACCTTGTGTAGCTAGAGAAGGAAGCTGAGTCAACCAACAGACCGACTGGTAGTTACAACAACATGGCTGACATATATAGTTTATGTAGCTAGAGAAGGAAGTTGAGTCAACAACATACCAACTGGTAGTTACAACAACATGGCTGACATATATATCTTGTGTAGCTACTGAAGGAAGCTGATTTAACCAACAGACCTACTGGTAGTTACAACAAAAAGGCTGACATATATAGCTTGTGTAGCTAGAGAAGGAAGCTGACTCAACCAACAGACCAACTGGTATTTATAACAACATGGCTGACATATATAGCTTCTGTAGCTAGAGAAGGAAGCTTAGTCTACCAACAGACCAATTGGTAGTTACAACAACATGGCTGACATATATAGCTTGTGTAGCTAGAGAAGGAAGATTAGTCAACCAACAGACCAACTGGTAGTTACAACAACATGGCTGACATTTATATCTTGTGTAGCTAGATAATGAAGCTGAGTCAGCCAACAGACCTACTAGTAGTTACAACAACATGGCTGACATATATAACTTGTGTAGCTAGAGAAGGCAGCTGAGTCAACCAACAGACCAACTGGTAGTTACAACAACATGGCTGACATATATAGCTTGTGTAGCTAGAGAAGGAAACTGAGTCAGTCAACAGACCACCTTGTAGTTACAACAACATGGCTGACATATATAACTTGTGTAGCTAGAGAAGGAAGCTGAGTCACCCAACAGACCAACTGGTAGTTACAACAACATAGCTGATATATATAGCTTGTGTAGCTAGAGAAGGAAGCTGAGTCAGTCAACAGACCAACTGGTAGTTACAACAACATGGCTGACATATATAGCTTGTGTAGCTAGAGAAGGAAGCTGAGTCAACCAACAGACCGACTGGTAGTTACAACAACATGGCTGACATATATAGCTTGTGTAGCTAGAAAAGGAAGCTGAGTCAACCAACAGACCAACTGGTAGTTACAACAACATGGCTGACATATATATCTTGTGTAGCTAGAGAAAGAAGCTGAGTCAACCAACAGACAAACTGGTAGTTACAATAACATGGGTGACATTTATATCTTGTATAGCTAGAGAAGGAATCTGAGTCAACCAACAGACCAACTGGTAGTTACAACAACATGGCTGACATATATATCTTGTGTAGCTAGAGAAAGAAGCTGAGTCAACCAACAGACCAACTCGTGGTTACAATAACATGGCTGACATTTATATCTTGTGTAGCTAGAGAATGAAGCTGAGTCAGCTAACAGACCTACTAGCAGTTACAACAACATGGCAGACATATATAGCTTGTGTAGCTAGAGAAGGCAGCTGAGTCAACCAACAGAACAACTGGTAGTTACAACAACATGGCTGACATATATAGCTTGTGTAGCTAGAGAAGGAAGCTGAGTCAAGCAACAGACCAACTGGTAGTTACAACAACATGGCTGACATATATAGCTTGTGTAGCTAGAGAAGGAAGCTGAGTCAACCAACAGACCAACTGGTAGTTACAACAACATGGCTGACATTTATATCTTATGTAGCTAGATAATGAAGCTGAGTCTGCCAACAGACCTACTAGTAGTTACAAAAACATGGCTGACATATATAGCTTGTGTAGCTAGTGAAGGCAGCTGAGTCAACCAACAGACCAACTGGTAGTTACAACAACATGGCTGACATATATAGCTTGTGTAGCTAGAGAAGGAAGCTGAGTCAACCAACAGACCAACTGGTAGTTACAACAAAATGGCTGACATATATAGTTTCTGTAGCTAGAGAAGGAAGCTAAGTCAACCAACAGACCTACTGGTAGTTACAACAACATGGCTGACATATATAGCTTCTGTAGCTAGAGAAGGAAGCTGAGTCAAGCAACAGACCAACTGGTAGTTACAAAAACATGGCTGACATATATACCTTGTGTAGCTAGAGAAGGAAGCTGAGTCAACCAACAGACCGACTGGTAGTTACAACAACATGGCTGACATATATAGTTTATGTAGCTAGAGAAGGAAGTTGAGTCAACAACATACCAACTGGTAGTTACAACAACATGGCTGACATATATATCTTGTGTAGCTAGAGAAGGAAGCTGAGTCTACCAACAGACCAATTGGTAGTTATAACAAAATGGCTGACATATATAGATTGTGTAGCTAGAGAAGGAAGCTGAGTCAGTCAACAGACCAGCTGGTAGTTACAACAACATGGCTGACATTTATATCTTGTGTAGCTAGAGAAGGAAGCTGAGTCAACCAACAGACCAACTGGTAGTTACAACAACATGGCTGACATTTATAACTTGTGTAGCTAGATAATGAAGCTGAGTCAGCCAACAGACCTACTAGTAGTTACAACAACATGGCTGACTTATATAGCTTGTGTAGCTAGAGAAGGCAGCTGAGACAACTAACAGACCAACTGGTAGTTACAACAACATGGCTGACATATATAGCTTGTGTAGCTAGAGAAGGAAGCTGAGTCAACCAACAGACCGACTGGTAGTTACAACAACATGGCTGACATATATAGCTTGTGTAGCTAGAGAAGGAAGCGGAGTCAACCAACAGACCAACTGGTAGTTACAACAACATGGCTGATATATATAGCTAGTGTAGCTTGAGAAGGAAGCTGAGTCAACCAACAGACCAACTGGTAGTTACAACAACATGGCTGACATATATATCTTGTGTAGCTACTGAAGGAAGCTGATTTAACCAACAGACCTACTGGTAGTTACAACAAAAAGACTGACATATATAGCTTGTGTAGCTAGAGAAGGAAGCTGACTCAACCAACAGACCAACTGGTATTTACAACAACATGGCTGACATATATAGCTTCTGTAGCTAGAGAAGGAAGCTGAGTCTACCAACAGACCAATTGGTAGTTACAACAACATGGCTGACATTTATATCTTGTGTAGCTAGAAAAGGAAGCTGAGTCAACCAAGAGACCAACTGGTAGTTACAACAACATGACTGACATATATAGCTTGTGTAGCTAGAGAAGGAAGCTGAGTCAACCAACAGACCAACTGGTAGTTACAACAACATGGCTGACATTTATATCTTGTGTAGCTAGATAATGAAGCTGAGTCTGCCAACAGACCTACTAGTAGTTACAAAAACATGGCTGACATATATAGCTTGTGTAGCTAGTGAAGGCAGCTGAGTCAACCAACAGACCAACTGGTAGTTACAACAACATGGCTGACATATATAGCTTGTGTAGCTAGAGAAGGAAGCTGAGTCAACCAACAGACCAACTGGTAGTTACAACAACATGGCTGACATATATAGTTTCTGTAGCTAGAGAAGGAAGCTAAGTCAACCAACAGACCTACTGGTAGTTACAACAACATGGCTGACATATATAGCTTCTGTAGCTAGAGAAGGAAGCTGAGTCAAGCAACAGACCAACTGGTAGTTACAAAAACATGGCTGACATATATACCTTGTGTAGCTAGAGAAGGAAGCTGAGTCAACCAACAGACCGACTGGTAGTTACAACAACATGGCTGACATATATAGTTTATGTAGCTAGAGAAGGAAGTTGAGTCAACAACATACCAACTGGTAGTTACAACAACATGGCTGACATATATATCTTGTGTAGCTAGAGAAGGAAGCTGAGTCTACCAACAGACCAATTGGTAGTTATAACAAAATGGCTGACATATATAGATTGTGTAGCTAGAGAAGGAAGCTGAGTCAGTCAACAGACCAGCTGGTAGTTACAACAACATGGCTGACATTTATATCTTGTGTAGCTAGAGAAGGAAGCTGAGTCAACCAACAGACCAACTGGTAGTTACAACAACATGGCTGACATTTATAACTTGTGTAGCTAGATAATGAAGCTGAGTCAGCCAACAGACCTACTAGTAGTTACAACAACATGGCTGACTTATATAGCTTGTGTAGCTAGAGAAGGCAGCTGAGACAACTAACAGACCAACTGGTAGTTACAACAACATGGCTGACATATATAGCTTGTGTAGCTAGAGAAGGAAGCTGAGTCAACCAACAGACCGACTGGTAGTTACAACAACATGGCTGACATATATAGCTTGTGTAGCTAGAGAAGGAAGCGGAGTCAACCAACAGACCAACTGGTAGTTACAACAACATGGCTGATATATATAGCTAGTGTAGCTTGAGAAGGAAGCTGAGTCAACCAACAGACCAACTGGTAGTTACAACAACATGGCTGACATATATATCTTGTGTAGCTACTGAAGGAAGCTGATTTAACCAACAGACCTACTGGTAGTTACAACAAAAAGGCTGACATATATAGCTTGTGTAGCTAGAGAAGGAAGCTGACTCAACCAACAGACCAACTGGTATTTACAACAACATGGCTGACATATATAGCTTCTGTAGCTAGAGAAGGAAGCTGAGTCTACCAACAGACCAATTGGTAGTTACAACAACATGGCTGACATTTATATCTTGTGTAGCTAGAAAAGGAAGCTGAGTCAACCAAGAGACCAACTGGTAGTTACAACAACATGACTGACATATATAGCTTGTGTAGCTAGAGATCGAAGCTGAGTCAACCAACAGACCAACTGGTAGTTACAACAACATGGCTGACATTTATAACTTGTGTAGCTAGATAATGAAGCTGAGTCAGCCAACAGACCTACTAGTAGTTACAACAACATGGCTGACTTATATAGCTTGTGTAGCTAGAGAAGGCAGCTGAGACAACTAACAGACCAACTGGTAGTTACAACAACATGGCTGACATATATAGCTTGTGTAGCTAGAGAAGGAAGCTGAGTCAACCAACAGACCGACTGGTAGTTACAACAACATGGCTGAAATATATAGCTTGTGTAGCTAGAGAAGGAAGCGGAGTCAACCAACAGACCAACTGGTAGTTACAACAACATGGCTGATATATATAGCTAGTGTAGCTTGAGAAGGAAGCTGAGTCAACCAACAGACCAACTGGTAGTTACAACAACATGGCTGACATATATATCTTGTGTAGCTACTGAAGGAAGCTGATTTAACCAACAGACCTACTGGTAGTTACAACAAAAAGGCTGACATATATAGCTTGTGTAGCTAGAGAAGGAAGCTGACTCAACCAACAGACCAACTGGTATTTATAACAACATGGCTGACATATATAGCTTCTGTAGCTAGAGAAGGAAGCTTAGTCTACCAACAGACCAATTGGTAGTTACAACAACATGGCTGACATATATAGCTTGTGTAGCTAGAGAAGGAAGATTAGTCAACCAACAGACCAACTGGTAGTTACAACAACATGGCTGACATTTATATCTTGTGTAGCTAGATAATGAAGCTGAGTCAGCCAACAGACCTACTAGTAGTTACAACAACATGGCTGACTTATATAGCTTGTGTAGCTAGAGAAGGCAGCTGAGACAACTAACAGACCAACTGGTAGTTACAACAACATGGCTGACATATATAGCTTGTGTAGCTAGAGAAGGAAGCTGAGTCAACCAACAGACCGACTGGTAGTTACAACAACATGGCTGACATATATAGCTTGTGTAGCTAGAGAAGGAAGCGGAGTCAACCAACAGACCAACTGGTAGTTACAACAACATGGCTGATATATATAGCTAGTGTAGCTTGAGAAGGAAGCTGAGTCAATCAACAGACCAACTGGTAGTTACAACAACATGGCTGACATATATATCTTGTGTAGCTACTGAAGGAAGCTGATTTAACCAACAGACCTACTGGTAGTTACAACAAAAAGGCTGACATATATAGCTTGTGTAGCTAGAGAAGGAAGCTGACTCAACCAACAGACCAACTGGTATTTACAACAACATGGCTGACATATATAGCTTCTGTAGCTAGAGAAGGAAGCTGAGTCTACCAAAAGACCAATTGGTAGTTACAACAACATGGCTGACATTTATATCTTGTGTAGCTAGAAAAGGAAGCTGAGTCAACCAAGAGACCAACTGGTAGTTACAACAACATGACTGACATATATAGCTTGTGTAGCTAGAGATCGAAGCTGAGTCAACCAACAGACCAACTGGTAGTTACAACAACATGGCTGACATTTATAACTTGTGTAGCTAGATAATGAAGCTGAGTCAGCCAACAGACCTACTAGTAGTTACAACAACATGGCTGACTTATATAGCTTGTGTAGCTAGAGAAGGCAGCTGAGACAACTAACAGACCAACTGGTAGTTACAACAACATGGCTGACATATATAGCTTGTGTAGCTAGAGAAGGAAGCTGAGTCAACCAACAGACCGACTGGTAGTTACAACAACATGGCTGAAATATATAGCTTGTGTAGCTAGAGAAGGAAGCGGAGTCAACCAACAGACCAACTGGTAGTTACAACAACATGGCTGATATATATAGCTAGTGTAGCTTGAGAAGGAAGCTGAGTCAACCAACAGACCAACTGGTAGTTACAACAACATGGCTGACATATATATCTTGTGTAGCTACTGAAGGAAGCTGATTTAACCAACAGACCTACTGGTAGTTACAACAAAAAGGCTGACATATATAGCTTGTGTAGCTAGAGAAGGAAGCTGACTCAACCAACAGACCAACTGGTATTTATAACAACATGGCTGACATATATAGCTTCTGTAGCTAGAGAAGGAAGCTTAGTCTACCAACAGACCAATTGGTAGTTACAACAACATGGCTGACATATATAGCTTGTGTAGCTAGAGAAGGAAGATTAGTCAACCAACAGACCAACTGGTAGTTACAACAACATGGCTGACATTTATATCTTGTGTAGCTAGATAATGAAGCTGAGTCAGCCAACAGACCTACTAGTAGTTACAACAACATGGCTGACATATATAACTTGTGTAGCTAGAGAAGGCAGCTGAGTCAACCAACAGACCAACTGGTAGTTACAACAACATGGCTGACATATATAGCTTGTGTAGCTAGAGAAGGAAACTGAGTCAGTCAACAGACCACCTGGTAGTTACAACAACATGGCTGACATATATAACTTGTGTAGCTAGAGAAGGAAGCTGAGTCACCCAACAGACCAACTGGTAGTTACAACAACATGGCTGATATATATAGCTTGTGTAGCTAGAGAAGGAAGCTGAGTCAGTCAACAGACCAACTGGTAGTTACAACAACATGGCTGACATATATAGCTTGTGTAGCTAGAGAAGGAAGCTGAGTCAACCAACAGACCGACTGGTAGTTACAACAACATGGCTGACATATATAGCTTGTGTAGCTAGAAAAGGAAGCTGAGTCAACCAACAGACCAACTGGTAGTTACAACAACATGGCTGACATATATATCTTGTGTAGCTAGAGAAAGAAGCTGAGTCAACCAACAGACAAACTGGTAGTTACAATAACATGGGTGACATTTATATCTTGTATAGCTAGAGAAGGAATCTGAGTCAACCAACAGACCAACTGGTAGTTACAACAACATGGCTGACATATATATCTTGTGTAGCTAGAGAAAGAAGCTGAGTCAACCAACAGACCAACTCGTGGTTACAATAACATGGCTGACATTTATATCTTGTGTAGCTAGAGAATGAAGCTGAGTCAGCTAACAGACCTACTAGCAGTTACAACAACATGGCAGACATATATAGCTTGTGTAGCTAGAGAAGGCAGCTGAGTCAACCAACAGAACAACTGGTAGTTACAACAACATGGCTGACATATATAGCTTGTGTAGCTAGAGAAGGAAGCTGAGTCAAGCAACAGACCAACTGGTAGTTACGACAACATTGCTGACATATATAGCTTGTGTAGCTAGAGAAGGAAGCTGAGTCAACCAACAGACCAACTGGTAGTTACAACAACATGGCTGACATTTATATCTTGTGTAGCTAGATAATGAAGCTGAGTCTGCCAACAGACCTACTAGTAGTTACAACAACATGGCTGACATATATAGCTTGTGTAGCTAGTGAAGGCAGCTGAGTCAACCAACAGACCAACTGGTAGTTACAACAACATGGCTGACATATATAGCTTGTGTAGCTAGAGAAGGAAGCTGAGTCAACCAACAGACCAACTGGTAGTTACAACAACATGGCTGACATATATAGTTTCTGTAGCTAGAGAAGGAAGCTAAGTCAACCAACAGACCTACTGGTAGTTACAACAACATGGCTGACATATATAGCTTCTGTAGCTAGAGAAGGAAGCTGAGTCAAGCAACAGACCAACTGGTAGTTACAAAAACATGGCTGACATATATACCTTGTGTAGCTAGAGAAGGAAGCTGAGTCAACCAACAGACCGACTGGTAGTTACAACAACATGGCTGACATATATAGTTTATGTAGCTAGAGAAGGAAGTTGAGTCAACAACATACCAACTGGTAGTTACAACAACATGGCTGACATATATATCTTGTGTAGCTAGAGAAGGAAGCTGAGTCTACCAACAGACCAATTGGTAGTTATAACAAAATGGCTGACATATATAGATTGTGTAGCTAGAGAAGGAAGCTGAGTCAGTCAACAGACCAGCTGGTAGTTACAACAACATGGCTGACATTTATATCTTGTGTAGCTAGAGAAGGAAGCTGAGTCAACCAACAGACCAACTGGTAGTTACAACAACATGGCTGACATTTATAACTTGTGTAGCTAGATAATGAAGCTGAGTCAGCCAACAGACCTACTAGTAGTTACAACAACATGGCTGACTTATATAGCTTGTGTAGCTAGAGAAGGCAGCTGAGACAACTAACAGACCAACTGGTAGTTACAACAACATGGCTGACATATATAGCTTGTGTAGCTAGAGAAGGAAGCTGAGTCAACCAACAGACCGACTGGTAGTTACAACAACATGGCTGACATATATAGCTTGTGTAGCTAGAGAAGGAAGCGGAGTCAACCAACAGACCAACTGGTAGTTACAACAACATGGCTGATATATATAGCTAGTGTAGCTTGAGAAGGAAGCTGAGTCAACCAACAGACCAACTGGTAGTTACAACAACATGGCTGACATATATATCTTGTGTAGCTACTGAAGGAAGCTGATTTAACCAACAGACCTACTGGTAGTTACAACAAAAAGGCTGACATATATAGCTTGTGTAGCTAGAGAAGGAAGCTGACTCAACCAACAGACCAACTGGTATTTACAACAACATGGCTGACATATATAGCTTCTGTAGCTAGAGAAGGAAGCTGAGTCTACCAACAGACCAATTGGTAGTTACAACAACATGGCTGACATTTATATCTTGTGTAGCTAGAAAAGGAAGCTGAGTCAACCAAGAGACCAACTGGTAGTTACAACAACATGACTGACATATATAGCTTGTGTAGCTAGAGATCGAAGCTGAGTCAACCAACAGACCAACTGGTAGTTACAACAACATGGCTGACATTTATAACTTGTGTAGCTAGATAATGAAGCTGAGTCAGCCAACAGACCTACTAGTAGTTACAACAACATGGCTGACTTATATAGCTTGTGTAGCTAGAGAAGGCAGCTGAGACAACTAACAGACCAACTGGTAGTTACAACAACATGGCTGACATATATAGCTTGTGTAGCTAGAGAAGGAAGCTGAGTCAACCAACAGACCGACTGGTAGTTACAACAACATGGCTGAAATATATAGCTTGTGTAGCTAGAGAAGGAAGCGGAGTCAACCAACAGACCAACTGGTAGTTACAACAACATGGCTGATATATATAGCTAGTGTAGCTTGAGAAGGAAGCTGAGTCAACCAACAGACCAACTGGTAGTTACAACAACATGGCTGACATATATATCTTGTGTAGCTACTGAAGGAAGCTGATTTAACCAACAGACCTACTGGTAGTTACAACAAAAAGGCTGACATATATAGCTTGTGTAGCTAGAGAAGGAAGCTGACTCAACCAACAGACCAACTGGTATTTATAACAACATGGCTGACATATATAGCTTCTGTAGCTAGAGAAGGAAGCTTAGTCTACCAACAGACCAATTGGTAGTTACAACAACATGGCTGACATATATAGCTTGTGTAGCTAGAGAAGGAAGATTAGTCAACCAACAGACCAACTGGTAGTTACAACAACATGGCTGACATTTATATCTTGTGTAGCTAGATAATGAAGCTGAGTCAGCCAACAGACCTACTAGTAGTTACAACAACATGGCTGACATATATAACTTGTGTAGCTAGAGAAGGCAGCTGAGTCAACCAACAGACCAACTGGTAGTTACAACAACATGGCTGACATATATAGCTTGTGTAGCTAGAGAAGGAAACTGAGTCAGTCAACAGACCACCTGGTAGTTACAACAACATGGCTGACATATATAACTTGTGTAGCTAGAGAAGGAAGCTGAGTCACCCAACAGACCAACTGGTAGTTACAACAACATGGCTGATATATATAGCTTGTGTAGCTAGAGAAGGAAGCTGAGTCAGTCAACAGACCAACTGGTAGTTACAACAACATGGCTGACATATATAGCTTGTGTAGCTAGAGAAGGAAGCTGAGTCAACCAACAGACCGACTGGTAGTTACAACAACATGGCTGACATATATAGCTTGTGTAGCTAGAAAAGGAAGCTGAGTCAACCAACAGACCAACTGGTAGTTACAACAACATGGCTGACATATATATCTTGTGTAGCTAGAGAAAGAAGCTGAGTCAACCAACAGACAAACTGGTAGTTACAATAACATGGGTGACATTTATATCTTGTATAGCTAGAGAAGGAATCTGAGTCAACCAACAGACCAACTGGTAGTTACAACAACATGGCTGACATATATATCTTGTGTAGCTAGAGAAAGAAGCTGAGTCAACCAACAGACCAACTCGTGGTTACAATAACATGGCTGACATTTATATCTTGTGTAGCTAGAGAATGAAGCTGAGTCAGCTAACAGACCTACTAGCAGTTACAACAACATGGCAGACATATATAGCTTGTGTAGCTAGAGAAGGCAGCTGAGTCAACCAACAGAACAACTGGTAGTTACAACAACATGGCTGACATATATAGTTTCTGTAGCTAGAGAAGGAAGCTAAGTCAACCAACAGACCTACTGGTAGTTACAACAACATGGCTGACATATATAGCTTCTGTAGCTAGAGAAGGAAGCTGAGTCAAGCAACAGACCAACTGGTAGTTACAAAAACATGGCTGACATATATACCTTGTGTAGCTAGAGAAGGAAGCTGAGTCAACCAACAGACCGACTGGTAGTTACAACAACATGGCTGACATATATAGTTTATGTAGCTAGAGAAGGAAGTTGAGTCAACAACATACCAACTGGTAGTTACAACAACATGGCTGACATATATATCTTGTGTAGCTAGAGAAGGAAGCTGAGTCTACCAACAGACCAATTGGTAGTTATAACAAAATGGCTGACATATATAGATTGTGTAGCTAGAGAAGGAAGCTGAGTCAGTCAACAGACCAGCTGGTAGTTACAACAACATGGCTGACATTTATATCTTGTGTAGCTAGAGAAGGAAGCTGAGTCAACCAACAGACCAACTGGTAGTTACAACAACATGGCTGACATTTATAACTTGTGTAGCTAGATAATGAAGCTGAGTCAGCCAACAGACCTACTAGTAGTTACAACAACATGGCTGACTTATATAGCTTGTGTAGCTAGAGAAGGCAGCTGAGACAACTAACAGACCAACTGGTAGTTACAACAACATGGCTGACATATATAGCTTGTGTAGCTAGAGAAGGAAGCTGAGTCAACCAACAGACCGACTGGTAGTTACAACAACATGGCTGACATATATAGCTTGTGTAGCTAGAGAAGGAAGCGGAGTCAACCAACAGACCAACTGGTAGTTACAACAACATGGCTGATATATATAGCTAGTGTAGCTTGAGAAGGAAGCTGAGTCAACCAACAGACCAACTGGTAGTTACAACAACATGGCTGACATATATATCTTGTGTAGCTACTGAAGGAAGCTGATTTAACCAACAGACCTACTGGTAGTTACAACAAAAAGGCTGACATATATAGCTTGTGTAGCTAGAGAAGGAAGCTGACTCAACCAACAGACCAACTGGTATTTATAACAACATGGCTGACATATATAGCTTCTGTAGCTAGAGAAGGAAGCTTAGTCTACCAACAGACCAATTGGTAGTTACAACAACATGGCTGACATATATAGCTTGTGTAGCTAGAGAAGGAAGATTAGTCAACCAACAGACCAACTGGTAGTTACAACAACATGGCTGACATTTATATCTTGTGTAGCTAGATAATGAAGCTGAGTCAGCCAACAGACCTACTAGTAGTTACAACAACATGGCTGACATATATAACTTGTGTAGCTAGAGAAGGCAGCTGAGTCAACCAACAGACCAACTGGTAGTTACAACAACATGGCTGACATATATAGCTTGTGTAGCTAGAGAAGGAAACTGAGTCAGTCAACAGACCACCTGGTAGTTACAACAACATGGCTGACATATACAACTTGTGTAGCTAGAGAAGGAAGCTGAGTCACCCAACAGACCAACTGGTAGTTACAACAACATGGCTGATATATATAGCTTGTGTAGCTAGAGAAGGAAGCTGAGTCTGTCAACAGACCAACTGGTAGTTACAACAACATGGCTGACATATATAGCTTGTGTAGCTAGAGAAGGAAGCTGAGTCAACCAACAGACCGACTGGTAGTTACAACAACATGGCTGACATATATAGCTTGTGTAGCTAGAAAAGGAAGCTGAGTCAACCAACAGACCAACTGGTAGTTACAACAACATGGCTGACATATATATCTTGTGTAGCTAGAGAAAGAAGCTGAGTCAACCAACAGACAAACTGGTAGTTACAATAACATGGGTGACATTTATATCTTGTATAGCTAGAGAAGGAATCTGAGTCAACCAACAGACCAACTGGTAGTTACAACAACATGGCTGACATATATATCTTGTGTAGCTAGAGAAAGAAGCTGAGTCAACCAACAGACCAACTCGTGGTTACAATAACATGGCTGACATTTATATCTTGTGTAGCTAGAGAATGAAGCTGAGTCAGCTAACAGACCTACTAGCAGTTACAACAACATGGCAGACATATATAGCTTGTGTAGCTAGAGAAGGCAGCTGAGTCAACCAACAGAACAACTGGTAGTTACAACAACATGGCTGACATATATAGCTTGTGTAGCTAGAGAAGGAAGCTGAGTCAAGCAACAGACCAACTGGTAGTTACAACAACATGGCTGACATATATAGCTTGTGTAGCTAGAGAAGGAAGCTGAGTCAACCAACAGACCAACTGGTAGTTACAACAACATGGCTGACATTTATATCTTGTGTAGCTAGATAATGAAGCTGAGTCTGCCAACAGACCTACTAGTAGTTACAACAACATGGCTGACATATATAGCTTGTGTAGCTAGTGAAGGCAGCTGAGTCAACCAACAGACCAACTGGTAGTTACAACAACATGGCTGACATATATAGCTTGTGTAGCTAGAGAAGGAAGCTGAGTCAACCAACAGACCAACTGGTAGTTACAGCAACATGGCTGACATATATAGTTTCTGTAGCTAGAGAAGGAAGCTAAGTCAACCAACAGACCTACTGGTAGTTACAACAACATGGCTGACATATATAGCTTCTGTAGCTAGAGAAGGAAGCTGAGTCAAGCAACAGACCAACTGGTAGTTACAAAAACATGGCTGACATATATACCTTGTGTAGCTAGAGAAGGAAGCTGATTCAACCAACAGACCGACTGGTAGTTACAACAACATGGCTGACATATATAGTTTATGTAGCTAGAGAAGGAAGTTGAGTCAACAACAGACCAACTGGTAGTTACAACAACATGGCTGAGATTTATATCTTGAGTAGCTAGAGAATGAAGCTGAGTCAGCCAACAGACCTACTAGTAGTTACAGCATGGCTGACATATATAGCTTGTGTAGCTAGATAATGAAGCTGAGTCAGCCAACAGACCTACTAGTAGTTACAACAACATGGCTGACATATATAGCTTGTGTAGCTAGAGAAGGCAGCTGAGTCAACCAACAGACCAACTGGTAGTTACAACAACATGGCTGACATATATAACTTGTGTAGCTAGAGAAGGAAGCTGAGTCACCCAACAGACCAACTGGTAGTTACAACAACATGGCTGATATATATAGCTTGTGTAGCTAGAGAAGGAAGCTGAGTCAGTCAACAGACCAACTGGTAGTTACAACAACATGGCTGACATATATAGCTTGTGTAGCTAGAGAAGGAAGCTGAGTCAACCAACAGACCGACTGGTAGTTACAACAACATGGCTGACATATATAGCTTGTGTAGCTAGAAAAGGAAGCTGAGTCAACCAACAGACCAACTGGTAGTTACAACAACATGGCTGACATATATATCTTGTGTAGCTAGAGAAAGAAGCTGAGTCAACCAACAGACAAACTGGTAGTTACAATAACATGGGTGACATTTATATCTTGTATAGCTAGAGAAGGAATCTGAGTCAACCAACAGACCAACTGGTAGTTACAACAACATGGCTGACATATATATCTTGTGTAGCTAGAGAAAGAAGCTGAGTCAACCAACAGACCAACTCGTGGTTACAATAACATGGCTGACATTTATATCTTGTGTAGCTAGAGAATGAAGCTGAGTCAGCTAACAGACCTACTAGCAGTTACAACAACATGGCAGACATATATAGATTGTGTAGCTAGAGAAGGAAGCTGAGTCAGTCAACAGACCAACTAGTAGTTACAACAACATGGCTGACATATATATCATGTGTAGCTAGAGAAGGAAGCTGAATCAACCAACAGACCAACTGGTAGTTACAACAACATGGCTGACATATATAGCTTATGTAGCTAGAGAAGGAAGCTGAGTCAACCAACAGACCAAGTGGTAGTTACAACAACATGGCTGACATATATAGCTTGGGTAGCTAGAGATGGAAGCTGAGTCAACCAACAGACCAACTGGTAGTTACAACAACATGGCTGACATTTATATCTTGTGTAGCTAGATAATGAAGCTGAGTCAGCCAACAGACCTACTAGTAGTTACAACAACATGGCTGACATATATAGCTTGTGTAGCTAGAGAAGGCAGCTGAGTCAACCAACAGACCAACTGGTAGTTACAACAACATGGCTGACATATATATCTTGTGTAGCTAGAGAAGGAAGCTGAGTCTACCAACAGACCAATTGGTAGTTACAACAAAATGGCTGACAAATATAGATTGTGTAGCTAGAGAAGGAAGCTGAGTCAGTCAACAGACCAGCTGGTAGTTACAACAACATGGCTGACATTTATATCTTGTGTAGCTAGAGAAGGAAGCTGTGTCAACCGACAGACCTACTAGTAATTTCAACAACATGGCTGACATATATAGCTTGTGTAGGTAGAGAAGGAAGCTGAGTCTACCAACAGACCAAATGGTAGTAACAACAACATGGCTGAGATTTATATCTTGAGTAGCTAGAGAAAGAAACTGAATCAGTCAACAGACCAACTGGTAGTTACAACAACATGGCTGACATATATAGCTTGTGTAGCTAAAGAAGGAAGCTGAGTCAACCAACAGACCAACTGGTAGTTACAACAACATGGCTGACATATATAGCTTCTGTAGCTAGAGAAGGAAGCTAAGTCAACCAACAGACCTACTGGTAGTTACAACAACATGGCTGACATATATAGCTTCTGTAGCTAGAGAAGGAAGCTGAGTCAAGCAACAGACCAACTGGTAGTTACAACAACATGGCTGACATATATAGCTTGTGTAGCTAGAGAAGGAAGCTGACTCAACCAACAGACCAACTCGTATTTACAACAACATGGCTGACATATATAGCTTCTGTAGCTAGAGAAGGAAGCTGAGTCAAGCAACAGACCAACTGGTAGTTACAACAACATGGCTGACATATATAGCTTATGTAGCTAGAGAAGGAAGCTAAGTCAACCAACAGACCTACTGGTAGTTACAACAACATGGCTGACATATATAGCTTCTGTAGCTAGAGAAGGAAGCTGAGTCAAGCAACAGACCAACTGGTAGTTACAACAACATGGCTGACATATATAGCTTGTGTAGCTAGTGAAGGAAGCTGAGTCTACCAACAGACCAATTGGTAGTTACAACAACATGGCTGACAATTATATCTTGTGTAGCTAGAGAAGGTAGCTGAGTCAACCAACAGACCAACTGGTAGTTACAACAACATGGCTGACATATATAGCTTGTGTAGCTAGAGAAGGAAGCTGAGTCAACCAACAGACCAACTGGTAGTTACCATAACATGGCTGACATATATATCTTGTGTAGCTAGTGAAGGAAGCTGATTTAACCAACAGACCTACTGGTAGTTACAACAAAATGGCTGACATATATAGCTTGTGTAGCTAGAGAAGAAAGCTGACTCAACCAACAGACCAACTCGTATTTACAACAACATGGCTGACATATATAGCTTCTGTAGCTAGAGAAGGAAGCTGAGTCAAGCAACAGACCAACTGGTAGTTACAACAACATGGCTGACATATATAGCTTCTGTAGCTAGAGAAGGAAGCTGAGTCAACCAACAGACCAACTGGTAGTTACAACAACATGGCTGATATATATAGCTTGTGTAGCTTGATAAGGAAGCTGAGTCAAACAACAGACCAACTGGTAGTCACAACAACATGGCTGACATATATATCTTGTGTAGCTAGTGAAGGAAGCTGAGTCTACCAACAGACCAATTGGTAGTTACAACAACATGGCTGACATTTATATCTTGTGTAGCTAGAGAAGGAAGCTGAGTCAACCAACAGACCAACTGGTAGTTACAACAACATGGCTGACATATATATCTTGTGTAGCTAGAGAAAGAAGCTGAGTCAACCAACCGACCAACTGGTAGTTACAACAACATGGCTGACATTTATATCTTGTGTAGCTAGAGAATGAAGCTGAGTCAGCCAACAGACCTACTAGCAGTTACAACAACATGGCAGACATATATAGCTTGTGTAGCTAGAGAAGGCAGCTGAGTCAAGCAACAGACCAAATGGTAGTTACAACAACATGGCTGACATATATAGCTTGTGTAGCTAGAGAAGGAAGCTGAGTCAAACAACAGACCAACTGGTAGTTACAACAACATGGCTGACATATATAGCTTGTGTAGCTAGAGATGGAAGGTGAGTCAACCAACAGACCAACTGGTAGTTACAACAACATGGCTGACATTTATATCTTGTGTAGCTAGATAATGAAGCTGAGTCAGCCAACAGACCTACTAGTAGTTACAACAACATGGCTGACATATATAGCTCCTGTAGCTAGAGAAGGCAGCTGAGTCAACCAACAGACCAACTGGTAGTTACAACAACATGGCTGACATATATAGCTTGTGTAGCTAGAGAAGGAAGCTGAGTCAACCAACAGACAAACTGGTAGTTACAACAACATGGCTGACATATAGAGTTTCTGTAGCTAGAGAAGGAAGCTAAGTCAACCAACAGACCTACTGGTAGTTACAACAACATGGCTGACATATATAGCTTCTGTAGCTAGAGAAGGAAGCTGAGTCAAGCAACAGACCAACTGGTAGTTACGACAACATGGCTGACATTTATATCTTGTGTAGCTAGAGAAGGAAGCTGAGTCAACCAACAGACCAACTGGTAGTTACAACAACATGGCTGACATTTATATCTTGTGTAGCTAGAGAATGAAGCTGAGTCAGCCAACAGACCTACTAGTAGTTACAACAACATGGCTGACATATATAGCTTGTGTAGCTAGAGATGGAAGCTGAGTCAACCAACAGACCAACTGGTAGTTACAACAACATGGCTGACATTTATATCTTGTGTAGCTAGATAATGAAGCTGAGTCAGCCAACAGACCTACCAGTAGTTACAACAACATGGCTGACATATATAGCTCGTGTAGCTAGAGAAGGCAGCTGAGTCAACCAACAGACCAACTGGTAGTTACAACAACATGGCTGACATATATAGCTTGTGTAGCTAGAGAAGGAAGCTGAGTCAACCAACAGACAAACTGGTAGTTACAACAACATGGCTGACGTATATAGTTTCTGTAGCTAGAGAAGGAAGCTGAATCAACCAACAGACCAACTGGTAGTTATAACAATATGGCCGACATATATAGCTTATGTAGCTAGAGAAGGAAGCTGAGTCAACCAACAGACCAACTGGTAGTTACAACAACATGTCTGACATATATATCTTGTGTAGCTAGAGAAGGAAGCTGAGTCAACCAACAGACCAACTGGTAGTAACAACAACATGGCTGACATTTATATCTTGAGTAGCTAGAGAATGAAGCTGAGTCAGCCAACAGACCTACTAGTAGTTACAACAACATGGCTGACATATATAGCTTGTGTAGCTAGACAAGGAAGCTGAGTCAACCAACAGACCAACTGGTAGTTACAACAACATGGCCGACATATATAGCTTGTGTAGCTAGAGAAGGAAGCTAAGTCAACCAACAGACCAACTGGTAGTTACAACAACATGGCTGACATGTATAGCTTCTGTAGCTAGAGAAGG
Source organism: Eledone cirrhosa (assembly GCA_964016885.1). Taxonomy (NCBI): domain Eukaryota; kingdom Metazoa; phylum Mollusca; class Cephalopoda; order Octopoda; family Eledonidae; genus Eledone; species Eledone cirrhosa. The sequence goes on from OZ024740.1 coordinate 23,818,852, forward strand.
AAGCTGAGTCAAGCAACAGACCAACTGGTAGTTACAACAACATGGCTGACATATATATCTTGTGTAGTTAGAGAAGGAAGCTGAGTCAACCAACAGACCAATTGGTAGTTACAACAACATGGCTGACATTTATATCTTGTGTAGCTAGAGAAGGAAGCTGAGTCAACCAACAGACCAACTGGTAGTTACAACAACATGGCTGACATTTATATCTTGTGTAGCTAGATAATGAAGCTGAGTCAGCCAACAGACCTACCAGTAGTTACAACAACATGGCTGACATATATAGCTCGTGTAGCTAGAGAAGGCAGCTGAGTCAACCAACAGACCAACTGGTAGTTACAACAACATGGCTGACATATATAGCTTGTGTAGCTAGAGAAGGAAGCTGAGTCAACCAACAGACAAACTGGTAGTTACAACAACATGGCTGACGTATATAGTTTCTGTAGCTAGAGAAGGAAGCTAAGTCAACCAACAGACCTACTGGTAGTTACAACAACATGGCTGACATATATAGCTTCTGTAGCTAGAGAAGGTAGCTGTGTCAAGCAATAGACCAACTGGTAGTTACAACAACATGGCTGACATATATAGCTTGTGTAGCTAGAGAAGGAAGCTGAGTCAACCAACAGACCAACTGGTAGTTACAACAACATGGCTGACATATATAGCTTCTGTAGCTAGAGAAGGCAGCTGAGTCAACCAACAGAACAACTGGTAGTTACAACAACATGGCTGATATATATAGCTTGTGTAGCTAGAGAAGGAAGCTGAGTCAGTCACCAGACCAACTAGTAGTTACAACAACATGGCTGATATATATATATCATGTGTAGCTAGAGAAGGAAGCTGAATCAACCAACAGACCAACTGGTAGTTACAACAATATGGCCGACATATATAGCTTATGTAGCTAGAGAAGGAAGCTGAGTCAACCAACAGACCAACTGGTAGTTACAACAACATGGCTGACATATATATCTTGTGTAGCTAGAGAAGGAAGCTGAGTCAACCAACAGACCAACTGGTAGTAACAACAACATGGCTGACATTTATATCTTGAGTAGCTAGAGAATGAAGCTGAGTCAGCCAACAGACCTACTAGTAGTTACAACAACATGGCTGACATATATAGCTTGTGTAGCTAGACAAGGAAGCTGAGTCAACCAACAGACCAACTGGTAGTTACAACAACATGGCTGACATATATAGCTTCTGTAGCTAGAGAAGGAAGCTAAGTCAACCAACAGACCAACTGGTAGTTACAACAACATGGCTGACATGTATAGCTTCTGTAGCTAGAGAAGGAAGCTGAGTCAAGCAACAGACCAACTGGTAGTTACAACAACATGGCTGACATATATATCTTGTGTAGTTAGAGAAGGAAGCTGAGTCAACCAACAGACCAATTGGTAGTTACAACAACATGGCTGACATTTATATCTTGTGTAGCTAGATAATGAAGCTGAGTCAGCCAACAGACCTACCAGTAGTTACAACAACATGGCTGACATATATAGCTTGTGTAGCTAGACAAGGAAGCTGAGTCAACCAACAGACCAACTGGTAGTTACAACAACATGGCTGACGTATATAGTTTCTGTAGCTAGAGAAGGAAGCTAAGTCAACCAACAGACCTACTGGTAGTTACAACAACATGGCTGACATATATAGCTTCTGTAGCTAGAGAAGGAAGCTGAGTCAAGCAACAGACCAACTGGTAGTTACAACAACATGGCTGACATATATAGCTTGTGTAGCTAGAGAAGGCAGCTGAGTCAACCAACAGACCAACTGGTAGTTACAACAACATGGCTGACATATATAGCTTGTGTAGCTAGAGAAGGAAGCTGAGTCAACCAACAGACAAACTGGTAGTTACAACAACATGGCTGACGTATATAGTTTCTGTAGCTAGAGAAGGAAGCTAAGTCAACCAACAGACCTACTGGTAGTTACAACAACATGGCTGACATATATAGCTTCTGTAGCTAGAGAAGGTAGCTGTGTCAAGCAACAGACCAACTGGTAGTTACAACAACATGGCTGACATATATAGCTTGTGTAGCTAGAGAAGGAAGCTGAGTCAACCAACAGACCAACTGGTAGTTACAACAACATGGCTGACATATATAGCTTCTGTAGCTAGAGAAGGCAGCTGAGTCAACCAACAGAACAACTGGTAGTTACAACAACATGGCTGATATATATAGCTTGTGTAGCTAGAGAAGGAAGCTGAGTCAGTCACCAGACCAACTAGTAGTTACAACAACATGGCTGATATATATATATCATGTGTAGCTAGAGAAGGAAGCTGAATCAACCAACAGACCAACTGGTAGTTACAACAATATGGCCGACATATATAGCTTATGTAGCTAGAGAAGGAAGCTGAGTCAACCAACAGACCAACTGGTAGTTACAACAACATGGCTGACATATATATCTTGTGTAGCTAGAGAAGGAAGCTGAGTCAACCAACAGACCAACTGGTAGTAACAACAACATGGCTGACATTTATATCTTGAGTAGCTAGAGAATGAAGCTGAGTCAGCCAACAGACCTACTAGTAGTTACAACAACATGGCTGACATATATAGCTTGTGTAGCTAGACAAGGAAGCTGAGTCAACCAACAGACCAACTGGTAGTTACAACAACATGGCTGACATATATAGCTTCTGTAGCTAGAGAAGGAAGCTAAGTCAACCAACAGACCAACTGGTAGTTACAACAACATGGCTGACATGTATAGCTTCTGTAGCTAGAGAAGGAAGCTGAGTCAAGCAACAGACCAACTGGTAGTTACAACAACATGGCTGACATATATATCTTGTGTAGTTAGAGAAGGAAGCTGAGTCAACCAACAGAGCAATTGGTAGTTACAACAACATGGCTGACATTTATATCTTGTGTAGCTAGATAATGAAGCTGAGTCAGCCAACAGACCTACCAGTAGTTACAACAACATGGCTGACATATATAGCTTGTGTAGCTAGACAAGGAAGCTGAGTCAACCAACAGACCAACTGGTAGTTACAACAACATGGCTGACGTATATAGTTTCTGTAGCTAGAGAAGGAAGCTAAGTCAACCAACAGACCTACTGGTAGTTACAACAACATGGCTGACATATATAGCTTCTGTAGCTAGAGAAGGAAGCTGAGTCAAGCAACAGACCAACTGGTAGTTACAACAACATGGCTGACATATATAGCTTGTGTAGCTAGAGAAGGAAGCTGAGTCAACCAACAGACCAACTGGTAGTTACAACAACATGGCTGACATATATAGCTTCTGTAGCTAGAGAAGGAAGCTAAGTCAACCAACAGACCTACTGGTAGTTACAACAACATGGCTGACATATATAGCTTCTGTAGCTAGAGAAGGAAGCTGAGTCAAGCAACAGACCAACTGGTAGTTACAACAACATTGCTGACATATATAGCTTGTGTAGCTAGAAAAAGAAGCTGAGTCAACCAACAGACCTACTGGTAGTTACAACAGCATGGCTGACATATATACCTTGTGTAGCTAGAGAATGAAGCTGAGTCAACCAACAGACCAACTGGTAGTTACAACAACATGGCTGACATATATAGTTTATGTAGCTAGAGAAGGAAGTTGAGTCAACCAACAGACCAACTGGTAGTTACAACAACATGGCTGATATATATAGCTTGTGTAGCTTGAGAAGGAAGCTGAGTCAAACAACAGACCAACTGGTAGTTACAACAACATGGCTGACATATATATCTTGTGTAGCTTGTGAAGGAAGCTGATTTAACCAACAGACCTACTGGTAGTTACAACAAAATGGCTGACATATATAGCTTGTGTAGCTAGAGAAGGAAGCTGACTCAACCAACAGACCAACTGGTATTTACAACAACATGGCTGACATATATAGCTTCTGTAGCTAGAGAAGGAAGCTGAGTCTACCAACAGACCAATTGGTAGTTACAAAAACATGGCTGACATTTATATCTTGTGTAGCTAGAGAAGGAAGCTGAGTCAACCAACAGACCAACTGGTAGTTACAACAACATGACTGACATTTATATCTTGTGTAGCTAGATAATGAAGCTGAGTCAGCCAACAGACCAACTGGTAGTTACAACAACATGGCTGACATTTATATCTTGTGTAGCTAGATAATGAAGCTGAGTCAGCCAACAGACCTACCAGTAGTTACAACAACATGGCTGACATATATAGCTCGTGTAGCTAGAGAAGGCAGCTGAGTCAACCAACAGACCAACTGGTAGTTACAACAACATGGCTGACATATATAGCTTGTGTAGCTAGAGAAGGAAGCTGAGTCAACCAACAGACAAACTGGTAGTTACAACAACATGGCTGACGTATATAGTTTCTGTAGCTAGAGAAGGAAGCTAAGTCAACCAACAGACCTACTGGTAGTTACAACAACATGGCTGACATATATAGCTTCTGTAGCTAGAGAAGGTAGCTGTGTCAAGCAATAGACCAACTGGTAGTTACAACAACATGGCTGACATATATAGCTTGTGTAGCTAGAGAAGGAAGCTGAGTCAACCAACAGACCAACTGGTAGTTACAACAACATGGCTGACATATATAGCTTCTGTAGCTAGAGAAGGCAGCTGAGTCAACCAACAGAACAACTGGTAGTTACAACAACATGGCTGATATATATAGCTTGTGTAGCTAGAGAAGGAAGCTGAGTCAGTCACCAGACCAACTAGTAGTTACAACAACATGGCTGATATATATATATCATGTGTAGCTAGAGAAGGAAGCTGAATCAACCAACAGACCAACTGGTAGTTACAACAATATGGCCGACATATATAGCTTATGTAGCTAGAGAAGGAAGCTGAGTCAACCAACAGACCAACTGGTAGTTACAACAACATGGCTGACATATATATCTTGTGTAGCTAGAGAAGGAAGCTGAGTCAACCAACAGACCAACTGGTAGTAACAACAACATGGCTGACATTTATATCTTGAGTAGCTAGAGAATGAAGCTGAGTCAGCCAACAGACCTACTAGTAGTTACAACAACATGGCTGACATATATAGCTTGTGTAGCTAGACAAGGAAGCTGAGTCAACCAACAGACCAACTGGTAGTTACAACAACATGGCTGACATATATAGCTTCTGTAGCTAGAGAAGGAAGCTAAGTCAACCAACAGACCAACTGGTAGTTACAACAACATGGCTGACATGTATAGCTTCTGTAGCTAGAGAAGGAAGCTGAGTCAAGCAACAGACCAACTGGTAGTTACAACAACATGGCTGACATATATATCTTGTGTAGTTAGAGAAGGAAGCTGAGTCAACCAACAGACCAATTGGTAGTTACAACAACATGGCTGACATTTATATCTTGTGTAGCTAGATAATGAAGCTGAGTCAGCCAACAGACCTACCAGTAGTTACAACAACATGGCTGACATATATAGCTTGTGTAGCTAGACAAGGAAGCTGAGTCAACCAACAGACCAACTGGTAGTTACAACAACATGGCTGACGTATATAGTTTCTGTAGCTAGAGAAGGAAGCTAAGTCAACCAACAGACCTACTGGTAGTTACAACAACATGGCTGACATATATAGCTTCTGTAGCTAGAGAAGGAAGCTGAGTCAAGCAACAGACCAACTGGTAGTTACAACAACATGGCTGACATATATAGCTTGTGTAGCTAGAGAAGGCAGCTGAGTCAACCAACAGACCAACTGGTAGTTACAACAACATGGCTGACATATATAGCTTGTGTAGCTAGAGAAGGAAGCTGAGTCAACCAACAGACAAACTGGTAGTTACAACAACATGGCTGACGTATATAGTTTCTGTAGCTAGAGAAGGAAGCTAAGTCAACCAACAGACCTACTGGTAGTTACAACAACATGGCTGACATATATAGCTTCTGTAGCTAGAGAAGGTAGCTGTGTCAAGCAACAGACCAACTGGTAGTTACAACAACATGGCTGACATATATAGCTTGTGTAGCTAGAGAAGGAAGCTGAGTCAACCAACAGACCAACTGGTAGTTACAACAACATGGCTGACATATATAGCTTCTGTAGCTAGAGAAGGCAGCTGAGTCAACCAACAGAACAACTGGTAGTTACAACAACATGGCTGATATATATAGCTTGTGTAGCTAGAGAAGGAAGCTGAGTCAGTCACCAGACCAACTAGTAGTTACAACAACATGGCTGATATATATATATCATGTGTAGCTAGAGAAGGAAGCTGAATCAACCAACAGACCAACTGGTAGTTACAACAATATGGCCGACATATATAGCTTATGTAGCTAGAGAAGGAAGCTGAGTCAACCAACAGACCAACTGGTAGTTACAACAACATGGCTGACATATATATCTTGTGTAGCTAGAGAAGGAAGCTGAGTCAACCAACAGACCAACTGGTAGTAACAACAACATGGCTGACATTTATATCTTGAGTAGCTAGAGAATGAAGCTGAGTCAGCCAACAGACCTACTAGTAGTTACAACAACATGGCTGACATATATAGCTTGTGTAGCTAGACAAGGAAGCTGAGTCAACCAACAGACCAACTGGTAGTTACAACAACATGGCTGACATATATAGCTTCTGTAGCTAGAGAAGGAAGCTAAGTCAACCAACAGACCAACTGGTAGTTACAACAACATGGCTGACATGTATAGCTTCTGTAGCTAGAGAAGGAAGCTGAGTCAAGCAACAGACCAACTGGTAGTTACAACAACATGGCTGACATATATATCTTGTGTAGTTAGAGAAGGAAGCTGAGTCAACCAACAGAGCAATTGGTAGTTACAACAACATGGCTGACATTTATATCTTGTGTAGCTAGATAATGAAGCTGAGTCAGCCAACAGACCTACCAGTAGTTACAACAACATGGCTGACATATATAGCTTGTGTAGCTAGACAAGGAAGCTGAGTCAACCAACAGACCAACTGGTAGTTACAACAACATGGCTGACGTATATAGTTTCTGTAGCTAGAGAAGGAAGCTAAGTCAACCAACAGACCTACTGGTAGTTACAACAACATGGCTGACATATATAGCTTCTGTAGCTAGAGAAGGAAGCTGAGTCAAGCAACAGACCAACTGGTAGTTACAACAACATGGCTGACATATATAGCTTGTGTAGCTAGAGAAGGAAGCTGAGTCAACCAACAGACCAACTGGTAGTTACAACAACATGGCTGACATATATAGCTTCTGTAGCTAGAGAAGGAAGCTAAGTCAACCAACAGACCTACTGGTAGTTACAACAACATGGCTGACATATATAGCTTCTGTAGCTAGAGAAGGAAGCTGAGTCAAGCAACAGACCAACTGGTAGTTACAACAACATTGCTGACATATATAGCTTGTGTAGCTAGAAAAAGAAGCTGAGTCAACCAACAGACCTACTGGTAGTTACAACAGCATGGCTGACATATATACCTTGTGTAGCTAGAGAATGAAGCTGAGTCAACCAACAGACCAACTGGTAGTTACAACAACATGGCTGACATATATAGTTTATGTAGCTAGAGAAGGAAGTTGAGTCAACCAACAGACCAACTGGTAGTTACAACAACATGGCTGATATATATAGCTTGTGTAGCTTGAGAAGGAAGCTGAGTCAAACAACAGACCAACTGGTAGTTACAACAACATGGCTGACATATATATCTTGTGTAGCTTGTGAAGGAAGCTGATTTAACCAACAGACCTACTGGTAGTTACAACAAAATGGCTGACATATATAGCTTGTGTAGCTAGAGAAGGAAGCTGACTCAACCAACAGACCAACTGGTATTTACAACAACATGGCTGACATATATAGCTTCTGTAGCTAGAGAAGGAAGCTGAGTCTACCAACAGACCAATTGGTAGTTACAAAAACATGGCTGACATTTATATCTTGTGTAGCTAGAGAAGGAAGCTGAGTCAACCAACAGACCAACTGGTAGTTACAACAACATGACTGACATTTATATCTTGTGTAGCTAGATAATGAAGCTGAGTCAGCCAACAGACCTACTAGTAGTTACAACAACATGGCTGACATATATAGCTTGTGTAGCTAGAGATGGAAGCTGAGTCAACCAACAGACCAACTGGTAGTTACAACAACATGGCTGACATTTATATCTTGTGTAGCTAGATAATGAAGCTGAGTCAGCCAACAGACCTACCAGTAGTTACAACAACATGGCTGACATATATAGCTCGTGTAGCTAGAGAAGGCAGCTGAGTCAACCAACAGACCAACTGGTAGTTACAACAACATGGCTAACATATATAGCTCGTGTAGCTAGAGAAGGCAGCTGAGTCAACCAACAGACCAACTGGTAGTTACAACAACATGGCTGACATATATAGCTTGTGTAGCTAGAGAAGGAAGCTGAGTCAACCAACAGACAAACTGGTAGTTACAACAACATGGCTGACGTATATAGTTTCTGTAGCTAGAGAAGGAAGCTAAGTCAACCAACAGACCTACTGGTAGTTACAACAACATGGCTGACATATATAGCTTCTGTAGCTACAGAAGGAAGCTGAGTCAAGCAACAGACCAACTGGTAGTTACAACAACATGGCTGACATATATAGCTTGTGTAGCTAGAGAAGGAAGCTGAGTCAACCAACAGACCAACTGGTAGTTACAACAACATGGCTGACATATATAGCTTCTGTAGCTAGAGAAGGAAGCTAAGTCAACCAACAGACCTACTGGTAGTTACAACAACATGGCTGACATATATAGCTTCTGTAGCTAGAGAAGGAAGCTGAGTCAAGCAACAGACCAACTGGTAGTTACAACAACATGGCTGACATATATAGCTTGTGTAGCTAGAGAAGGAAGCTGAGTCAAGCAACAGACCAACTGGTAGTTACAACAACATGGCTGACATATATAGCTTGTGTAGCTAGAGAAGGAAGCTGAGTCAACCAACAGACCAACTGGTAGTTACAAGAACATGGCTGATATATATAGCTTGTGTACCTTGAGAAGGAAGCTGAGTCAACCAACAGACCAACTGGTAGTTACAACAACATGGCTGACATATATATCTTGTGTAGCTAGTGAAGGAAGCTGATTTAACCAACAGACCTACTGGTAGTTACAACAAAATGGCTGACATATATAGCTTGTGTAGCTAGAGAAGGAAGCTGACTCAACCAACAGACCAACTGGTATTTACAACAACATGGCTGACATATATAGCTTCTGTAGCTAGAGAAGGAAGCTGAGTCTACCAACAGACCAATTGGTAGTTACAACAACATGGCTGACATTTATATCTTGTGTAGCTAGAGAAGGAAGCTGAGTCAACCAACAGACCAACTGGTAGTTACAACAACATGGCTGACATTTATATCTTGTGTAGCTAGAGAATGAAGCTGAGTCAGCCAACAGACCAACTAGTAGTTACAACAACATGGCTGACATATATAGCTTGTGTAGCTAGGGAAGGCAGCTGAGTCAAACAACAGAACAACTGGTAGTTACAACAACATGGCTGATTTATATAGCTTGTGTAGCTAGACAAGGCAGCTGAGTCAACCAACAGAACAACTAGTAGTTACAACAACATGACTGACATATATAGCTTGTGTAGCTAGAGAAGGAAGCTGAGTCAGTCAACAGATCAACTGGTAGTTACAACAACATGGCTGACATATATAGCTTGTGTAGCTAGAGAAGGAAGCTGAGTCAACCAACAGACCTACTGGTAGTTACAACAGCATGGCTGACATATATACCTTGTGTAGCTAGAGAATGAAGCTGAGTCAACCAACAGACCAACTGGTAGTTACAACAACATGGCTGACATATATAGTTTATGTAGCTAGAGAAGGTGGTTGAGTCAACCAACAGACCAACTGGTAGTTACAACAACATGGCTGATATATATAGCTTGTGTAGCTTGAGAAGGAAGCTGAGTCAAGCAACAGACCAACTGGTAGTTACAACAACATGGCTGACATATATATCTTGTGTAGCTTGTGAAGGAAGCTGATTTAACCAACAGACCTACTGGTAGTTACAACAACATGGCTGACATGTATAGCTTCTGTAGCTAGAGAAGGAAGCTGAGTCAAGCAACAGACCAACTGGTAGTTACAACAACATGGCTGACATATATATCTTGTGTAGTTAGAGAAGGAAGCTGAGTCAACCAACAGAGCAATTGGTAGTTACAACAACATGGCTGACATTTATATCTTGTGTAGCTAGATAATGAAGCTGAGTCAGCCAACAGACCTACCAGTAGTTACAACAACATGGCTGACATATATAGCTTGTGTAGCTAGACAAGGAAGCTGAGTCAACCAACAGACCAACTGGTAGTTACAACAACATGGCTGACGTATATAGTTTCTGTAGCTAGAGAAGGAAGCTAAGTCAACCAACAGACCTACTGGTAGTTACAACAACATGGCTGACATATATAGCTTCTGTAGCTAGAGAAGGAAGCTGAGTCAAGCAACAGACCAACTGGTAGTTACAACAACATGGCTGACATATATAGCTTGTGTAGCTAGAGAAGGAAGCTGAGTCAACCAACAGACCAACTGGTAGTTACAACAACATGGCTGACATATATAGCTTCTGTAGCTAGAGAAGGAAGCTAAGTCAACCAACAGACCTACTGGTAGTTACAACAACATGGCTGACATATATAGCTTCTGTAGCTAGAGAAGGAAGCTGAGTCAAGCAACAGACCAACTGGTAGTTACAACAACATTGCTGACATATATAGCTTGTGTAGCTAGAAAAAGAAGCTGAGTCAACCAACAGACCTACTGGTAGTTACAACAGCATGGCTGACATATATACCTTGTGTAGCTAGAGAATGAAGCTGAGTCAACCAACAGACCAACTGGTAGTTACAACAACATGGCTGACATATATAGTTTATGTAGCTAGAGAAGGAAGTTGAGTCAACCAACAGACCAACTGGTAGTTACAACAACATGGCTGATATATATAGCTTGTGTAGCTTGAGAAGGAAGCTGAGTCAAACAACAGACCAACTGGTAGTTACAACAACATGGCTGACATATATATCTTGTGTAGCTTGTGAAGGAAGCTGATTTAACCAACAGACCTACTGGTAGTTACAACAAAATGGCTGACATATATAGCTTGTGTAGCTAGAGAAGGAAGCTGACTCAACCAACAGACCAACTGGTATTTACAACAACATGGCTGACATATATAGCTTCTGTAGCTAGAGAAGGAAGCTGAGTCTACCAACAGACCAATTGGTAGTTACAAAAACATGGCTGACATTTATATCTTGTGTAGCTAGAGAAGGAAGCTGAGTCAACCAACAGACCAACTGGTAGTTACAACAACATGACTGACATTTATATCTTGTGTAGCTAGATAATGAAGCTGAGTCAGCCAACAGACCTACTAGTAGTTACAACAACATGGCTGACATATATAGCTTGTGTAGCTAGAGATGGAAGCTGAGTCAACCAACAGACCAACTGGTAGTTACAACAACATGGCTGACATTTATATCTTGTGTAGCTAGATAATGAAGCTGAGTCAGCCAACAGACCTACCAGTAGTTACAACAACATGGCTGACATATATAGCTCGTGTAGCTAGAGAAGGCAGCTGAGTCAACCAACAGACCAACTGGTAGTTACAACAACATGGCTAACATATATAGCTCGTGTAGCTAGAGAAGGCAGCTGAGTCAACCAACAGACCAACTGGTAGTTACAACAACATGGCTGACATATATAGCTTGTGTAGCTAGAGAAGGAAGCTGAGTCAACCAACAGACAAACTGGTAGTTACAACAACATGGCTGACGTATATAGTTTCTGTAGCTAGAGAAGGAAGCTAAGTCAACCAACAGACCTACTGGTAGTTACAACAACATGGCTGACATATATAGCTTCTGTAGCTACAGAAGGAAGCTGAGTCAAGCAACAGACCAACTGGTAGTTACAACAACATGGCTGACATATATAGCTTGTGTAGCTAGAGAAGGAAGCTGAGTCAACCAACAGACCAACTGGTAGTTACAACAACATGGCTGACATATATAGCTTCTGTAGCTAGAGAAGGAAGCTAAGTCAACCAACAGACCTACTGGTAGTTACAACAACATGGCTGACATATATAGCTTCTGTAGCTAGAGAAGGAAGCTGAGTCAAGCAACAGACCAACTGGTAGTTACAACAACATGGCTGACATATATAGCTTGTGTAGCTAGAGAAGGAAGCTGAGTCAAGCAACAGACCAACTGGTAGTTACAACAACATGGCTGACATATATAGCTTGTGTAGCTAGAGAAGGAAGCTGAGTCAACCAACAGACCAACTGGTAGTTACAAGAACATGGCTGATATATATAGCTTGTGTACCTTGAGAAGGAAGCTGAGTCAACCAACAGACCAACTGGTAGTTACAACAACATGGCTGACATATATATCTTGTGTAGCTAGTGAAGGAAGCTGATTTAACCAACAGACCTACTGGTAGTTACAACAAAATGGCTGACATATATAGCTTGTGTAGCTAGAGAAGGAAGCTGACTCAACCAACAGACCAACTGGTATTTACAACAACATGGCTGACATATATAGCTTCTGTAGCTAGAGAAGGAAGCTGAGTCTACCAACAGACCAATTGGTAGTTACAACAACATGGCTGACATTTATATCTTGTGTAGCTAGAGAAGGAAGCTGAGTCAACCAACAGACCAACTGGTAGTTACAACAACATGGCTGACATTTATATCTTGTGTAGCTAGAGAATGAAGCTGAGTCAGCCAACAGACCAACTAGTAGTTACAACAACATGGCTGACATATATAGCTTGTGTAGCTAGGGAAGGCAGCTGAGTCAAACAACAGAACAACTGGTAGTTACAACAACATGGCTGATTTATATAGCTTGTGTAGCTAGACAAGGCAGCTGAGTCAACCAACAGAACAACTAGTAGTTACAACAACATGACTGACATATATAGCTTGTGTAGCTAGAGAAGGAAGCTGAGTCAGTCAACAGATCAACTGGTAGTTACAACAACATGGCTGACATATATAGCTTGTGTAGCTAGAGAAGGAAGCTGAGTCAACCAACAGACCTACTGGTAGTTACAACAGCATGGCTGACATATATACCTTGTGTAGCTAGAGAATGAAGCTGAGTCAACCAACAGACCAACTGGTAGTTACAACAACATGGCTGACATATATAGTTTATGTAGCTAGAGAAGGTGGTTGAGTCAACCAACAGACCAACTGGTAGTTACAACAACATGGCTGATATATATAGCTTGTGTAGCTTGAGAAGGAAGCTGAGTCAAGCAACAGACCAACTGGTAGTTACAACAACATGGCTGACATATATATCTTGTGTAGCTTGTGAAGGAAGCTGATTTAACCAACAGACCTACTGGTAGTTACAACAAAATGGCTGACATATATAGCTTGTGTAGCTAGAGAAGGAAGCTGACTCAACCAACAGACCAACTGGTATTTACAACAACATGGCTGACATATATAGCTTCTGTAGCTAGAGAAGGAAGCTGAGTCTACCAACAGACCAATTGGTAGTTACAACAACATGGCTGACATTTATATCTTGTGTAGCTAGAGAAGGAAGCTGAGTCAACCAACAGACCAACTGGTAGTTACAACAACATGCCTGACATTTATATCTTGTGTAGCTAGATAATGAAGCTGAGTCAGCCAACAGACCTACTAGTAGTTACAACAACATGTCTGACATATATAGCTTGTGTAGCTAGAGATGGAGGCTGAGTCAACCAACAGACCAACTGGTAGTTACAACAACATGGCTGACATTTATATCTTGTGTAGCTAGATAATGAAGCTGAGTCAGCCAACAGACCTACCAGTAGTTACAACATCATGGCTGACATATATAGCTCGTGTAGCTAGAGAAGGCAGCTGAATCAACCAACAGACCAACTGGTAGTTACAACAACATGGCTGACATATATATCTTGTGTAGCTAGAGAAGGAAGCTGAGTCAACCAACAGACAAACTGGTAGTTACAACAACATGGCTGACATATATAGTTTCTGTAGCTAGAGAAGGAAGCTAAGTCAACCAACAGACCTACTGGTAGTTACAACAACATGGCTGACATATATAGCTTCTGTAGCTAGAGAAGGAAGTTGAGTCAACCAACAGACCAACTGGTAGTTACAACAACATGGCTGACATATATATCTTGTGTAGCTAGAGAAGGAAGCTGAGTCAGTCACCAGACCAACTAGTAGTTACAACAACATGGCTGACATATTTATATCATGTGTAGCTAGAGAAGGAAGCTGAATCAACCAACATACCAACTGGTAGTTACAACAATATGGCTGACATATATAGCTTATGTAGCTAGAGAAGGAAGCTGAGTCAACCAACAGACCAACTGGTAGTTACAACAACATGGCTGACATACATATCTTGTGTAGCTAGAGAAGGAAGCTGAGTCAACCAACAGACCAACTGGTAGTAACAACAACATGGCTGGCATTTATATCTTGAGTAGCTAGAGAATGAAGCTGAGTCAGCCAACAGACCTACTAGTAGTTACAACAACATGGCTGACATATATAGCTTGTGTAGCTAGACAAGGAAGCTGAGTCAACCAACAGACCAACTGATAGTTACAACAACATGGCTGACATATATAGCTTCTGTAGCTAGAGAAGTAAGCTAAGACAACCAACAGACCAACTGGTAGTTACAACAACATGGCTGACATGTATAGCTTCTGTAGCTAGAGAAGGAAGCTGAGTCAAGCAACAGACCAACTGGTAGTTACAACAACATGGCTGACATATATATCTTGTGTAGTTAGAGAAGGAAGCTGAGTCAACCAACAGACCAACTGGTAGTAACAACAACATGGCTGACATTTATATCTTGAGTAGCTAGAGAATGAAGCTGAGTCAGCCAACAGACCTACTAGTAGTTACAACAACATGGCTGACATATATAGCTTGTGTAGCTAGAGAAGGAAGCTGAGTCAACCAACGGACCAACTGGTAGTTACAACAACATGGCTGATATATATAGCTTGTGTAGCTTGAGAAGGAAGCTGAGTTAAACAACAGACCAACTGGTAGTTACAACAACATGGCTGACATATATATGTTGTGTAGCTTGTGAAGGAAGCTGATTTAACCAACAGACCTACTGGTAGTTACAACAAAATGGCTGACATATATAGCTTGTGTAGATAGAGAAGGAAGCTGACTCAACCAACAGACCAACTGGTATTTACAACAACATGGCTGACATTTATATCTTGTGTAGCTAGAGAAGGAAGCTGAGTCAACCAACAGACCAACTGGTAGTTACAACAACATGGCTGACATTTATATCTTGTGTAGCTAGATAATGAAGCTGAGTCAGCCAACGGACCTACTAGTAGTTACAACAACATGGCTGACATATATAGCTTGTGTAGCTACAGAAGGCAGCTGGGTCAACCAACAGACCAACTGGTAGTTACAACAACATGGCTGTCATATATATCTTGTGTAGCTAGAGAAAGAAGCTGAGTCAACCAACAGACCAACTGGTAGTTACAACAACATGGCTGACAATTATATCTTGTGTAGCTAGAGAATGAAGCTGAGTCAGCCAACAGACCTACTAGCAGTTACAACAACATGGCAGACATATATAGCTTGCGTAGCTAGAGAAGGCAGCTGAGTCAACCAACATAACAACTGGTAGTTACAACAACATGGCTGATATATATAGCTTGTGTAGCTAGAGAAGGAAGCTGAGTCAGTCAACAGACCATCTGGTATTTGCAACAACTTGGCTGACATATATAGCTTGTGTAGCTAGAGAAGGAAGCTGAGTCAACCAACAGACCAACTGGTAGTTACAACAACATGGCTGACATTTATATCTTGAGTAGCTAGAGAATGAAGCTGAGTCAGCCAACAGACCTACTACTAGTTACAACAACATGGCTGACATATATATCTTGTGTAGCTAGACAAGGAAGCTGAGTCAACCAACAGACCAACTGGAAGTTACAACAACATGGCTGACATATATAGCTTGTGTAGCTAGAGAAGGAAGCTAAGTCAACCAACAGACCAACTGGTAGTTACAACATCATGGCTGACATGTATAGCTTCTGTAGCTAGAGAAGGAAGCTGAGTCAAGCAACAGACCAACTGGTAGTTACAACAACATGGCTGACATTTATATCTTGTGTAGCTAGATAATGAAGCTGAGTCAGCCAACAGACCTACTAGTAGTTACAACAACATGGCTGACATATATAGCTTGTGTAGCTAGAGAAGGAAGCTGAGTCAACCAACAGACCAACTGGTAGTTACAACAACATGGCTGACATATATATCTTGTGTAGCTAGAGAAGGAAGCTGAGTCAACCAACAGACCAACTGGTAGTAACAACAACATGGCTGACATTTATATCTTGTGTAGCTAGATAATGAAGCTGAGTCAGCCAACAGACCTACTAGTAGTTACAACAACATGGCTGACATATATAGCTTGTGTAGCTAGAGAAGGCAGCTGAGTCAACCAACAGGCCAACTGGTAGTTAAAACAACATGGCTGACATATATAGCTTGTGTAGCTAGAGAAGGAAGCTGAGTCAAGCAACAGACCTACTGGTAGTTACAACAGCATGGCTGACATATATATCTTGTGTAGCTAGAGAAGGAAGCTGAGTCAGTCACCAGACCAACTAGTAGTTACAACAACATGGCTGACATATATATATCATGTGTAGCTAGAGAAGGAAGCTGAGTCAGTCACCAGACCAACTAGTAGTTACAACAACATGGCTGACATATATATATCATGTGTAGCTAGAGAAGGAAGCTGAATCAACCAACAGACCAACTGGTAGTTACAACAATATGGCTGACATATATAGCTTGTGTAGCTAGACAAGGAAGCTGAGTCAACCAACAGCCCAACTGGTAGTTACATCAACATGGCTGACATATATAGCTTCTGTAGCAAGAGAAGGAAGCTAAGTCAACCAACAGACCAACTGGTAGTTACAACAACATGGCTGACATGTATAGCTTGTGTAGCTAGAGAAGGCAGCTGACTCAGCCAACAGACCAACTAGTAGATACAACAACATGGCTGACATGTAAAGCTTGTGTAGCTAGAGATGGCAGCTGACTCAGCCAACAGACCAACTAGTAGTTACAACAACATGGCTGACATATATAGCTTGTGTAGCTAGAGAAGGCAGCTGAGTCAACCAACAGAACAACTGGTAGTTACAACAACATGGCTGATATATATAGCTTGTGTAGCTAGAGAAGGCAGCTGAGTCAACCAACAGAACAACTAATAGTTACAACAACATGACTGACATATATAGCTTGTGTAGCTAGAGAAGGAAGCTGAGTCAGTCAACAGACCAACTGGTAGTTACAACAACATGGCTGACATATATAGCTTGTGTAGCTAGAGAAGGAAGCTGAGTCAACCAACAGACCTACTGGTAGTTACAACAACATGGCTGACATATATACCTTGTGTAGCTAGAGAATGAAGCTGAGTCAACCAACAGACCAACTGGTAGTTACAACAACATGGCTGACATATATAGTTTATGTAGCTAGAGAAGGAAGTTGAGTCAACCAACAGACCAACTGGTAGTTACAACAACATGGCTGACATATATATCTTGTGTAGCTAGAGAAGGAAGCTGAGTCAGTCACCAGACCAACTAGTAGTTACAACAACATGGCTGACATATATACCTTGTGTAGCTAGAGAATGAAGCTGAGTCAACCAACAGACCAACTGGTAGTTACAACAACATGGCTGACATATATAGTTTATGTAGCTAGAGAAGGAAGTTGAGTCAACCAACAGACCAACTGGTAGTTACAACAACATGGCTGACATATATATCTTGTGTAGCTAGAGAAGGAAGCTGAGTCAGTCACCAGACCAACTAGTAGTTACAACAACATGGCTGACATGTATAGCTTGTGTAGCTAGAGAAGGCAGCTGACTCAGCCAACAGACCAACTAGTAGATACAACAACATGGCTGACATGTAAAGCTTGTGTAGCTAGAGATGGCAGCTGACTCAGCCAACAGACCAACTAGTAGTTACAACAACATGGCTGACATATATAGCTTGTGTAGCTAGAGAAGGCAGCTGAGTCAACCAACAGAACAACTGGTAGTTACAACAACATGGCTGATATATATAGCTTGTGTAGCTAGAGAAGGCAGCTGAGTCAACCAACAGAACAACTAATAGTTACAACAACATGACTGACATATATAGCTTGTGTAGCTAGAGAAGGAAGCTGAGTCAGTCAACAGACCAACTGGTAGTTACAACAACATGGCTGACATATATAGCTTGTGTAGCTAGAGAAGGAAGCTGAGTCAACCAACAGACCTACTGGTAGTTACAACAACATGGCTGACATATATACCTTGTGTAGCTAGAGAATGAAGCTGAGTCAACCAACAGACCAACTGGTAGTTACAACAACATGGCTGACATATATAGTTTATGTAGCTAGAGAAGGAAGTTGAGTCAACCAACAGACCAACTGGTAGTTACAACAACATGGCTGACATATATATCTTGTGTAGCTAGAGAAGGAAGCTGAGTCAGTCACCAGACCAACTAGTAGTTACAACAACATGGCTGACATAGATAGCTTGTGTAGCTAGATAAGGAAGCTGAGTCAGTCAACAGACCAACTGGTAGTTACAACAACATGGCTGACATATATAGCTTCTGTAGCTAGAGAAGGAAGCTAAGTCAACCAACAGACCTACTGGTAGTTACAACAACATGGCTGACATATATAGCTTCTGTAGCTAGAGAAGGAAGCTGAGTCAAGCAACAGACCAACTGGTAGTTACAACAACATGGCTGACATATATAGCTTCTGTAGCTAGAGAAGGAAGCTGAGTCAAGCAACAGACCAACTGGTAGTTACAACAACATGGCTGACATATATAGCTTTTGTAGCTAGAGAAGGAAGCTGAGTCAACCAACAGATCAACTGGTAGTTACAACAACATTGCTGACATATATAGTTTATGTAGCTAGAGAAGGAAGTTGAGTCAACCAACAGACCAACTGGTAGTTACAACAACATGGCTGATATATATAGCTTGTGTAGCTTGAGAAGGAAGCTGAGTCAAACAACAGACCAACTGGTAGTTACAACAACATGGCTGACATATATATCTTGTGTAGCTTGTGAAGGAAGCTGATTTAACCAACAGACCTACTGGTAGTTACAACAAAATGGCTGACATATATAGCTTGTGTAGCTAGAGAAGGAAGCTGACTCAACCAACAGACCAACTGGTATTTACAACAACATGGCTGACATATATAGCTTCTGTAGCTAGAGAAGGAAGCTGAGTCTACCAACAGACCAATTGGTAGTTACAACAACATGGCTGACATTTATATCTTGTGTAGCTAGAGAAGGAAGCTGAGTCAACCAACAGACCAACTGGTAGTTACAACAACATGGCTGACATTTATATCTTGTGTAGCTAGATAATGAAGCTGAGTCAGCCAACAGACCTACTAGTAGTTACAACAACATGGCTGACATATATAGCTTGTGTAGCTAGAGATGGAAGCTGAGTCAACCAACAGACCAACTGGTAGTTACACCAACATGGCTGACATTTATATCTTGTGTAGCTAGATAATGAAGCTGAGTCAGCCAACAGACCTACCAGTAGTTACAACAACATGGCTGACATATATAGCTCGTGTAGCTAGAGAAGGCAGCTGAGTCAACCAACAGACCAACTGGTAGTTACAACAACATGGCTGACATATATATCTTGTGTAGCTAGAGAAGGAAGCTGAGTCAACCAACAGACAAACTGGTAGTTACAACAACATGGCTTACATATATAGTTTCTGTAGCTAGAGAAGGAAGCTAAGTCAACCAACAGACCTACTGGTAGTTACAACAACATGGCTGACATATATAGCTTCTGTAGCTAGAGAAGGAAGTTGAGTCAACCAACAGACCAACTGGTAGTTACAACAACATGGCTGACATATATATCTTGTGTAGCTAGAGAAGGAAGCTGAGTCAGTCACCAGACCAACTAGTAGTTACGACAACATGGCTGACATATATATATCATGTGTAGCTAGAGAAGGAAGCTGAATCAACCAACAGACCAACTGGTAGTTACAACAATATGGCTGACATATATAGCTTATGTAGCTAGAGAAGGAAGCTGAGTCAACCAACAGACCAACTGGTAGTTACAACAACATGGCTGACATACATATCTTGTGTAGCTAGAGAAGGAAGCTGAGTCAACCAACAGACCAACTGGTAGTAACAACAACATGGCTGACATTTATATCTTGAGTTGCTAGAGAATGAAGCTGAGTCAGCCAACAGACCTACTAGTAGTTACAACAACATGGCTGACATATATAGCTTGTGTAGCTAGACAAGGAAGCTGAATCAACCAACAGACCAACTGGTAGTTACAACAACATGGCTGACATATATAGCTTCTGTAGCTAGAGAAGTAAGCTAAGTCAACCAACAGACCAACTGGTAGTTACAACAACATGGCTGACATGTATAGCTTCTGTAGCTAGAGAAGGAAGCTGAGTCAAGCAACAGACCAACTGGTAGTTACAACAACATGGCTGACATATATATCTTGTGTAGTTAGAGAAGGAAGCTGAGTCAACCAACAGACCAACTGGTAGTAACAACAACATGGCTGACATTTATATCTTGAGTAGCTAGAGAATGAAGCTGAGTCAGCCAACAGACCTACTAGTAGTTACAACAACATGGCTGACATATATAGCTTGTGTAGCTAGAGAAGGAAGCTGAGTCAACCAACGGACCAACTGGTAGTTACAACAACATGGCTGATATATATAGCTTGTGTAGCTTGAGAAGGAAGCTGAGTTAAACAACAGACCAACTGGTAGTTACAACAACATGGCTGACATATATATGTTGTGTAGCTTGTGAAGGAAGCTGATTTAACCAACAGACCTACTGGTAGTTACAACAAAATGGCTGACATATATAGCTTGTGTAGCTAGAGAAGGAAGCTGACTCAACCAACAGACCAACTGGTATTTACAACAACATGGCTGACATTTATATCTTGTGTAGCTAGAGAAGGAAGCTGAGTCAACCAACAGACCAACTGGTAGTTACAACAACATGGCTGACATTTATATCTTGTGTAGCTAGATAATGAAGCTGAGTCAGCCAACGGACCTACTAGTAGTTACAACAACATGGCTGACATATATAGCTTGTGTAGCTAGAGAAGGCAGCTGAGTCAACCAACAGACCAACTGGTAGTTACAACAACATGGCTGTCATATATATCTTGTGTAGCTAGAGAAAGAAGCTGAGTCAACCAACAGACCAACTGGTAGTTACAACAACATGGCTGACATTTATATCTTGTGTAGCTAGAGAATGAAGCTAAGTCAGCCAACAGACCTATTAGCAGTTACAACAACATGGCAGACATATATAGCTTGCGTAGCTAGAGAAGGCAGCTGAGTCAACCAACAGAACAACTGGTAGTTACAACAACATGGCTGATATATATAGCTTGTGTAGCTAGAGAAGGAAGCTGAGTCAGTCAACAGACCAACTGGTATTTGCAACAACTTGGCTGACATATATAGCTTGTGTAGCTAGAGAAGGAAGCTGAGTCAAGCAACAGACCAACTGGTAGTTACAACAACATGGCTGACATATATAGCTTGTGTAGCTAGAGAAGGAAACTGAGTCAACCAACAGACCAACTGGTAGTTACAACAACATGGCTGACATTTATATCTTGTGTAGCTAGATAATGAAGCTGAGTCAGCCAACAGACCTACTAGTAGTTACAACAACATGGCTGACATATATAGCTTGTGTAGCTAGAGAAGGCAGCTGAGTCAACCAACAGGCCAACCGGTAGTTAAAACAACATGGCTGACATATATAGCTTGTGTAGCTAGAGAAGGAAGCTGAGTCAAACAACAGACCTACTGGTAGTTACAACAGCATGGCTGACATATATATCTTGTGTAGCTAGAGAAGGAAGCTGAGTCAGTCACCAGACCAACTAGTAGTTACAACAACATGGCTGACATATATATATCATGTGTAGCTAGAGAAGGAAGCTGAGTCAGTCACCAGACCAACTAGTAGTTACAACAACATGGCTGACATATATATATCATGTGTAGCTAGAGAAGGAAGCTGAATCAACCAACAGACCAACTGGTAGTTACAACAATATGGCTGACATATATATCTTGTGTAGCTAGAGAAGGAAGCTGAGTCAACCAACAGACCAACTGGTAGTTACAACAACATGGCTGACATTTATATCTTGTGTAGCTAGATAATAGAGCTGAGTCAGCCAACAGACCTACTAGTAGTTACAACAACATGGCTGACATATATAGCTTGTGTAGCTAGACAAGGAAGGTGAGTCAACCAACAGCCCAACTGGTAGTTACAACAACATGGCTGACATGTATAGCTTGTGTAGCTAGAGAAGGCAGCTGACTCAGCCAACAGACCAACTAGTAGTTACAACAACATGGCTGACATGTATAGCTTGTGTAGCTAGAGAAGGCAGCTGACTCAGCCAACAGACCAACTAGTAGTTACAACAACATGGCTGACATATATAGCTTGTGTAGCTAGAGAAGGCAGCTGAGTCAACCAACAGAACAACTGGTAGTTACAACAACATGGCTGATATATATAGCTTGTGTAGCTAGAGAAGGCAGCTGAGTCAACCAACAGAACAACTAGTAGTTACAACAACATGACTGACATATATAGCTTGTGTAGCTAGAGAAGGAAGCTGAGTCAGTCAACAGACCAACTGGTAGTTACAACAACATGGCTGACATATATAGCTTGTGTAGCTAGAGAAGGAAGCTGAGTCAACCAACAGACCTACTGGTAGTTACAACAACATGGCTGACATATATACCTTGTGTAGCTAGAGAATGAAGCTGAGTCAACCAACAGACCAACTGGTAGTTACAACAACATGGCTGACATATATAGTTTATGTAGCTAGAGAAGGAAGTTGAGTCAACCAACAGACCAACTGGTAGTTACAACAACATGGCTGACATATATATCTTGTGTAGCTAGAGAAGGAAGCTGAGTCAGTCACCAGACCAACTAGTAGTTACAACAACATGGCTGACATATATAGCTTGTGTAGCTAGATAAGGAAGCTGAGTCAGTCAACAGACCAACTGGTAGTTACAACAACATGTCTGACATATATAGCTTCTGTAGCTAGAGAAGGAAGCTAAGTCAACCAACAGACCTACTGGTAGTTACAACAACATGGCTGACATATATAGCTTCTGTAGCTAGAGAAGGAAGCTGAGTCAAGCAACAGACCAACTGGTAGTTACAACAACATGGCTGACATATATAGCTTCTGTAGCTAGAGAAGGAAGCTGAGTCAAGCAACAGACCAACTGGTAGTTACAACAACATGGCTGACATATATAGCTTGTGTAGCTAGAGAAGGAAGCTGAGTCAACCAACAGATCAACTGGTAGTTACAACAACATGGCTGATATATATAGCTTGTGTACCTTGAGAAGGAAGCTGAGTCAACCAACAGACCAACTGGTAGTTACAACAACTTGGCTGACATATATATCTTGTGTAGCTAGTGAAGGAAGCTGATTTAACCAACAGACCTACTGGTAGTTACAACAAAATGGCTGTCATATATAGCTTGTGTAGCTAGAGAAGGAAGCTGACTCAACCAACAGACCAACTGGTATTTACAACAACATGGCTGACATATATAGCTTCTGTAGCTAGAGAAGGAAGCTGAGTCTACCAACAGACCAATTGGTAGTTACAACAACATGGCTGACATTTGTATCTTGTGTAGCTAGAGAAGGAAGCTGAGTCAACCAACAGACCAACTGGTAGTTACAACAACATGGCTGACATATATATCTTGTGTAGCTAGAGAAAGAAGCTGAGTCAACCAACAGACCAACTGGTAGTTACAACAACATGGCTGACATTTATATCTTGAGTAGCTAGAGAATGAAGCTGAGTCAGCCAACAGACCTACTAGTAGTTACAACAACATGGCTGACATATATAGCTTGTGTAGCTAGACAAGGATGCTGAGTCAACCAACAGCCCAACTGGTAGTTACAACAACATGGCTGACATATATAGCTTCTGTAGCTAGAGAAGGAAGCTAAGTCAACCAACAGACCAACTGGTAGTTACAACAACATGGCTGACATGTATAGCTTGTGTAGCTAGAGAAGGCAGCTGACCCAGCCAACAGACCAACTAGTAGTTACAACAACATGGCTGACATGTATAGCTTGTGTAGCTAGAGAAGGCAGCTGTCTCAGCCACCAGACCAACTAGTAGTTACAACAACATGGCTGACATATATAGCTTGTGTAGCTAGAGAAGGCAGCTGAGTCAACCAACAGAACAACTAGTAGTTACAACAACATGGCTGATATATATAGCTTGTGTAGCTAGAGAAGGCAGCTGAGTCAACCAACAGAACAACTAGTAGTTACAACAACATGACTGACATATATAGCTTGTGTAGCTAGAGAAGGAAGCTGAGTCAGTCAACAGACCAACTGGTAGTTACAACAACATGGCTGACATATATAGCTTGTGTAGCTAGAGAAGGAAGCTGAGTCAACCAACAGACCTACTGGTAGTTACAACAACATGGCTGACATATATACCTTGTGTAGCTAGAGAATGAAGCTGAGTCAACCAACAGACCAACTGGTAGTTACAACAACATGGCTGACATATATATTTTATGTAGCTAGAGAAGGAAGTTGAGTCAACCAACAGACCAACTGGTAGTTACAACAACATGGCTGACATATATATCTTGTGTAGCTAGAGAAGGAAGCTGAGTCAGTCACCAGACCAATAGTAGTTACAACAACATGGCTGACATATATATCATGTGTAGCTAAAGAAGGAAGCTGAGTCAACCAACAGACCAACTGGTAGTTACAACAACATGGCTGACATATATAGCTTTTGTAGCTACAGAAGGAAGCTGAGTCAACGAACAGACCAACTGGTAGTTACAACAACATGGCTGACATATATAGCTTCTGTAGCTAGAGAAGGAAGCTAAGTCAACCAACAGACCTACTGGTAGTTACAACAACATGGCTGACATATATAGCTTCTGTAGCTAGAGAAGGAAGCTGAGTCAAGCAACAGACCAACTGGTAGTTACAACAACATGGCTGACATATATAGCTTCTGTAGCTAGAGAAGGAAGCTGAGTCAAGCAACAGACCAACTGGTAGTTACAACAACATGGCTGACATATATAGCTTGTGTAGCTAGAGAAGGAAGCTGAGTCAACCAACAGACCAACTGGTAGTTACAACAACATGGCTGACATATATATCTTGTGTAGCTAGTGAAGGAAGCTGATTTAACCAACAGACCTACTGGTAGTTACAACAAAATGGCTGACATATATAGCTTGTGTAGCTAGAGAAGGAAGCTGACTCAACCAACAGACCAACTGGTATTTACAACAACATGGCTGACATATATAGCTTCTGTAGCTAGAGAAGGAAGCTGAGTCTACCAACAGACCAATTGGTAGTTACAACAACATGGCTGACATTTATATCTTGTGTAGCTAGAGAAGGAAGCTGAGTCAACCAACAGACCAACTGGTAGTTACAACAACATGGCTGACATATATATCTTGTGTAGCTAGAGAAAGATGCTGAGTCAACCAACAGACCAACTGGTAGTTACAACAACATGGCTGACATTTATATCTTGAGTAGCTAGATAATGAAGCTGAGTCAGCCAACAGACCTACTAGTAGTTACAACAACAGGGCTGACATATATAGCTTGTGTAGCTAGACAAGGAAGCTGAGTCAACCAACAGCCCAACTGGTAGTTACAACAACATGGCTGACATATATAGCTTCTGTAGCTAGAGAAGGAAGATAAGTCAACCAACAGACCAACTGGTAGTTACAACAACATGGCTGACATGTATAGCCTGTGTAGCGAGAGAAGGCAGCTGACTCAGCCAACAGACCAAATAGTAGTTACAACAACATGGCTGACATGTATAGCTTGTGTAGCTAGAGAAGGCAGCTGACTCAGCCAACAGACCAACTAGTAGTTACAACAACATGGCTGATATATATAGCTTGTGTAGCTAGAGAAGGCAGCTGAATCAACCAACAGAACAACTAGTAGTTACAACAACATGACTGACATATATAGCTTGTGTAGCTAGAGAAGGAAGCTGAGTCAGTCAACAGACCAACTGGTAGTTACAACAACATGGCTGACATATATAGCTTGTGTAGCTAGAGAAGGAAGCTGAGTCAACCAACAGACCTACTGGTAGTTACAACAACATGGCTGACATATATAACTTGTGTAGCTAGAGAATGAAGCTGAGTCAACCAACAGACCAACTGGTAGTTACAACAACATGGCTGACATATATATCTTGTGTAGCTAGAGAAGGAAGCTGAGTCAGTCACCAGACAAACTAGTAGTTACAACAACATGGCTGACATATATAGCTTGTGTAGCTAGAGAAGGAAGCTGAGTCATCCAACAGACCTACTAGTAGTTACAACAACATGGCTGACATATATAGCTTGTGTAGCTAGACAAGGAAGCTGAGTCAACCAACAGACCTACTGGTAGTTACAACAACATGGCTGACATATATAGCTTCTGTAGGTAGAGAAGGAAGCTAAGTCAACCAACAGACCAACTGGTAGTTACAACAACATGGGTGACATGTATAGCTTCTGTAGCTAGAGAAGGAAGCTGAGTCAAGCAACAGACCATCTGGTAGTTACAATAACATGGCTGACATATATATCTTGTGTAGTTAGAGAAGGAAGCTGAGTCAACCAACAGACCAACTGGTAGTAACAACAACATGGCTGACATTTATATCTTGAGTAGCTAGAGAATGAAGCTGAGTCAGCCAACAGACCTACTAGTAGTTACAACAACATGGCTGACATATATAGCTTGTGTAGCTAGAGAAGGAAGCTGAGTCAACCAACAGACCAACTGGTAGTTACAACAATATGGCTGATATATATAGCTTGTGTAGCTAGAGAAGGCAGCTGAGTCAACCAACAGACCAACTGGTAGTTACAACAACATGGCTGACATATATATCTTGTGTAGCTAGAGAAGGAAGCTGAGTCAGTCACCAGACAAACTAGTAGTTACAACAACATGGCTGACATATATATATCATGTGTAGCTAGAGAAGGAATCTGAATCAACCAACAGACCAACTGGTAGTTACAACAATATGGCTGACATATATAGCTTATGTAGCTAGAGAAGGAAGCTGAGTCAACCAACAGACCAACTGGTAGTTACAACAACATGGCTGACATATATAGCTTCTGTAGCTAGAGAAGGAAGCTAAGTCAACCAACAGACCAACTGGTAGTTACAACAACATGGCTGACATGTATAGCTTCTGTAGCTAGAGAAGGAAGCTGAGTCAAGCAACAGACCAACTGGTAGTTACAACAACATGGCTGACATTTATATCTTGAGTAGCTAGAGAATGAAGCTGAGTCAGCCAACAGACCTACTAGTAGTTACAACAACATGGCTGACATATATAGCTTGTGTAGCTAGAGAAGGAAGCTGAGTCAACAAACAGACCAACTGGTAGTTACAACAACATGGCTGATATATATAGCTTGTGTAGCTTGAGAAGGAAGCTGAGTCAAACAACAGACCAACTGGTAGTTACAACAACATGGCTGACATATATATCTTGTGTAGCTTGTGAAGGAAGCTGATTTAACCAACAGACCTACTGGTAGTTACAACAAAATGGCTGACATATATAGCTTGTGTAGCTAGAGAAGGAAGCTGAGTCAACCAACAGACCAACTGGTAGTTACAACAACATGGCTGACATATATATCTTGTGTAGCTAGATAAAGAAGCTGAGTCAACCAACAGACCAACTGGTAGTTACAACAACATGGCTGACATATATAGTTTATGTAGCTAGAGAAGGAAGTTGAGTCAACCAACAGACCAACTGGTAGTTACAACAACATGGCTGACATATATATCTTGTGTAGCTAGAGAAGGAAGCTGAGTCAGTCACCAGACCAACTAGTAGTTACAACAACATGGCTGACATATATATATCATGTGTAGCTAGAGAAGGAATCTGAATCAACCAACAGACCAACTGGTAGTTACAACAACATGGCTGACATATATATCTTGTGTAGCTAGAGAAGGAAGCTGAGTCAACCAACAGACCAACTGGTAGTAACAACAACATGGCTGACATTTATATCTTGAGTAGCTAGAGAATGAAGCTGAGTCAGCCAACAGACCTACTAGTAGTTACAACAACATGGCTGACATATATAGCTTGTGTAGCTAGACAAGGAAGCTGAGTCAACCAACAGACCAACTGGTAGTTACAACAACATGGCTGACATATATAGCTTCTGTAGCTAGAGAAGGAAGCTAAGTCAACCAACAGACCAACTGGTAGTTACAACAACATGGGTGACATGTATAGCTTCTGTAGCTAGAGAAGGAAGCTGAGTCAAGCAACAGACCAACTGGTAGTTACAATAACATGGCTGACATATATATCTTGTGTAGTTAGAGAAGGAAGCTGAGTCAACCAACAGACCAACTGGTAGTAACAACAACATGGCTGACATTTATATCTTGAGTAGCTAGAGAATGAAGCTGAGTCAGCCAACAGACCAACTGGTAGTAACAACAACATGGCTGACATTTATATCTTGAGTAGCTAGAGAATGAAGCTGAGTCAGCCAACAGACCTACTAGTAGTTACAACAACATGGCTGACATATATAGCTTGTGTAGCTAGACAAGGAAGCTGAGTCAACCAACAGACCTACTGGTAGTTACAACAACATGGCTGACATATATAGCTTCTGTAGGTAGAGAAGGAAGCTGAGTCAAGCAACAGACCAACTGGTAGTTACAATAACATGGCTGACATTATATATCTTGTGTAGTTAGAGAAGGAAGCTGAGTCAACCAACAGACCAACTGGTAGTAACAACAACATGGCTGACATTTATATCTTGAGTAGCTAGAGAATGAAGCTGAGTCAGCCAACAGACCTACTAGTAGTTACAACAACATGGCTGACATATATAGCTTGTGTAGCTAGAGAAGGAAGCTGAGTCAACCAACAGACCAACTGGTAGTTACAACAATATGGCTGATATATATAGCTTGTGTAGCTTGAGAAGGAAGCTGAGTCAAACAACAGACCAACTGGTAGTTACAACAACATGGCTGACATATATAGCTTGTGTAGCTTGTGAAGGAAGCTGAGTCAACCAACAGACCAACTGGTAGTTACAACAACATGGCTGACATATATATCTTGTGTAGCTAGAGAAAGAAGCTGAGTCAACCAACAGACCAACTGGTAGTTACAACAACATGGCTGACATATATAGTTTATGTAGCTAGAGAAGGAAGCTGAGTCTACCAACAGACCAATTGGTAGTTACAACAACATGGCTGACATATATATCTTGTGTAGCTTGTGAAGGAAGCTGATTTAACCAACAGACCTACTGGTAGTTACAACAAAATGGCTGACATATATAGCTTGTGTAGCTAGAGAAGGAAGCTGACTCAACCAACAGACCAACTGGTATTTACAACAACATGGCTGACATTTATATCTTGTGTAACTAGATAATGAAGCTGAGTCAGCCAACAGACCTACTAGTAGTTACAACAACATGGCTGACATATATAGCTTGTGTAGCTAGAGAAGGCAGCTGAGTCAACCAACAGACCAACTGGTAGTTACAACAACATGGCTGACATATATATCTTGTGTAGCTAGAGACAGAAGCTGAGTCAACCAACAGACCAACTGGTAGTTACAACAACATGGCTGACATATATAGTTTATGTGGCTAGAGAAGGAAGTTGAGTCAACCAACAGACCAACTGGTAGTTACAACAACATGGCTGACATATATATCTTGTGTAGCTAGAGAAGGAAGCTGAGTCAGTCACCAGACCAACTAGTAGTTACAACAACATGGCTGACATATATAGCTTGTGTAGCTAGAGAAGGAAGCTGAGTCAACCAACTGACCAACTGGTAGTTACAACAACATGGCTGACATATATATCTTGTGTAGCTAGAGAAGGAAGCTGAGTCAACCAACAGACCAACTGGTAGTAACAACAACATGGCTGACATTTATATCTTGAGTAGCTAGAGAATGAAGCTGAGTCAGCCAACAGACCTACTAGTAGTTACAACAACATGGCTGACATATATAGCTTGTGTAGCTAGACAAGGAAGCTGAGTCAACCAACAGACCAACTGGTAGTTACAACAACATGGCTGACATATATAGCTTCTGTAGCTAGAGAAGGAAGCTAAGTCAACCAACAGACCAACTGGTAGTTACAACAACATGGGTGACATGTATAGCTTCTGTAGCTAGAGAAGGAAGCTGAGTCAAGCAACAGACCAACTGCTAGTTACAATAAAATGGCTGACATATATATCTTGTGTAGTTAGAGAAGGAAGCTGAGTCAACCAACAGACCAACTGGTAGTAACAACAACATGGCTGACATTTATATCTTGAGTAGCTAGAGAATGAAGCTGAGTCAGCCAACAGACCTACTAGTAGTTACAACAACATGGCTGACATATATAGCTTGTGTAGGTAGAGAAGGAAGCTGAGTCAACCAACAGACCAACTGGTAGTTACAACAATATGGCTGATATATATAGCTTGTGTAGCTTGAGAAGGAAGCTGAGTCAAACAACAGACCAACTGGTAGTTACAACAACATGGCAGACATACATATCTTGTGTAGCTTGTGAAGGAAGCTGATTTAACCAACAGACCTACTGGTAGTTACAACAAAATGGCTGACATATATAGCTTGTGTAGCTAGAGAAGGAAGCTGACTCAACCAACAGACCAACTGGTATTTACAACAACATGGCTGACATATATAGCTTCTGTAGCTAGAGAAGGAAGCTGAGTCTACCAACAGACCAATTGGTAGTTACAACAACATGGCTGACATTTATATCTTGTGTAGCTAGAGAAGGAAGCTGAGTCATCCAACAGACCTACTAGTAGTTACAACAACATGGCTGACATATATAGCTTGTGTAGCTAGACAAGGAAGCTGAGTCAACCAACAGACCTACTGGTAGTTACAACAACATGGCTGACATATATAGCTTCTGTAGGTAGAGAAGGAAGCTAAGTCAACCAACAGACCAACTGGTAGTTACAACAACATGGGTGACATGTATAGCTTCTGTAGCTAGAGAAGGAAGCTGAGTCAAGCAACAGACCAACTGGTAGTTACAATAACATGGCTGACATATATATCTTGTGTAGTTAGAGAAGGAAGCTGAGTCAACCAACAGACCAACTGGTAGTAACAACAACATGGCTGACATTTATATCTTGAGTAGCTAGAGAATGAAGCTGAGTCAGCCAACAGACCTACTAGTAGTTACAACAACATGGCTGACATATATAGCTTGTGTAGCTAGAGAAGGAAGCTGAGTCAACCAACAGACCAACTGGTAGTTACAACAATATGGCTGATATATATAGCTTGTGTAGCTTGAGAAGGAAGCTGAGTCAAACAACAGACCAACTGGTAGTTACAACAACATGGCTGACATATATAGCTTGTGTAGCTTGTGAAGGAAGCTGAGTCAACCAACAGACCAACTGGTAGTTACAACAACATGGCTGACATATATATCTTGTGTAGCTAGAGAAAGAAGCTGAGTCAACCAACAGACCAACTGGTAGTTACAACAACATGGCTGACATATATAGTTTATGTAGCTAGAGAAGGAAGCTGAGTCTACCAACAGACCAATTGGTAGTTACAACAACATGGCTGACATATATATCTTGTGTAGCTTGTGAAGGAAGCTGATTTAACCAACAGACCTACTGGTAGTTACAACAAAATGGCTGACATATATAGCTTGTGTAGCTAGAGAAGGAAGCTGACTCAACCAACAGACCAACTGGTATTTACAACAACATGGCTGACATTTATATCTTGTGTAACTAGATAATGAAGCTGAGTCAGCCAACAGACCTACTAGTAGTTACAACAACATGGCTGACATATATAGCTTGTGTAGCTAGAGAAGGCAGCTGAGTCAACCAACAGACCAACTGGTAGTTACAACAACATGGCTGACATATATATCTTGTGTAGCTAGAGACAGAAGCTGAGTCAACCAACAGACCAACTGGTAGTTACAACAACATGGCTGACATATATAGTTTATGTGGCTAGAGAAGGAAGTTGAGTCAACCAACAGACCAACTGGTAGTTACAACAACATGGCTGACATATATATCTTGTGTAGCTAGAGAAGGAAGCTGAGTCAGTCACCAGACCAACTAGTAGTTACAACAACATGGCTGACATATATAGCTTGTGTAGCTAGAGAAGGAAGCTGAGTCAACCAACAGACCAACTGGTAGTTACAACAACATGGCTGACATATATATCTTGTGTAGCTAGAGAAGGAAGCTGAGTCAACCAACAGACCAACTGGTAGTAACAACAACATGGCTGACATTTATATCTTGAGTAGCTAGAGAATGAAGCTGAGTCAGCCAACAGACCTACTAGTAGTTACAACAACATGGCTGACATATATAGCTTGTGTAGCTAGACAAGGAAGCTGAGTCAACCAACAGACCAACTGGTAGTTACAACAACATGGCTGACATATATAGCTTCTGTAGCTAGAGAAGGAAGCTAAGTCAACCAACAGACCAACTGGTATTTACAACAACATGGCTGACATATATAGCTTCTGTAGCTAGAGAAGGAAGCTGAGTCTACCAACAGACCAATTGGTAGTTACAACAACATGGCTGACATTTATATCTTGTGTAGCTAGAGAAGGAAGCTGAGTCAACCAACAGACCAACTAGTAGTTACAACAACATGGCTGACATTTATATCTTGTGTAGCTAGATAATGAAGCTGAGTCAGCCAACAGACCTACTAGTAGTTACAACAACATGGCTGACATATATAGCTTGTGTAGCTAGAGAAGGCAGCTGAGTCAACCAACAGACCAACTGGTAGTTACAACAACATGGCTGACATATATATCTTGTGTAGCTAGAGAAGGAAGCTGAGTCAGTCACCAGACCAACTAGTAGTTACAACAACATGGCTGACATATATATATCATGTGTAGCTTGTGAAGGAAGCTGATTTAACCAACAGACCTACTGGTAGTTACAACAAAATGGCTGACATATATAGCTTGTGTAGCTAGAGAAGGAAGCTGACTCAACCAACAGACCAACTGGTATTTACAACAACATGGCTGACATTTATATCTTGTGTAGCTAGATAATGAAGCTGAGTCAGCCAACAGACCTACTAGTAGTTACAACAACATGGCTGACATATATAGCTTGTGTAGCTAAAGAAGGAAGCTGAGTCAACCAACAGACCAACTGGTAGTTACAACAACATGGCTGACATATATATCTTGTGTAGCTAGAGAAGGAAGCTGAGTCAACCAACAGACCAACTGGTAGTAACAACAACATGGCTGACATTTATATCTTGAGTAGCTAGAGAATGAAGCTGAGTCAGCCAACAGACCTACTAGTAGTTACAACAACATGGCTGACATATATAGCTTGTGTAGCTAGACAAGGAAGCTGAGTCAACCAACAGACCAACTGGTAGTTACAACAACATGGCTGACATATATAGCTTCTGTAGCTAGAGAAGGAAGCTAAGTCAACCAACAGACCAACTGGTATTTACAACAACATGGCTGACATATATAGCTTCTGTAGCTAGAGAAGGAAGCTGAGTCTACCAACAGACCAATTGGTAGTTACAACAACATGGCTGACATTTATATCTTGTGTAGCTAGAGAAGGAAGCTGAGTCAACCAACAGACCAACTAGTAGTTACAACAACATGGCTGACATTTATATCTTGTGTAGCTAGATAATGAAGCTGAGTCAGCCAACAGACCTACTAGTAGTTACAACAACATGGCTGACATATATAGCTTGTGTAGCTAGAGAAGGCAGCTGAGTCAACCAACAGACCAACTGGTAGTTACAACAACATGGCTGACATATATATCTTGTGTAGCTAGAGAAGGAAGCTGAGTCAGTCACCAGACCAACTAGTAGTTACAACAACATGGCTGACATATATATATCATGTGTAGCTTGTGAAGGAAGCTGATTTAACCAACAGACCTACTGGTAGTTACAACAAAATGGCTGACATATATAGCTTGTGTAGCTAGAGAAGGAAGCTGACTCAACCAACAGACCAACTGGTATTTACAACAACATGGCTGACATTTATATCTTGTGTAGCTAGATAATGAAGCTGAGTCAGCCAACAGACCTACTAGTAGTTACAACAACATGGCTGACATATATAGCTTGTGTAGCTAAAGAAGGAAGCTGAGTCAACCAACAGACCAACTGGTAGTTACAACAACATGGCTGACATATATATCTTGTGTAGCTAGAGAAGGAAGCTGAGTCAACCAACAGACCAACTGGTAGTAACAACAACATGGCTGACATTTATATCTTGAGTAGCTAGAGAATGAAGCTGAGTCAGCCAACAGACCTACTAGTAGTTACAACAACATGGCTGACATATATAGCTTGTGTAGCTAGACAAGGAAGCTGAGTCAACCAACAGACCAACTGGAAGTTACAACAACATGGCTGACATATATAGCTTGTGTAGCTAGAGAAGGAAGCTAAGTCAACCAACAGACCAACTGGTAGTTACAACATCATGGCTGACATGTATAGCTTCTGTAGCTAGAGAAGGAAGCTGAGTCAAGCAACAGACCAACTGGTAGTTACAACAACATGGCTGACATATATATCTTGTGTAGTTAGAGAAGGAAGCTGAGTCAACCAACAGACCAACTGGTAGTAACAACAACATGGCTGACATTTATATCTTGAGTAGCTAGAGAATGAAGCTGAGTCAGCCAACAGACCTGCTAGTAGTTACAACAACATGGCTGACATATATAGCTTGTGTAGCTAGAGAAGGAAGCTGAGTCAACCAACAGACCAACTGGTAGTTACAACAACATGGCTGATATATATAGCTTGTGTAGCTTGAGAAGGAAGCTGAGTCAAGCAACAGACCAACTGGTAGTTACAACAACATGGCAGACATATATATCTTGTGTAGCTTGTGAAGGAAGCTGATTTAACCAACAGACCTACTGGTAGTTACAACAACATGGCTGACATATATAGCTTGTGTAGCTAGAGAAGGAAGCTGACTCAACCAACAGACCAACTGGTATTTACAACAACATGGCTGACATATATAGCTTCTGTAGCTAGAGAAGGAAGCTGAGTCTACCAACAGACCAATTGGTAGTTACAACAACATGGCTGACATTTATATCTTGTGTAGCTAGAGAAGGAAGCTGTGTCAACCAACAGACCAACTGGTAGTTACAACAACATGGCTGACATATATATCTTGTGTAGCTAGAGAAGGAAGCTGAGTCAGTCACCAGACCAACTAGTAGTTACAACAACATGGCTGACATATATATAGTTTCTGTAGCTAGAGAAGGAAGCTGAGTCTACCAACAGACCAACTGGTAGTTACAACAACATGGCTGATATATATAGCTTGTGTAGCTTGAGAAGGAAGCTGAGTCAAGCAACAGACCAACTGGTAGTTACAACAATATGGCTGACATATATAGCTTATGTAGCTAGAGAAGGAAGCTGAGTCAACCAACAGACCAACTGGTAGTAACAACAACATGGCTGACATTTATATCTTGAGTAGCTAGAGAATGAAGCTGAGTCAGCCAACAGACCTACTAGTAGATACAACAACATGGCTGACATATATAGCTTGTGTAGCTAGAGAAGGCAGCTGAGTCAACCAACAGACCA
Organism: Eledone cirrhosa; assembly: GCA_964016885.1. Lineage (NCBI taxonomy): Eukaryota > Metazoa > Mollusca > Cephalopoda > Octopoda > Eledonidae > Eledone > Eledone cirrhosa. The sequence goes on from OZ024740.1 coordinate 23,854,941, forward strand.
ACTGGTAGTTACAACAACATGGCTGACATATATATCTTGTGTAGCTAGAGAAAGAAGCTGAGTCAACCAACAGACCAACTGGTAGTTACAACAACATGGCTGACATTTATATCTTGTGTAGCTAGAGAATGAAGCTGAGTCAGCCAACAGACCTACTAGCAGTTACAACAACATGGCAGACATATATAGCTTGTGTAGCTAGAGAAGGCAGCTGAGTCAACCAACAGAACAACTGGTAGTTACAACAACATGGCTGATATATATAGCTTGTGTAGCTAGAGAAGGAAGATGAGTCAGTCAACAGACCAACTAGTAGTTACAACAACATGGCTGACATATATAGCTTGTGTAGCTAGAGAAGGAAGCTGAGTCAAGCAACAGACCAACTGGTAGTTACAACAACATGGCTGACATATATATCTTGTGTAGCTAGTGAAGGAAGCTGATTTAACCAACAGACCTACTGGTAGTTACAACAAAATGGCTGACATATATAGCTTGTGTAGCTAGAGAAGGAAGCTGACTCAACCAACAGACCAACTGGTATTTACAACAACATGGCTGACATATATAGCTTCTGTAGCTAGAGAAGGAAGCTGAGTCTACCAACAGACCAATTGGTAGTTACAACAACATGGCTGACATTTATATATTGTGTAGCTAGAGAAGGAAGCTGAGTCAACCAACAGACCAACTGGTAGTTACAACAACATGGCTGACATATATATCTTGTGTAGCTAGAGAAAGATGCTGAGTCAACCAACAGACCAACTGGTAGTTACAACAACATGGCTGACATTTATATCTTGAGTAGCTAGAGAATGAAGCTGAGTCAGCCAACAGACCTACTAGTAGTTACAACAACATGGCTGACATATATAGCTTGTGTAGCTAGACAAGGAAGCTGAGTCAACCAACAGCCCAACTGGTAGTTACAACAACATGGCTGACATATATAGCTTCTGTAGCTAGAGAAGGAAGATAAGTCAACCAACAGACCAACTGGTAGTTACAACAACATGGCTGACATGTATAGCTTGTGTAGCTAGAGAAGGCAGCTGACTCAGCCAACAGACCAAATAGTAGTTACAACAACATGGCTGACATATATATAGTTTCTGTAGCTAGAGAAGGAATCTGAATCAACCAACAGACCAACTGGTAGTTACAACAATATGGCTGACATATATAGCTTATGTAGCTAGAGAAGGAAGCTGAGTCAACCAACAGACCAACTGGTAGTAACAACAACATGGCTGACATTTATATCTTGAGTAGCTAGAGAATGAAGCTGAGTCAGCCAACAGACCTACTAGTAGTTACAACAACATGGCTGACATATATAGCTTGTGTAGCTAGAGAAGGAAGCTGAGTCAACCAACAGACCAACTGGTAGTTACAACAACATGGCTGATATATATAGCTTGTGTAGCTTGAGAAGGAAGCTGAGTCAAACAACAGACCAACTGGTAGTTACAACAACATGGCTGACATATATATCTTGTGTAGCTTGTGAAGGAAGCTGATTTAACCAACAGACCTACTGGTAGTTACAACAAAATGGCTGACATATATAGCTTGAGTAGCTAGAGAATGAAGCTGAGTCAGCCAACAGACCTACTAGTAGTTACAACAACATGGCTGACATATATAGCTTGTGTAGCTAGACAAGGAAGCTGAGTCAACCAACAGACCAACTGGAAGTTACAACAACATGGCTGACATATATAGCTTCTGTAGCTAGAGAAGGAAGCTAAGTCAACCAACAGACCAACTGGTAGTTACAACATCATGGCTGACATGTATAGCTTCTGTAGCTAGAGAAGGAAGCTGAGTCAAGCAACAGACCAACTGGTAGTTACAACAACATGGCTGACATATATATCTTGTGTAGTTAGAGAAGGAAGCTGAGTCAACCAACAGACCAACTGGTAGTAACAACAACATGGCTGACATTTATATCTTGAGTAGCTAGAGAATGAAGCTGAGTCAGCCAACAGACCTACTAGTAGATACAACAACATGGCTGACATATATAGCTTGTGTAGCTAGAGAAGGAAGCTGAGTCAACCAACAGACCAACTGGTAGTTACAACAACATGGCTGATATATATAGCTTGTGTAGCTTGAGAAGGAAGCTGAGTCAAACAACAGACCAACTGGTAGTTACAACAACATGGCAGACATATATATCTTGTGTAGCTTGTGAAGGAAGCTGATTTAACCAACAGACCTACTGGTAGTTACAACAAAATGGCTGACATATATAGCTTGTGTAGCTAGAGAAGGAAGCTGACTCAACCAACAGACCAACTGGTATTTACAACAACATGGCTGACATATATAGCTTCTGTAGCTAGAGAAGGAAGCTGAGTCTACCAACAGACCAATTGGTAGTTACAACAACATGGCTGATATTTATATCTTGAGTAGCTAGAGAAGGAAGCTGTGTCAACCAACAGACCAACTGGTAGTTACAACAACATGGCTGACATATATATCTTGTGTAGCTAGAGAAGGAAGCTGAGTCAGTCACCAGACCAACTAGTAGTTACAACAACATGGCTGACATATATATAGTTTCTGTAGCTAGAGAAGGAATCTGAATCAACCAACAGACCAACTGGTAGTTACAACAATATGGCTGACATATATAGCTTATGTAGCTAGAGAAGGAAGCTGAGTCAACCAACAGACCAACTGGTAGTAACAACAACATGGCTGACATTTATATCTTGAGTAGCTAGAGAATGAAGCTGAGTCAGCCAACAGACCTACTAGTAGATACAACAACATGGCTGACATATATAGCTTGTGTAGCTAGAGAAGGAAGCTGAGTCAACCAACAGACCAACTGGTAGTTACAACAACATGGCTGATATATATAGCTTGTGTAGCTTGAGAAGGAAGCTGAGTCAAACAACAGACCAACTGGTAGTTACAACAACATGGCTGACATATATATCTTGTGTAGCTTGTGAAGGAAGCTGATTTAACCAACAGACCTACTGGTAGTTACAACAAAATGGCTGACATATATAGCTTGTGTAGCTAGAGAAGGAAGCTGACTCAACCAACAGACCAACTGGTATTTACAACAACATGGCTGACATTTATATCTTGTGTAGCTAGATAATGAAGCTGAGTCAGCCAACAGACCTACTAGTAGTTACAACAACATGGCTGACATATATAGCTTGTGTAGCTAGAGAAGGCAGCTGAGTCAACCAACAGACCAACTGGTAGTTACAACAACATGGCTGACATATATATCTTGTGTAGCTAGAGAAAGAAGCTGAGTCAACCAACAGACCAACTGGTAGTTACAACAACATGGCTGACATTTATATCTTGTGTAGCTAGAGAATGAAGCTGAGTCAGCCAACAGACCTACTAGCAGTTACAACAACATGGCAGACATATATAGCTTGTGTAGCTAGAGAAGGCAGCTGAGTCAACCAACAGAACAACTGGTAGTTACAACAACATGGCTGATATATATAGCTTGTGTAGCTAGAGAAGGAAGATGAGTCAGTCAACAGACCAACTGGTAGTTACAACAACATGGCTGACATATATAGCTTGTGTAGCTAGAGAAGGAAGCTGAGTCAAGCAACAGACCAACTGGTAGTTACAACAACATGGCTGACATATATATCTTGTGTAGCTGGTGAAGGAAGCTGATTTAACCAACAGACCTACTGGTAGTTACAACAAAATGGTTGACATATATAGCTTGTGTAGCTAGAGAAGGAAGCTGAGTCTACCAACAGACCAATTGGTAGTTACAACAACATGGCTGACATTTATATCTTGTGTAGCTAGAGAAGGAAGCTGAGTCAACCAACAGACCAACTGGTAGTTACAACAACATGGCTGACATATATATCTTGTGTAGCTAGAGAAAGATGCTGAGTCAACCAACAGACCAACTGGTTGTTACAACAACATGGCTGACATTTATATCTTGAGTAGCTAGAGAATGAAGCTGAGTCAGCCAACAGACCTACTAGTAGTTACAACAACATGGCTGACATATATAGCTTGTGTAGCTAGACAAGGAAGCTGAGTCAACCAACAGCCCAACTGGTAGTTACAACAACATGGCTGACATATATAGCTTCTGTAGCTAGAGAAGGAAGATAAGTCAACCAACAGACCAACTGGTAGTTACAACAACATGGCTGACATGTATAGCTTGTGTAGCTAGAGAAGGCAGCTGACTCAGCCAACAGACCAAATAGTAGTTACAACAACATGGCTGAAATGTATAGCTTGTGTAGCTAGAGAAGGCAGCTGAATCAGCCAACAGACCAACTAGTAGTTACAACAACATGGCTGACATATATAGCTTGTGTAGCTAGAGAAGGCAGCTGACTCAGCCAACAGACCAACTAGTAGTTACAACAACATGGCTGACATATATAGCTTGTGTAGCTAGAGAAGGCAGCTGAGTCAACCAACAGAACAACTGGTAGTTACAACAACATGACTGACATATATAGCTTGTGTAGCTAGAGAAGGAAGCTGAGTCAGTCAACAGACCAACTGGTAGTTACAACAACATGGCTGACATATATAGCTTGTGTAGCTAGAGAAGGAAGCTGAGTCAACCAACAGACCTACTGGTAGTTACAACAACATGGCTGACATATATAACTTGTGTAGCTAGAGAATGAAGATGAGTCAACCAACAGACCAACTGGTAGTTACAACAACATGGCTGACATATATAGTTTATGTAGCTAGAGAAGGAAGTTGAGTCAACCAACAGACCAACTGGTAGTTACAACAACATGGCTGACATATATATCTTGTGTAGCTAGAGAAGGAAGCTGAGTCAGTCACCCGACCAACTAGTAGTTACAACAACATGGCTGACATATATATATCATGTGTAGCTAGAGAATGAATCTGAATCAACCAACAGACCAACTGGTAGTTACAACAATATGGCTGACATATATAGCTTATGTAGCTAGAGAAGGAAGCTGAGTCAACCAACAGACCAACTGGTAGTTGCAACAACATGGCTGACATATATATCTTGTGTAGCTAGAGAAGGAAGCTGAGTCAACCAACAGACCAACTGGTAGTAACAACAACATGGCTGACATTTATATCTTGAGTAGCTAGAGAATGAAGCTGAGTCAGCCAACAGACCTACTAGTAGTTACAACAACATGGCTGACATATATAGCTTGTGTAGCTAGACAAGGAAGCTGAGTCAACCAACAGAGCAACTGGTAGTTACAACAACATGGCTGACATATATAGCTTCTGTAGCTAGAGAAGGAAGCTAAGTCAACCAACAGACCAACTGGTAGTTACAACAACATGGCTGACATGTATAGCTTCTGTAGCTAGAGAAGGAAGCTGAGTCAAGCAACAGACCAACTGGTAGTTACAACAACATGGCTGACATATATATCTTGTGTAGTTAGAGAAGGAAGCTGAGTCAACCAACAGACCAACTGGTAGTAACAACAACATGGCTGACATTTACATCTTGAGTAGCTAGAGAATGAAGCTGAGTCAGCCAACAGACCTGGCTGACATATATAGTTTATGTAGCTAGAGAAGGAAGTTGAGTCAAACAACAGACCAACTGGTAGTTACAACAACATGGCTGACATATATATCTTGTGTAGCTTGTGAAGGAAGCTGATTTAACCAACAGACATACTGGTAGTTACAACAAAATGGCTGACATATATAGCTTGTGTAGCTAGAGAAGGAAGCTGCCTCAACCAACAGACCAACTGGTATTTACAACAACATGGCTGACATATATAGCTTCTGTAGCTAGAGAAGGAAGCTGAGTCTACCAACAGACCAATTGGTAGTTACAACAACATGGCTGACATTTATATCTTGTGTAGCTAGAGAAGGAAGTTGAGTCAACCAACAGACCAACTGGTAGTTACAACAACATGGCTGACATATATATCTTGTGTAGCTAGAGAAGGAAGCTGAGTCAACCAACAGAACAACTGGTAGTTACAACAACATGACTGACATATATAGCTTGTGTAGATAGAGAAGGAAGCTGAGTCAGTCAACAGACCAACTGGTAGTTACAACAACATGGCTGACATATATAGCTTGTGTAGCTAGAGAAGGAAGCTGAGTCAACCAACAGACCAACTGGTAGTTACAACAACATGGCTGACATATATAGTTTATGTAGCTAGAGAAGGAAGTTGAGTCAACCAACAGACCAACTGCTAGTTACAACAACATGGCTGACATGTATAGCTTGTGTAGCTAGAGAAGGCAGCTGACTCAGCCAACAGACCAAATAGTAGTTACAACAACATGGCTGAAATGTATAGCTTGTGTAGCTAGAGAAGGCAGCTGAATCAGCCAACAGACCAACTAGTAGTTACAACAACATGGCTGACATATATAGCTTGTGTAGCTAGAGAAGGCAGCTGACTCAGCCAACAGACCAACTAGTAGTTACAACAACATGGCTGACATATATAGCTTGTGTAGCTAGAGAAGGCAGCTGAGTCAACCAACAGAACAACTGGTAGTTACAACAACATGACTGACATATATAGCTTGTGTAGCTAGAGAAGGAAGCTGAGTCAGTCAACAGACCAACTGGTAGTTACAACAACATGGCTGACATATATAGCTTGTGTAGCTAGAGAAGGAAGCTGAGTCAACCAACAGACCTACTGGTAGTTACAACAACATGGCTGACATATATAACTTGTGTAGCTAGAGAATGAAGCTGAGTCAACCAACAGACCAACTGGTAGTTACAACAACATGGCTGACATATATAGTTTATGTAGCTAGAGAAGGAAGTTGAGTCAACCAACAGACCAACTGGTAGTTACAACAACATGGCTGACATATATATCTTGTGTAGCTAGAGAAGGAAGCTGAGTCAGTCACCCGACCAACTAGTAGTTACAACAACATGGCTGACATATATATATCATGTGTAGCTAGAGAATGAATCTGAATCAACCAACAGACCAACTGGTAGTTACAACAATATGGCTGACATATATAGCTTATGTAGCTAGAGAAGGAAGCTGAGTCAACCAACAGACCAACTGGTAGTTGCAACAACATGGCTGACATATATATCTTGTGTAGCTAGAGAAGGAAGCTGAGTCAACCAACAGACCAACTGGTAGTAACAACAACATGGCTGACATTTATATCTTGAGTAGCTAGAGAATGAAGCTGAGTCAGTAAACAGACCTACTAGTAGTTACAACAACATGGCTGACATATATAGCTTGTGTAGCTAGACAAGGAAGCTGAGTCAACCAACAGAGCAACTGGTAGTTACAACAACATGGCTGACATATATAGCTTCTGTAGCTAGAGAAGGAAGCTAAGTCAACCAACAGACCAACTGGTAGTTACAACAACATGGCTGACATGTATAGCTTCTGTAGCTAGAGAAGGAAGCTGAGTCAAGCAACAGACCAACTGGTAGTTACAACAACATGGCTGACATATATATCTTGTGTAGTTAGAGAAGGAAGCTGAGTCAACCAACAGACCAACTGGTAGTAACAACAACATGGCTGACATTTACATCTTGAGTAGCTAGAGAATGAAGCTGAGTCAGCCAACAGACCTGGCTGACATATATAGTTTATGTAGCTAGAGAAGGAAGTTGAGTCAAACAACAGACCAACTGGTAGTTACAACAACATGGCTGACATATATATCTTGTGTAGCTTGTGAAGGAAGCTGATTTAACCAACAGACATACTGGTAGTTACAACAAAATGGCTGACATATATAGCTTGTGTAGCTAGAGAAGGAAGCTGCCTCAACCAACAGACCAACTGGTATTTACAACAACATGGCTGACATATATAGCTTCTGTAGCTAGAGAAGGAAGCTGAGTCTACCAACAGACCAATTGGTAGTTACAACAACATGGCTGACATTTATATCTTGTGTAGCTAGAGAAGGAAGTTGAGTCAACCAACAGACCAACTGGTAGTTACAACAACATGGCTGACATATATATCTTGTGTAGCTAGAGAAGGAAGCTGAGTCAACCAACAGAACAACTGGTAGTTACAACAACATGACTGACATATATAGCTTGTGTAGATAGAGAAGGAAGCTGAGTCAGTCAACAGACCAACTGGTAGTTACAACAACATGGCTGACATATATAGCTTGTGTAGCTAGAGAAGGAAGCTGAGTCAACCAACAGACCAACTGGTAGTTACAACAACATGGCTGACATATATAGTTTATGTAGCTAGAGAAGGAAGTTGAGTCAACCAACAGACCAACTGCTAGTTACAACAACATGGCTGACATATATATCTTGTGTAGCTAGAGAAGAAAGCTGAGTCAGTCACCAGACCAACTAGTAGTTACAACAACATGGCTGACATATATATATCATGTGTAGCTAGAGAAGGAATCTGAATCAACCAACAGACCAACTGGTAGTTACAACAATATGGCTGACATATATAGCTTATGTAGCTAGAGAAGGAAGCTGAGTCAACCAACAGACCAACTGGTAGTTACAACAACATGGCTGACATATATATCTTGTGTAGCTAGAGAAGGAAGCTGAGTCAACCAACAGACCAACTGGTAGTAACAACAACATGGCTGACATTTATATCTTGAGTAGCTAGAGAATGAAGCTGAGTCAGCCAACAGACCTACTAGTAGTTACAACAACATGGCTGACATATATACCTTGTGTAGCTAGACAAAGAAGCTGAGTCAACCAACAGACCAACTGGTAGTTACAACAACATGGCTGACATATATAGCTTCTGTAGCTAGAGAAGGAAGCTAAGTCAACCAACAGACCAACTGGTAGTTACAACAACATGGCTGACATATATATCTTGTGTAGTTAGAGAAGGAAGCTGAGTCAACCAACAGACCAACTGGTAGTTACAACAACATGGCTGATATATATAGCTTGTGTAGCTTGAGAAGGAAGCTGAGTCAAACAACAGACCAACTGGTAGTTACAACAACATGGCTGACATATATATCTTGTGTAGCTTGTGAAGGAAGCTGATTTAACCAACAGACATACTGGTAGTTACAACAAAATGGCTGACATATATAGCTTGTGTAGCTAGAGAAGGAAGCTGCCTCAACCAACAGACCAACTGGTATTTACAACAACATGGCTGACATATATAGCTTCTGTAGCTAGAGAAGGAAGCTGAGTCTACCAACAGACCAATTGGTAGTTACAACAACATGGCTGACATTTATATCTTGTGTAGCTAGAGAAGGAAGTTGAGTCAACCAACAGACCAACTGGTAGTTACAACAACATGGCTGACATATATATCTTGTGTAGCTAGAGAAGGAAGCTGAGTCAACCAACAGAACAACTGGTAGTTACAACAACATGACTGACATATATAGCTTGTGTAGATAGAGAAGGAAGCTGAGTCAGTCAACAGACCAACTGGTAGTTACAACAACATGGCTGACATATATAGCTTGTGTAGCTAGAGAAGGAAGCTGAGTAAACCAACAGACCAACTGGTAGTTACAACAACATGGCTGACATATATAGTTTATGTAGCTAGAGAAGGAAGTTGAGTCAACCAACAGACCAACTGCTAGTTACAACAACATGGCTGACATATATATCTTGTGTAGCTAGAGAAGGAAGCTGAGTCAGTCACCAGACCAACTAGTAGTTACAACAACATGGCTGACATATATATATCATGTGTAGCTAGAGAAGGAAGCTGAGTCAACCAACAGACCAACTGGTAGTTACAACAACATGGCTGACATATATATCTTGTGTAGCTAGAGAAGGAAGCTGAGTCAACCAACAGACCAACTGGTAGTAACAACAACATGGCTGACATTTATATCTTGAGTAGCTAGAGAATGAAGCTGAGTCAGCCAACAGACCTACTAGTAGTTACAACAACATGGCTGACATGTATAGCTTGTGTAGCTAGAGAAGGAAGCTGAGTCAACCAACAGACCTACTGGTAGTTACAACAACATGGCTGACATATATAACTTGTGTAGCTAGAGAATGAAGCTGAGTCAACCAACAGACCAACTGGTAGTTACAACAACATGGCTGACATATATAGTTTATGTCGCTAGAGAAGGAAGTTGAGTCAACCAACAGACCAACTGGTAGTTACAACAACATGGCTGACATATATATCTTGTGTAGCTAGAGAAGGAAGCTGAGTCAACCAACAGACCAACTGGTAGTAACAACAACATGGCTGACATTTATATCTTGAGTAGCTAGAGAATGAAGCTGAGTCAGACAACAGACCTACTAGTAGTTACAACAACATGGCTGACATATATAGCTTGTGTAGCTAGACAAGGAAGCTGAGTCAACCAACAGACCAACTGGTAGTTACAACAACATGGCTGACATATATAGCTTCTGTAGCTAGAGAAGGAAGCTAAGTCAACCAACAGACCAACTGGTAGTTACAACAACATGGCTGACATGTATAGCTTCTGTAGCTAGAGAAGGAAGCTGAGTCAAGCAACAGACCAACTGGTAGTTACAACAACATGGCTGACATATATATCTTGTGTAGTTAGAGAGGGAAGCTGAGTCAACCAACAGACCAACTGGTAGTAACAACAACATGGCTGACATTTATATCTTGAGTAGCTAGAGAATGAAGCTGAGTCAGCCAACAGACCTACTAGTAGTTACAACAACATGGCTGACATATATAGCTTGTGTAGCTAGAGAAGGAAGCTGAGTCAACCAACAGACCAACTAGTAGTTACAACAACATGGCTGATATATATAGCTTGTGTAGCTTGAGAAGGAAGCTGAGTCAAACAACAGACCAACTGGTAGTTACAACAACATGGCTGACATATATATCTTGTGTAGCTTGTGAAGGAAGCTGATTTAACCAACAGACCTACTGGTAGTTACAACAAAATGGCTGACATATATAGCTTGTGTAGCTAGAGAAAGAAGCTGACTCAACCAACAGACCAACTGGTATTTACAACAACATGGCTGACATATATAGCTTCTGTAGCTAGAGAAGGAAGCTGAGTCTACCAACAGACCAACTGGTAGTTACAACAACATGGCTGATATATATAGCTTGTGTAGCTTGAGAAGGAAGCTGAGTCAAACAACAGACCAACTGGTAGTTACAACAACATGGCTGACATATATATCTTGTGTAGCTTGTGAAGGAAGCTGATTTAACCAACAGACCTACTGGTAGTTACAACAAAATGGCTGACATATATAGCTTGTGTAGCTAGAGAAAGAAGCTGACTCAACCAACAGACCAACTGGTATTTACAACAACATGGCTGACATATATAGCTTCTGTAGCTAGAGAAGGAAGCTGAGTCTACCAACAGACCAATTGGTAGATACAACAACATGGCTGACATTTATATCTTGTGTAGCTAGAGAAGGAAGTTGAGTCAACCAACAGAACAACTGGTAGTTACAACAACATGACTGACATATATAGCTTGTGTAGCTAGAGAAGGAAACTGAGTCAGTCAACAGACCAACTGGTAGTTACAACAACATGGCTGACATTTATAGCTTGTGTAGCTATAGAAGGAAGCTGAGTCAGTCAACAGACCAACTGGTAGTTACAACAACATGGCTGACATATATAGCTTGTGTAGCTAGAGAAGGAAGCTCAGTCTACCAACAGACCAATTGGTAGTTACAACAACATGGCTGACATATATAGTTTATGTAGCTAGAGAAGGAAGCTGAGTCAACCAACAGACCTACTGGTAGTTACAACAACATGGCTGACATTTATAACTTGTGTAGCTAGAGAATGAAGCTGAGTCAACCAACAGACCAACTGGTAGTTACAACAACATGGCTGACATATATAGTTTATGTAGCTAGAGAAGGAAGTTGAGTCAACCAACAGACCAACTGGTAGTTACAACAACATGGCTGACATATATATCTTGTGTAGCTAGAGAAGGAAGCTGAGTCAGTCACCAGACCAACTAGTAGTTACAACAACATGGCTGACATATATATATCATGTGTAGCTAGAGAAGGAATCTGAATCAACCAACAGACCAACTGGTAGTTACAACAATATGGCTGACATATATAGCTTATGTAGCTAGAGAATGAAGCTGAGTCAACCAACAGACCAACTGGTAGTTACAACAACATGGCTGACATATATATCTTGTGTAGCTAGAGACGGAAGCTGAGTCAACCAACAGACCAACTGGTAGTAACAACAACATGGCTGACATTTATATCTTGAGTAGCTAGAGAATGAAGCTGAGTCAGCCAACAGACCTACTAGTAGTTACAACAACATGGCTGACATATATAGCTTGTGTAGCTAGAGAAGGAAGCTGAGTCAACCAACAGACCAACTGGTAGTTACAACAACATGGCTGATATATATAGCTTGTGTAGCTTGAGAAGGAAGCTGAGTCAAACAACAGACCAACTGGTAGTTACAACAACATGGCTGACATATATATCTTGTGTAGCTTGTGAAGGAAGCTGATTTAACCAACAGACCTACTGGTAGTTACAACAAAATGGCTGACATATATAGCTTGTGTAGCTAGAGAAAGAAGCTGACTCAACCAACAGACCAACTGGTATTTACAACAACATGGCTGACATATATAGCTTCTGTAGCTAGAGAAGGAAGCTGAGTCTACCAACAGACCAACTGGTAGTTACAACAACATGGCTGATATATATAGCTTGTGTAGCTTGAGAAGGAAGCTGAGTCAAACAACAGACCAACTGGTAGTTACAACAACATGGCTGACATATATATCTTGTGTAGCTTGTGAAGGAAGCTGATTTAACCAACAGACCTACTGGTAGTTACAACAAAATGGCTGACATATATAGCTTGTGTAGCTAGAGAAAGAAGCTGACTCAACCAACAGACCAACTGGTATTTACAACAACATGGCTGACATATATAGCTTCTGTAGCTAGAGAAGGAAGCTGAGTCTACCAACAGACCAATTGGTAGATACAACAACATGGCTGACATTTATATCTTGTGTAGCTAGAGAAGGAAGTTGAGTCAACCAACAGAACAACTGGTAGTTACAACAACATGACTGACATATATAGCTTGTGTAGCTAGAGAAGGAAACTGAGTCAGTCAACAGACCAACTGGTAGTTACAACAACATGGCTGACATATATAGCTTGTGTAGCTATAGAAGGAAGCTGAGTCAGTCAACAGACCAACTGGTAGTTACAACAACATGGCTGACATATATAGCTTGTGTAGCTAGAGAAGGAAGCTCAGTCTACCAACAGACCAATTGGTAGTTACAACAACATGGCTGACATATATAGTTTATGTAGCTAGAGAAGGAAGTTGAGTCAACCAACAGACCAACTGGTAGTTACAACAACATGACTGACATATATAGCTTGTGTAGCTAGAGAAGGAAACTGAGTCAGTCAACAGACCAACTGGTAGTTACAACAGCATGGCTGACATATATAGCTTGTGTAGCTAGAGAAGGAAGCTGAGTCAACCAACAGACCTACTGGTAGTTACAACAACATGGCTGACATTTATAACTTGTGTAGCTAGAGAATGAAGCTGAGTCAACCAACAGACCAACTGGTAGTTACAACAACATGGCTGACATATATAGTTTATGTAGCTAGAGAAGGAAGTTGAGTCAACCAACAGACCAACTGGTAGTTACAACAACATGGCTGACATATATATCTTGTGTAGCTAGAGAAGGAAGCTGAGTCAGTCACCAGACCAACTAGTAGTTACAACAACATGGCTGACATATATATATCATGTGTAGCTAGAGAAGGAATCTGAATCAACCAACAGACCAACTGGTAGTTACAACAATATGGCTGACATATATAGCTTATGTAGCTAGAGAATGAAGCTGAGTCAACCAACAGACCAACTGGTAGTTACAACAACATGGCTGACATATATATCTTGTGTAGCTAGAGACGGAAGCTGAGTCAACCAACAGACCAACTGGTAGTAACAACAACATGGCTGACATTTATATCTTGAGTAGCTAGAGAATGAAGCTGAGTCAGCCAACAGACCTACTAGTAGTTACAACAACATGGCTGACATATATAGCTTGTGTAGCTAGAGAAGGAAGCTGAGTCAACCAACAGACCAACTGGTAGTTACAACAACATGGCTGATATATATAGCTTGTGTAGCTTGAGAAGGAAGCTGAGTCAAACAACAGACCAACTGGTAGTTACAACAACATGGCTGACATATATATCTTGTGTAGCTTGTGAAGGAAGCTGATTTAACCAACAGACCTACTGGTAGTTACAACAAAATGGCTGACATATATAGCTTGTGTAGCTAGAGAAAGAAGCTGACTCAACCAACAGACCAACTGGTATTTACAACAACATGGCTGACATATATAGCTTCTGTAGCTAGAGAAGGAAGCTGAGTCTACCAACAGACCAACTGGTAGTTACAACAACATGGCTGATATATATAGCTTGTGTAGCTTGAGAAGGAAGCTGAGTCAAACAACAGACCAACTGGTAGTTACAACAACATGGCTGACATATATATCTTGTGTAGCTTGTGAAGGAAGCTGATTTAACCAACAGACCTACTGGTAGTTACAACAAAATGGCTGACATATATAGCTTGTGTAGCTAGAGAAAGAAGCTGACTCAACCAACAGACCAACTGGTATTTACAACAACATGGCTGACATATATAGCTTCTGTAGCTAGAGAAGGAAGCTGAGTCTACCAACAGACCAATTGGTAGATACAACAACATGGCTGACATTTATATCTTGTGTAGCTAGAGAAGGAAGTTGAGTCAACCAACAGAACAACTGGTAGTTACAACAACATGACTGACATATATAGCTTGTGTAGCTAGAGAAGGAAACTGAGTCAGTCAACAGACCAACTGGTAGTTACAACAACATGGCTGACATATATAGCTTGTGTAGCTATAGAAGGAAGCTGAGTCAGTCAACAGACCAACTGGTAGTTACAACAACATGGCTGACATATATAGCTTGTGTAGCTAGAGAAGGAAGCTCAGTCTACCAACAGACCAATTGGTAGTTACAACAACATGGCTGACATATATAGTTTATGTAGCTAGAGAAGGAAGTTGAGTCAACCAACAGACCAACTGGTAGTTACAACAACATGACTGACATATATAGCTTGTGTAGCTAGAGAAGGAAACTGAGTCAGTCAACAGACCAACTGGTAGTTACAACAGCATGGCTGACATATATAGCTTGTGTAGCTAGAGAAGGAAGCTGAGTCAACCAACAGACCTACTGGTAGTTACAACAACATGGCTGACATTTATAACTTGTGTAGCTAGAGAATGAAGCTGAGTCAACCAACAGACCAACTGGTAGTTACAACAACATGGCTGACATATATAGTTTATGTAGCTAGAGAAGGAAGTTGAGTCAACCAACAGACCAACTGGTAGTTACAACAACATGGCTGACATATATATCTTGTGTAGCTAGAGAAGGAAGCTGAGTCAGTCACCAGACCAACTAGTAGTTACAACAACATGGCTGACATATATATATCATGTGTAGCTAGAGAAGGAATCTGAATCAACCAACAGACCAACTGGTAGTTACAACAATATGGCTGACATATATAGCTTATGTAGCTAGAGAATGAAGCTGAGTCAACCAACAGACCAACTGGTAGTTACAACAACATGGCTGACATATATATCTTGTGTAGCTAGAGACGGAAGCTGAGTCAACCAACAGACCAACTGGTAGTAACAACAACATGGCTGACATTTATATCTTGAGTAGCTAGAGAATGAAGCTGAGTCAGCCAACAGACCTACTAGTAGTTACAACAACATGGCTGACATATATAGCTTGTGTAGCTAGAGAAGGAAGCTGAGTCAACCAACAGACCAACTGGTAGTTACAACAACATGGCTGATATATATAGCTTGTGTAGCTTGAGAAGGAAGCTGAGTCAAACAACAGACCAACTGGTAGTTACAACAACATGGCTGACATATATATCTTGTGTAGCTTGTGAAGGAAGCTGATTTAACCAACAGACCTACTGGTAGTTACAACAAAATGGCTGACATATATAGCTTGTGTAGCTAGAGAAAGAAGCTGACTCAACCAACAGACCAACTGGTATTTACAACAACATGGCTGACATATATAGCTTCTGTAGCTAGAGAAGGAAGCTGAGTCTACCAACAGACCAACTGGTAGTTACAACAACATGGCTGATATATATAGCTTGTGTAGCTTGAGAAGGAAGCTGAGTCAAACAACAGACCAACTGGTAGTTACAACAACATGGCTGACATATATATCTTGTGTAGCTTGTGAAGGAAGCTGATTTAACCAACAGACCTACTGGTAGTTACAACAAAATGGCTGACATATATAGCTTGTGTAGCTAGAGAAAGAAGCTGACTCAACCAACAGACCAACTGGTATTTACAACAACATGGCTGACATATATAGCTTCTGTAGCTAGAGAAGGAAGCTGAGTCTACCAACAGACCAATTGGTAGATACAACAACATGGCTGACATTTATATCTTGTGTAGCTAGAGAAGGAAGTTGAGTCAACCAACAGAACAACTGGTAGTTACAACAACATGACTGACATATATAGCTTGTGTAGCTAGAGAAGGAAACTGAGTCAGTCAACAGACCAACTGGTAGTTACAACAACATGGCTGACATATATAGCTTGTGTAGCTATAGAAGGAAGCTGAGTCAGTCAACAGACCAACTGGTAGTTACAACAACATGGCTGACATATATAGCTTGTGTAGCTAGAGAAGGAAGCTCAGTCTACCAACAGACCAATTGGTAGTTACAACAACATGGCTGACATATATAGTTTATGTAGCTAGAGAAGGAAGTTGAGTCAACCAACAGACCAACTGGTAGTTACAACAACATGACTGACATATATAGCTTGTGTAGCTAGAGAAGGAAACTGAGTCAGTCAACAGACCAACTGGTAGTTACAACAGCATGGCTGACATATATAGCTTGTGTAGCTAGAGAAGGAAGCTGAGTCAACCAACAGACCTACTGGTAGTTACAACAACATGGCTGACATTTATAACTTGTGTAGCTAGAGAATGAAGCTGAGTCAACCAACAGACCAACTGGTAGTTACAACAACATGGCTGACATATATAGTTTATGTAGCTAGAGAAGGAAGTTGAGTCAACCAACAGACCAACTGGTAGTTACAACAACATGGCTGACATATATATCTTGTGTAGCTAGAGAAGGAAGCTGAGTCAGTCACCAGACCAACTAGTAGTTACAACAACATGGCTGACATATATATATCATGTGTAGCTAGAGAAGGAATCTGAATCAACCAACAGACCAACTGGTAGTTACAACAATATGGCTGACATATATAGCTTATGTAGCTAGAGAATGAAGCTGAGTCAACCAACAGACCAACTGGTAGTTACAACAACATGGCTGACATATATATCTTGTGTAGCTAGAGACGGAAGCTGAGTCAACCAACAGACCAACTGGTAGTAACAACAACATGGCTGACATTTATATCTTGAGTAGCTAGAGAATGAAGCTGAGTCAGCCAACAGACCTACTAGTAGTTACAACAACATGGCTGACATATATAGCTTGTGTAGCTAGAGAAGGAAGCTGAGTCAACCAACAGACCAACTGGTAGTTACAACAACATGGCTGATATATATAGCTTGTGTAGCTTGAGAAGGAAGCTGAGTCAAACAACAGACCAACTGGTAGTTACAACAACATGGCTGACATATATATCTTGTGTAGCTTGTGAAGGAAGCTGATTTAACCAACAGACCTACTGGTAGTTACAACAAAATGGCTGACATATATAGCTTGTGTAGCTAGAGAAAGAAGCTGACTCAACCAACAGACCAACTGGTATTTACAACAACATGGCTGACATATATAGCTTCTGTAGCTAGAGAAGGAAGCTGAGTCTACCAACAGACCAACTGGTAGTTACAACAACATGGCTGATATATATAGCTTGTGTAGCTTGAGAAGGAAGCTGAGTCAAACAACAGACCAACTGGTAGTTACAACAACATGGCTGACATATATATCTTGTGTAGCTTGTGAAGGAAGCTGATTTAACCAACAGACCTACTGGTAGTTACAACAAAATGGCTGACATATATAGCTTGTGTAGCTAGAGAAAGAAGCTGACACAACCAACAGACCAACTGGTATTTACAACAACATGGCTGACATATATAGCTTCTGTAGCTAGAGAAGGAAGCTGAGTCTACCAACAGACCAATTGGTAGATACAACAACATGGCTGACATTTATATCTTGTGTAGCTAGAGAAGGAAGTTGAGTCAACCAACAGAACAACTGGTAGTTACAACAACATGACTGACATATATAGCTTGTGTAGCTAGAGAAGGAAACTGAGTCAGTCAACAGACCAACTGGTAGTTACAACAACATGGCTGACATATATAGCTTGTGTAGCTATAGAAGGAAGCTGAGTCAGTCAACAGACCAACTGGTAGTTACAACAACATGGCTGACATATATAGCTTGTGTAGCTAGAGAAGGAAGCTCAGTCTACCAACAGACCAATTGGTAGTTACAACAACATGGCTGACATATATAGTTTATGTAGCTAGAGAAGGAAGTTGAGTCAACCAACAGACCAACTGGTAGTTACAACAACATGACTGACATATATAGCTTGTGTAGCTAGAGAAGGAAACTGAGTCAGTCAACAGACCAACTGGTAGTTAC
Source organism: Eledone cirrhosa (assembly GCA_964016885.1). Taxonomy (NCBI): domain Eukaryota; kingdom Metazoa; phylum Mollusca; class Cephalopoda; order Octopoda; family Eledonidae; genus Eledone; species Eledone cirrhosa. Next base: position 23,873,721 of record OZ024740.1, read on the forward strand.
AACAGCATGGCTGACATATATAGCTTGTGTAGCTAGAGAAGGAAGCTGAGTCAACCAACAGACCTACTGGTAGTTACAACAACATGGCTGACATTTATAACTTGTGTAGCTAGAGAATGAAGCTGAGTCAACCAACAGACCAACTGGTAGTTACAACAACATGGCTGACATATATAGTTTATGTAGCTAGAGAAGGAAGTTGAGTCAACCAACAGACCAACTGGTAGTTACAACAACATGGCTGACATATATATCTTGTGTAGCTAGAGAAGGAAGCTGAGTCAGTCACCAGACCAACTAGTAGTTACAACAACATGGCTGACATATATATATCATGTGTAGCTAGAGAAGGAATCTGAATCAACCAACAGACCAACTGGTAGTTACAACAATATGGCTGACATATATAGCTTATGTAGCTAGAGAATGAAGCTGAGTCAACCAACAGACCAACTGGTAGTTACAACAACATGGCTGACATATATATCTTGTGTAGCTAGAGACGGAAGCTGAGTCAACCAACAGACCAACTGGTAGTAACAACAACATGGCTGACATTTATATCTTGAGTAGCTAGAGAATGAAGCTGAGTCAGCCAACAGACCTACTAGTAGTTACAACAACATGGCTGACATATATAGCTTGTGTAGCTAGACAAGGAAGCTGAGTCAACCAACAGACCAACTGGTAGTTACAACAACATGGCTGACCTATATAGCTTCTGTAGCTAGAGAAGGAAGCTAAGTCAACCAACAGACCAACTGGTAGTTACAACAACATGGCTGACATGTATAGCTTCTGTAGCTAGAGAAGGAAGCTGAGTCAAGCAACAGACCAACTGGTAGTTACAACAACATGGCTGACATATATATCTTGTGTAGTTAGAGAAGGAAGCTGAGTCAACCAACAGACCAATTGGTAGTAACAACAACATGGCTGACATTTATATCTTGAGTAGCTAGAGAATGAAGCTGAGTCAGCCAACAGACCTACTAGTAGTTACAACAACATGGCTGACATATATAGCTTGTGTAGCTAGAGAAGGAAGCTGAGTCAACCAACAGACCTACTGGTAGTTACAACAACATGGCTGAAATATATAACTTGTGTAGCTAGAGAATGAAGCTGAGTCAACCAACAGACCAACTGGTAGTTACAACAACATGGCTGACATATATAGTTTATGTAGCTAGAGAAGGAAGTTGAGTCAACCAACAGACCAACTGGTAGTTACAACAACATGGCTGACATATATATCTTGTGTAGCTAGAGAAGGAAGCTGAGTCAGTCACCAGACCAACTAGTAGTTACAACAACATGGCTGACATATATATATCATGTGTAGCTTGTGAAGGAAGCTGATTTAACCAACATACCTACTGGTAGTTACAACAACATGGCTGACATATATATCTTGTGTAGCTTGTGAAGGAAGCTGATTTAACCAACAGACCTACTGGTAGTTACAACAAAATGGCTGACATATATAGCTTGTGTAGCTAGAGAAGGAAGCTGACTCAACCAACAGACCAACTGGTATTTACAACAACATGGCTGACATATATATCTTGTGTAGCTTGTGAAGGAAGCTGATTTAACCAACAGACCTACTGGTAGTTACAACAAAATGGCTGACATATATAGCTTGTGTAGCTAGAGAAGGAAGCTGACTCAACCAACAGACCAACTGGTATTTACAACAACATGGCTGACATATATAGCTTCTGTAGCTAGAGAAGGAAGCTGAGTCTACCAACAGACCAATTGGTAGTTACAACAACATGGCTGACATTTATATCTTGTGTAGCTAGAGAAGGAAGCTGAGTCAACCAACAGACCAACTGGTAGTTACAACAACATGGCTGACATATATATAACATGTGTAGCTAGAGAAGGAATCTGAATCAACCAACAGACCAACTGGTAGTTACAACAATATGGCTGACATATATAGCTTATGTAGCTAGAGAAGGAAGCTGAGTCAACCAACAGACCAAGTGGTAGTTACAACAACATGGCTGACATATATATCTTGTGTAGCTAGAGAAGGAAGCTGAGTCAACCAACAGACCAACTGGTAGGAACAACAACATGGCTGACATATATATCTTGTGTAGCTAGAGAAGGAAGCTGAGTCAGTCACCAGACCAACTAGTAGTTACAACAACATGGCTGACATATATATATCATGTGTAGCTAGAGAATGAATCTGAATCAACCAACAGACCAACTGGTAGTTACAACAATATGGCTGACATATATAGCTTATGTAGCTAGAGAAGGAAGCTGAGTCAACCAACAGACCAACTGGTAGTTACAACAACATGGCTGACATATATATCTTGTGTAGCTAGAGAAGGAAGCTGAGTCAACCAACAGACCAACTGGTAGTAACAACAACATGGCTGACAATCATATCTTGAGTAGCTAGAGAATGAAGCTGAGTCAGACAACAGACCTACTAGTAGTTACAACAACATGGCTGACATATATAGCTTGTGTAGCTAGACAAGGAAGCTGAGTCAACCAATAGACCAACTGGTAGTTACAACAACATGGCTGACATATATAGCTTCTGTAGCTAGAGAAGGAAGCTAAGTCAACCAACAGATCAACTGGTAGTTACAACAACATGGCTGACATGTATAGCTTCTGTAGCTAGAGAAGGAAGCTGAGTCAAGCAACAGACCAACTGGTAGTTACAACAACATGGCTGACATATATATCTTGTGTAGTTAGAGAAGGAAGCTGAGTCAACCAACAGACCAACTGGTAGTAACAACAACATGGCTGACATTTATATCTTGAGTAGCTAGAGAATGAAGCTGAGTCAGCCAACAGACCTACTAGTAGTTACAACAACATGGCTGACATATATAGCTTGTGTAGCTAGAGAAGGAAGCTGAGTCAACCAACAGACCAACTGGTAGTTACAACAACATGGCTGATATATATAGCTTGTGTAGCTTGAGAAGGAAGCTGAGTCAAACAACAGACCAACTGGTAGTTACAACAACATGGCCGACATATATATCTTGTGTAGCTTGTGAAGGAAGCTGATTTAACCAACAGACCTACTGGTAGTTACAACAAAATGGCTGACATATATAGCTTGTGTAGCTAGAGAAGGAAGCTGACTCAACCAACAGACCAACTGGTATTTACAACAACATGGCTGACATATATAGCTTCTGTAGCTAGAGAAGGAAGCTGAGTCTACCAACAGACCAATTGGTATTTACAACAACATGGCTGACATATATAGCTTCTGTAGCTAGAGAAGGAAGCTGAGTCAACCAACAGACCAACTGGTAGTTACAACAACATGGCTGACATATATATATCATGTGTAGCTAGAGAAGGAATCTGAATCAACCAACAGACCAACTGGTAGTTACAACAATATGGCTGACATATATAGCTTATGTAGCTAGAGAAGGAAGCTGAGTCAACCAACAGACCAACTGGTAGTTACAACAACATGGCTGACATGTATAGCTTCTGTAGCTAGAGAAGGAAGCTGAGTCAAGCAACAGACCAACTGGTAGTTACAACAACATGGCTGACATATATATCTTGTGTAGTTAGAGAGGGAAGCTGAGTCAACCAACAGACCAACTGGTAGTAACAACAACATGGCTGACATTTATATCTTGAGTAGCTAGAGAATGAAGCTGAGTCAGCCAACAGACCTACTAGTAGTTACAACAACATGGCTGACATATATAGCTTGTGTAGCTAGAGAAGGAAGCTGAGTCAACCAACAGACCAACTGGTAGTTACAACAACATGGCTGATATATATAGCTTGTGTAGCTTGAGAAGGAAGCTGAGTCAAACAACAGACCAACTGGTTGTTACAACAACATGGCTGACATATATATCTTGTGTAGCTTGTGAAGGAAGCTGATTTAACCAACAGACCTACTGGTAGTTACAACAAAATGGCTGACATATATAGCTTGTGTAGCTAGAGAAAGAAGCTGACTCAACCAACAGACCAACTGGTATTTACAACAACATCGCTGACATATATAGCTTCTGTAGCTAGAGAAGGAAGCTGAGTCTACCAACAGACCAACTGGTAGTTACAACAACATGGCTGATATATATAGCTTGTGTAGCTTGAGAAGGAAGCTGAGTCAAACAACAGACCAACTGGTAGTTACAACAACATGGCTGACATATATATCTTGTGTAGCTTGTGAAGGAAGCTGATTTAACCAACAGACCTACTGGTAGTTACAACAAAATGGCTGACATATATAGCTTGTGTAGCTAGAGAAAGAAGCTGACTCAACCAACAGACCAACTGGTAGTAACAACAACATGGCTGACATTTATATCTTGAGTAGCTAGAGAATGAAGCTGAGTCAGCCAACAGACCTACTAGTAGTTACAACAACATGGCTGACATTTATATCTTGTGTAGCTAGAGAAGGAAGTTGAGTCAACCAACAGAACAACTGGTAGTTACAACAACATGACTGACATATATAGCTTGTGTAGCTAGAGAAGGAAACTGAGTCAGTCAACAGACCAACTGGTAGTTACAACAACATGGCTGACATATATAGCTTGTGTAGCTATAGAAGGAAGCTGAGTCAGTCAACAGACCAACTGGTAGTTACAACAACATGGCTGACATATATAGCTTGTGTAGCTAGAGAAGGAAGCGCAGTCTACCAACAGACCAATTGGTAGTTACAACAACATGGCTGACATATATAGTTTATGTAGCTAGAGAAGGAAGTTGAGTCAACCAACAGACCAACTGGTAGTTACAACAACATGACTGACATATATAGCTTGTGTAGCTAGAGAAGGAAACTGAGTCAGTCAACAGACCAACTGGTAGTTACAACAGCATGGCTGACATATATAGCTTGTGTAGCTAGAGAAGGAAGCTGAGTCAACCAACAGACCTACTGGTAGTTACAACAACATGGCTGACATTTATAACTTGTGTAGCTAGAGAATGAAGCTGAGTCAACCAACAGACCAACTGGTAGTTACAACAACATGGCTGACATATATAGTTTATGTAGCTAGAGAAGGAAGTTGAGTCAACCAACAGACCAACTGGTAGTTACAACAACATGGCTGACATATATATCTTGTGTAGCTAGAGAAGGAAGCTGAGTCAGTCACCAGACCAACTAGTAGTTACAACAACATGGCTGACATATATATATCATGTGTAGCTAGAGAAGGAATCTGAATCAACCAACAGACCAACTGGTAGTTACAACAATATGGCTGACATATATAGCTTATGTAGCTAGAGAATGAAGCTGAGTCAACAAACAGACCAACTGGTAGTAACAACAACATGGCTGACATTTATATCTTGAGTTGCTAGAGAATGAAGCTGAGTCAGCCAACAGACCTACTAGTAGTTACAACAACATGGCTGACATATATAGCTTGTGTAGCTAGAGAAGGAAGCTGAGTCAACCAACAGACCTACTGGTAGTTACAACAACATGGCTGACATATATAACTTGTGTAGCTAGAGAATGAAGCTGAGTCAACCAACAGACCAACTGGTAGTTACAACAACATGGCTGACATATATAGTTTATGTAGCTAGAGAAGGAAGTTGAGTCAACCAACAGACCAACTGGTAGTTACAACAACATGGCTGACATATATATCTTGTGTAGCTAGAGAAGGAAGCTGAGTCAGTCACCAGACCAACTAGTAGTTACAACAACATGGCTGACATATATATATCATGTGTAGCTTGTGAAGGAAGCTGATTTAACCAACAGACCTACTGGTAGTTACAACAACATGGCTGACATATATATCTTGTGTAGCTTGTGAAGGAAGCTGATTTAACCAACAGACCTACTGGTAGTTACAACAAAATGGCTGACATATATAGCTTGTGTAGCTAGAGAAGGAAGCTGACTCAACCAACAGACCAACTGGTATTTACAACAACATGGCTGACATATATATCTTGTGTAGCTTGTGAAGGAAGCTGATTTAACCAACAGACCTACTGGTAGTTACAACAAAATGGCTGACATATATAGCTTGTGTAGCTAGAGAAGGAAGCTGACTCAACCAACAGACCAACTGGTATTTACAACAACATGGCTGACATATATAGCTTCTGTAGCTAGAGAAGGAAGCTGAGTCTACCAACAGACCAATTGGTAGTTACAACAACATGGCTGACATTTATATCTTGTGTAGCTAGAGAAGGAAGCTGAGTCAACCAACAGACCAACTGGTAGTTACAACAACATGGCTGACATATATATAACATGTGTAGCTAGAGAAGGAATCTGAATCAACCAACAGACCAACTGGTAGTTACAACAATATGGCTGACATATATAGCTTATGTAGCTAGAGAAGGAAGCTGAGTCAACCAACAGACCAAGTGGTAGTTACAACAACATGGCTGACATATATATCTTGTGTAGCTAGAGAAGGAAGCTGAGTCAGACAACAGACCTACTAGTAGTTACAACAACATGGCTGACATATATAGCTTGTGTAGCTAGACAAGGAAGCTGAGTCAACCAACAGACCAACTGGTAGTTACAACAACATGGCTGACATATATAGCTTCTGTAGCTAGAGAAGGAAGCTAAGTCAACCAACAGATCAACTGGTAGTTACAACAACATGGCTGACATGTATAGCTTCTGTAGCTAGAGAAGGAAGCTGAGTCAAGCAACAGACCAACTGGTAGTTACAACAACATGGCTGACATATATATCTTGTGTAGTTAGAGAAGGAAGCTGAGTCAACCAACAGACCAACTGGTAGTAACAACAACATGGCTGACATTTATATCTTGAGTAGCTAGAGAATGAAGCTGAGTCAGCCAACAGACCTACTAGTAGTTACAACAACATGGCTGACATATATAGCTTGTGTAGCTAGAGAAGGAAGCTGAGTCAACCAACAGACCAACTGGTAGTTACAACAACATGGCTGATATATATAGCTTGTGTAGCTTGAGAAGGAAGCTGAGTCAAACAACAGACCAACTGGTAGTTACAACAACATGGCTGACATATATATCTTGTGTAGCTTGTGAAGGAAGCTGATTTAACCAACAGACCTACTGGTAGTTACAACAAAATGGCTGACATATATAGCTTGTGTAGCTAGAGAAGGAAGCTGACTCAACCAACAGACCAACTGGTATTTACAACAACATGGCTGACATATATAGCTTCTGTAGCTAGAGAAGGAAGCTGAGTCTACCAACAGACCAATTGGTATTTACAACAACATAGCTGACATATATAGCTTCTGTAGCTAGAGAAGGAAGCTGAGTCAACCAACAGACCAACTGGTAGTTACAACAACATGGCTGACATATATATCTTGTGTAGCTAGAGAAGGAAGCTGAGTCAGTCACCAGACCAACTAGTAGTTACAACAACATGGCTGACATATATATATCATGTGTAGCTAGAGAAGGAATCTGAATCAACCAACAGACCAACTGGTAGTTACAACAATATGGCTGACATATATAGCTTATGTAGCTAGAGAAGGAAGCTGAGTCAACCAACAGACCAACTGGTAGTTACAACAACATGGCTGACATATATATCTTGTGTAGCTAGAGAAGGAAGCTGAGTCAACCAACAGACCAACTGGTAGTTACAACAACATGACTGACAATCATATCTTGAGTAGCTAGAGAATGAAGCTGAGTCAGCCAACAGACCTACTAGTAGTTACAACAACATGGCTGACATATATAGCTTGTGTAGCTAGAGAAGGAAGCTGAGTCAACCAACAGACCAACTGGTAGTTACAACAACATGGCTGATATATATAGCTTGTGTAGCTTGAGAAGGAAGCTGAGTCAAACAACAGACCAACTGGTAGTTACAACAACACGGCTGACATATATATCTTGTGTAGCTTGTGAAGGAAGCTGATTTAACCAACAGACCTACTGGTAGTTACAACAAAATGGCTGACATATATAGCTTGTGTAGCTAGAGAAGGAAGCTGACTCAACCAACAGACCAACTGGTATTTACAACAACATGGCTGACATATATAGCTTCTGTAGCTAGAGAAGGAAGCTGAGTCTACCAACAGACCAATTGGTAGTTACAACAACATGGCTGACATTTATATCTTGTGTAGCTAGAGAAGGAAGTTGAGTCAACCAACAGACCAACTGGTAGTTACAACAACATGGCTGACATATATATCTTGTGTAGCTAGAGAAGGAAGCTGAGTTAACCAACAGAACAACTGGTAGTTACAACAACATGACTGACATATATAGCTTGTGTAGCTAGAGAAGGAAGCTGAGTCAGTCAACAGACCAACTGGTAGTTACAACCACATGGCTGACATATATAGCTTGTGTAGCTAGAGAAGGAAGCTCAGTCTACCAACAGACCAATTGGTAGTTACAACAACATGGCTGACATTTATATCTTGTGTAGCTAGATAATGAAGCTGAGTCAGCCAACAGACCTACTAGTAGTTAAAACAACATGGCTGACATATATAGCTTGTGTAGCTAGAGAAGGCAGCTGAGTCAGTCACCAGACCAACTAGTAGTTACAACAACATGGCTGACATATATATATCATGTGTAGCTAGAGAAGGAAGCTGAGTCAACCAACAGACCAACTGGTAGGAACAACAACATGGCTGACATTTATATCTTGAGTAGCTAGAGAATGAAGCTGAGTCAGCCAACAGACCTACTAGTAGTTACAACAACATGGCTGACATATATAGCTTGTGTAGCTAGACAAGGAAGCTGAGTCAACCAACAGACCAACTGGTAGTTACAACAACATGGCTGACATATATAGCTTCTGTAGCTAGAGAAGGAAGCTAAGTCAACCAACAGACCAACTGGTAGTTACAACAACATGGCTGACATGTATAGCTTCTGTAGCTAGAGAAGGAAGCTGAGTCAAGCAACAGACCAACTGGTAGTTACAACAACATGGCTGACATATATATCTTGTGTAGTTAGAGAAGGAAGCTGAGTCAACCAACAGACCAACTGGTAGTAACAACAACATGGCTGACATTTATATCTTGAGTAGCTAGAGAATGAAGCTGAGTCAGCCAACAGACCTACTAGTAGTTACAACAACATGGCTGACATATATAGCTTGTGTAGCTAGAGAAGGAAGCTGAGTCAACCAACAGACCAACTGGTAGTTACAACAACATGGCTGACATATATATCTTGTGTAGCTTGTGAAGGAAGCTGATTTAACCAACAGACCTACTGGTAGTTACAACAAAATGGCTGACATATATAGCTTGTGTAGCTAGAGAAGGAAGCTGACTCAACCAACAGACCAACTGGTATTTACAACAACATGGCTGACATATATAGCTTCTGTAGCTAGAGAAGGAAGCTGAGTCTACCAACAGACCAATTGGTATTTACAACAACATGGCTGACATATATAGCTTCTGTAGCTAGAGAAGGAAGCTGAGTCAACCAACAGACCAACTGGTAGTTACAACAACATGGCTGACATATATATATCATGTGTAGCTAGAGAAGGAATCTGAATCAACCAACAGACCAACTGGTAGTTACAACAATATGGCTGACATATATAGCATATGTAGCTAGAGAAGGAAGCTGAGTCAACCAACAGACCAAGTGGTAGTTACAACAACATGGCTGACATATATATCTTGTGTAGCTAGAGAAGGAAGCTGAGTCAACCAACAGACCAACTGGTAGGAACAACAACATGGCTGACATATATATCTTGTGTAGCTAGAGAAGGAAGCTGAGTCAGTCACCAGACCAACTAGTAGTTACAACAACATGGCTGACATATATATATCATGTGTAGCTAGAGAATGAATCTGAATCAACCAACAGACCAACTGGTAGTTACAACAATATGGCTGACATATATAGCTTATGTAGCTAGAGAAGGAAGCTGAGTCAACCAACAGACCAACTGGTAGTTACAACAACATGGCTGACATATATATCTTGTGTAGCTAGAGAAGGAAGCTGAGTCAACCAACAGATCAACTGGTAGTAACAACAACATGGCTGACATTTATATCTTGAGTAGCTAGAGAATGAAGCTGAGTCAGACAACAGACCTACTAGTAGTTACAACAACATGGCTGACATATATAGCTTGTGTAGCTAGACAAGGAAGCTGAGTCAACCAACAGACCAACTGGTAGTTACAACAACATGGCTGACATATATAGCTTCTGTAGCTAGAGAAGGAAGCTAAGTCAACCAACAGACCAACTGGTAGTTACAACAACATGGCTGACATGTATAGCTTCTGTAGCTAGAGAAGGAAGCTGAGTCAAGCAACAGACCAACTGGTAGTTACAACAACATGGCTGACATATATATCTTGTGTAGTTAGAGAAGGAAGCTGAGTCAACCAACAGACCAACTGGTAGTAACAACAACATGGCTGACATTTATATCTTGAGTAGCTAGAGAATGAAGCTGAGTCAGCCAACAGACCTACTAGTAGTTACAACAACATGGCTGACATATATAGCTTGTGTAGCTAGAGAAGGAAGCTGAGTCAACCAACAGACCAACTGGTAGTTACAACAACATGGCTGATATATATAGCTTGTGTAGCTTGAGAAGGAAGCTGAGTCAAACAACAGACCAACTGGTAGTTACAACAACATGGCTGACATATATATCTTGTGTAGCTTGTGAAGGAAGCTGATTTAACCAACAGACCTACTGGTAGTTACAACAAAATGGCTGACATATATAGCTTGTGTAGCTAGAGAAAGAAGCTGACTCAACCAACAGACCAACTGGTATTTACAACAACATGGCTGACATATATAGCTTCTGTAGCTAGAGAAGGAAGCCGAGTCTACCAACAGACCAATTGGTAGTTACAACAACATGGCTGACATTTATATCTTGTGTAGCAAGAGAAGGAAGTTGAGTCAACCAACAGACCAACTGGTAGTTACAACAACATGGCTGACATATATATCTTGTGTAGCTAGAGAAGGAAGCTGAGTTAACCAACAGAACAACTGGTAGTTACAACAACATGACTGACATATATAGCTTGTGTAGCTAGAGAAGGAAGCTGAGTCAGTCAACAGACCAACTGGTAGTTACAACCACATGGCTGACATATATAGCTTGTGTAGCTAGAGAAGGAAGCTCAGTCTACCAACAGACCAATTGGTAGTTACAACAACATGGCTGACATTTATATCTTGTGTAGCTAGATAATGAAGCTGAGTCAGCCAACAGACCTACTAGTAGTTAAAACAACATGGCTGACATTTATAGCTTGTGTAGCTAGAGAAGGCAGCTGAGTCAGTCACCAGACCAACTAGTAGTTACAACAACATGGCTGACATATATATATCATGTGTAGCTAGAGAAGGAAGCTGAGTCAACCAACAGACCAACTGGTAGGAACAACAACATGGCTGACATTTATATCTTGAGTAGCTAGAGAATGAAGCTGAGTCAGCCAACAGACCTACTAGTAGTTACAACAACATGGCTGACATATATAGCTTGTGTAGCTAGACAAGGAAGCTAAGTCAACCAACAGACCAACTGGTAGTTACAACAACATGGCTGACATGTATAGCTTCTGTAGCTAGAGAAGGAAGCTGAGTCAAGCAACAGACCAACTGGTAGTTACAACAACATGGCTGACATATATATCTTGTGTAGTTAGATAAGGAAGCTGAGTCAACGAACAGACCAACTGGTAGTAACAACAACATGGCTGACATTTATATCTTGAGTAGCTAGAGAATGAAGCTGACTCAACCAACAGACCAACTGGTATTTACAACAACATGGCTGACATATATAGCTTCTGTAGCTAGAGAAGGAAGCTGAGTCTACCAACAGACCAATTGGTAGTTACAACAACATGGCTGACATATATAGCTTGTGTAGCTAGAGAAGGAAGCTGAGTCAACCAACAGACCAACTGGTAGTTACAACAACATGGCTGATATACATAGCTTGTGTAGCTTGAGAAGGAAGCTGAGTCAACCAACAGACCAACTGGTAGTAACAACAACATGGCTGACATTTATATCTTGAGTAGCTAGAGAATGAAGCTGACTCAACCAACAGACCAACTGGTATTTACAACAACATGGCTGACATATATAGCTTCTGTAGCTAGAGAAGGAAGCTGAGTCTACCAACAGACCAATTGGTAGTTACAACAACATGGCTGACATATATAGCTTGTGTAGCTAGAGAAGGAAGCTGACTCAACCAACAGACCAACTGGTATTTACAACAACATGGCTGACATATATAGCTTCTGTAGCTAGAGAAGGAAGCTGAGTCTACCAACAGACCAATTGGTAGTTACAACAACATGGCTGACATATATATCTTGTGTAGCTAGAGAAGGAAGCTGAGTCAACCAACAGACCAACTGGTAGTTGCAACAACATGGCTGACATATATATATCATGTGTAGCTAGAGAAGGAATCTGAATCAACCAACAGACCAACTGGTAGTTACAACAATATGGCTGACATATATAGCTTATGTAGCTAGAGAAGGAAGCTGAGTCAACCAACAGACCAAGTGGTAGTTAAAACAACATGGCTGACATATATATCTTGTGTAGCTAGAGAAGGAAGCTGAGTCAACCAACAGACCAACTGGTAGGAACAACAACATGGCTGACATTTATATCTTGAGTAGCTAGAGAATGAAGCTGAGTCAGCCAACAGACCTACTAGTAGTTACAACAACATGGCTGACATATATAGCTTGTGTAGCTAGACAAGGAAGCTGAGTCAACCAACAGACCAACTGGTAGTTACAACAACATGGCTGACATATATAGCTTCTGTAGCTAGAGAAGGAAGCTAAGTCAACCAACAGACCAACTGGTAGTTACAACAACATGGCTGACATGTATAGCTTCTGTAGCTAGAGAAGGAAGCTGAGTCAAGCAACAGACCAACTGGTAGTTACAACAACATGGCTGACATATATATCTTGTGTAGCTAGAGAAGGAAGCTCAGTCTACCAACAGACCAATTGGTAGTTACAACAACATGGCTGACATTTATATCTTGTGTAGCTAGATAATGAAGCTGAGTCAGCCAACAGACCTACTAGTAGTTAAAACAACATGTCTGACATATATAGCTTGTGTAGCTAGAGAAGGCAGCTGAGTCAACCAACAGACCAACTGGTAGTTACAACAACATGGCTGACATATATATCTTGTTTAGCTAGAGAAGGAAGCTGAGTCAGTCACCAGACCAACTAGTAGTTACAACAACATGGCTGACATATATATATCATGTGTAGCTAGAGAAGGAATCTGAATCAACCAACAGACCAACTGGTAGTTACAACAATATGGCTGACATATATAGCTTATGTAGCTAGAGAAGGAAGCTGAGTCAACCAACAGACCAACTGGTAGTTACAACAACATGGCTGACATATATATCTTGTGTAGCTAGAGAAGGAAGCTGAGTCAACCAACAGACCAACTGGTAGGAACAACAACATGGCTGACATTTATATCTTGAGTAGCTAGAGAATGAAGCTGAGTCAGCCAACAGACCTACTAGTAGTTACAACAACATGGCTGACATATATAGCTTGTGTAGCTAGACAAGGAAGCTAAGTCATCCAACAGACCAACTGGTAGTTACAACAACATGGCTGACATATATATCTTGTGTAGTTAGAGAAGGAAGCTGAGTCAGCCAACAGACCTACTAGTAGTTACAACAACATGGCTGACATATATAACTTGTGTAGCTAGAGAAGGAAGCTGAGTCAACCAACAGACCAACTGGTAGTTACAACAACATGGCTGATATATATAGCTTGTGTAGCTTGAGAAGGAAGCTGAGTCAAACAACCGACCAACTGGTAGTTACAACAACATGGCTGACATATATATCTTGTGTAGCTTGTGAAGGAAGCTGATTTAACCAACAGACCTACTGGTAGTTACAACAAAATGGCTGACATATATAGCTTGTGTAGCTAGAGAAGGAAGCTGACTCAACCAACAGACCAACTGGTATTTACAACAACATGGTTGACATATATATCTTCTGTAGCTAGAGAAGGAAGCTGAGTCTACCAACAGACCAATTGGTAGTTACAACAACATGGCTGACATTTATATCTTGTGTAGCTAGAGAAGGAAGCTGAGTCAACCAACAGACCAACTGGTAGTTACAACAACATGGCTGACATTTATATCTTGTGTAGCTAGATAATGAAGCTGAGTCAGCCAACAGACCTACTAGTAGTTACAACAACATGGCTGACATATATAGCTTGTGTAGCTAGAGAAGGCAGCTGAGTCAACCAACAGACCAACTGGTAGTTACAACAATATGGCTGACATATATATCTTGTGTAGCTAGAGAAAGAAGCTGAGTCAACCAACAGACCAACTGGTAGTTACAACAACATGGCTGCCATTTATATCTTGTGTAGCTAGAGAATGAAGCTGAGTCAGCCAACAGACCTACTAGCAGTTACAACAACATGTCAGACATATATAGCTTGTGTAGCTAGAGAAGGTAGCTGAGTCTACCAACAGAACAACTGGTAGTTACAATAACATGGCTGATATATATAGCTTGTGTAGCTAGAGAAGGAAGCTGAGTCAGTCAACAGACCAACTGGTAGTTACAACAACATGGCTGACATATATAGCTTGTGTAGCTAGAGAAGGAAGCTGAGTCAACCAACAGACCAACTGGTGGTTACAACAACATGGCTGACATTTATATCTTGTGTAGCTAGATAATGAAGCTGAGTCAGCCAACAGACCTACTAGTAGTTACAACAACATGGCTGACATATATAGCTTGTGTAGCTAGAGAAGGCAGCTGAGTCAACCAACAGACCAACTGATAGTTAAAACAACATGGCTGACATATATAGCTTCTGTAGGTAGAGAAGGAAGCTGAGTCAAGCAACAGACCAACTGGTAGTTACAACAACATAGCTGACATAGATAGCTTTTGTAGCTAGAGAAGGAAGCTGAGTCAACCAACAGACCGACTGGTAGTTACAACAATATGGCTGACATATATAGCTTGTGTAGCTAGAAAAGCAAGATGAGTCAACCAACAGACCTACTGGTAGTTAAAACAACATGGCTGACATATATACCTTGTGTAGCTAGAGAATGAAGCTGAGACAACCAACAGACCAACTGGTAGTTACAACAACATGGCTGACATATATAGTTTATGTAGCTAGAGAAGGAAGTTGAGTCAACAACAGACCAACTGGTAGTTACAACAACATGGCTGACATATATATCTTGTGTAGCTAGAGAAGGAAGCTGAGTCTACCAACAGACCAATTGGTAGTTACAACAAAATGGCTGACATATATAGATTGTGTAGCTAGAGAAGGAAGCTGAGTCAGTCACCAGACCAACTAGTAGTTACAACAACATGGCTGACATATATAACATGTGTAGCTAGAGAAGGAAGCTGAATCAACCAACAGACCAACTGGTAGTTACAACAACATGGCTGACATATATAGCTTATGTAGCTAGAGAAGGAAGCTGAGTCAACCAACAGACCAACTGGTAGTTACATCAACATGGCTGACATATATATCTTGTGTAGCTAGAGAAGGAAGCTGTGTCAACCGACAGACCTACTAGTAATTTCAACAACATGGTTGACATATATAGCTTGTGTAGGTAGAGAAGGAAGCTGAGTCTACCAACAGACCAACTGGTAGTAACAACAACATGGCTGAGATTTATATCTTGAGTAGCTAGAGAATGAAGCTGAGTCAGCCAACAGACCTACTAGTATTTACAACAACATGGCTGACATATATAGCTTGTGTAGCTAGAGAAGGAAGCTGAGTCAACCAACAGACCAACTGGTAGTTACAACAACATGGCTGACATATATAGCTTGTGTAGCTAGAGAAGGAAACTGAGTCAGTCAACAGACCAACTGGTAGTTACAACAACATGGCTGACATATATAGCTTGTGTAGCTAGAGAAGGTAGCTGAGTCAACCAACAGACCAACTGGTAGTTTCAACAACATGGCTGACATTTATAGCTTGTGTAGCTAGAGAAGGAAACTGCATCAGTCAACAGACCAACTGGTAGTTACAACAACATGGCTGACATATATAGCTTGTGTAGCTAGAGAAGGAAGCTGAGTCAACCAACAGACCAACTGGTAGTTACAACAACATGGCTGACATATATAGCTTCTGTAGCTAGAGAAGGAAGCTAATTCAACCAACAGACCTACTGGTAGTTACAACAACATGGCTGACATATATAGCTTCTGTAGCTAGAGAAGGAAGCTGAGTCAAGCAACAGACCAACTGGTAGTTACGACAACATGGCTGACATATATAGCTTGTGTAGCTAGAGAAGGAAGCTGAGTCAACCAACAGACCAACTGGTAGTTACAACAACATGGCTGATATACATAGCTTGTGTAGCTTGAGAAGGAAGCTGAGTCAAACAACAGACCAACTGGTAGTTACAACAACATGGCTGACATATATATCTTGTGTAGCTAGTGAAGGAAGCTGATTTAACCAACAGACCTACTGGTAGTTACAACAAAATGGCTGACATATATAGCTTGTGTAGCTAGAGAAGGAAGCTGACTCAACCAACAGACCAACTGGTATTTACAACAACATGGCTGACATATATAGCTTCTGTAGCTAGAGAAGGAAGCTGAGTCTACCAACAGACCAATTGGTAGTTACAACAACATGGCTGACATATATCTTGTGTAGCTAGAGAAAGAAGCTGAGTCAGCCAACAGACCAACTGGTATTTACAACAACATGGCTGACATATATAGCTTGTGTAGCTAGAGAAGGCAGATGAGTCAACCAACAGAACAACTGGTAGTTACAACAACATGGCTGACATATATAGCTTGTGTAGCTAGAGAAGGAAGCTGAGTCAACCAACAGACCAACTGGTAGTTACAACAACATGGCTGACATATATAGCTTGTGTAGCTAGAGAAGGAACCTGAGTCAACCAACAGACCAACTGGTAGTTACAACAACATGGCTGACATTTATATCTTGTGTAGCTAGATAATGAAGCTGAGTCAGCCAACGGACCTACTAGTAGTTACAACAACATGGCTGACATATATAGCTTGTGTAGCTAGAGAAGGCAGCTGAGTCAACCAACAGACCAACTGGTAGTTACAACAACATGGCTGACATATATAGCTTGTGTAGCTAGAGAAGGAAGCTGAGTCAACCAACAGACCAACTGGTAGTTACAACAACATGGCTGACATATATAGTTTCTGTAGCTAGAGAAGGAAGCTAAGTCAACCAACAGACCTACTGGTAGTTACAACAACATGGCTGACATATATAGCTTCTGTAGCTAGAGAAGGAAGCCGAGTCAAGCAACAGACCAAATGGTAGTTACAACAACATGGCTGACATATATAGCTTGTGTAGCTAGAGAAGGAAGCTGAGTCAACCAACAGCCAACTGGTAGTTACAACAACATGGCTGACATATATAGCTTGTGTAGCTAGAGAAGGAAGCTGAGTCAACCAACAGACCAACTGGTAGTTACAACAACATGGCTGACATATATAGCTTCTGTAGCTAGAGAAGGAAGTTGAGTCAACCAACAGACCAACTGGTAGATACAACAACATGGCTGACATTTATAGCTTGTGTAGCTTGAGAAGGAAGCTGAGTCTACCAACAGACCAATTGGTAGTTACAACAACATGGCTGATATTTATATCTTGTGTAGCTAGATAAGGAAGCTGAGTCAACCAACAGACCAACTAGTAGTTACAACAACATGGCTGACATATATAGCTTGTGTAGCTAGAGAAGGCAGCTGAGTCAACCAACAGAACAACTGGTAGTTACAACAACATGGCTGATATATATAGCTTGTGTAGCTAGAGAAGGCAGCTGAGTCAACCAACAGAACAACTAGTAGTTACAACAACATGACTGACATATATAGCTTGTGTAGCTAGAGAAGGAAGCTGAGTCAGTCAACAGACCAACTGGTAGTTACAACAACATGGCTGACATAGATAGCTTTTGTAGCTAGAGAAGGAAGCTGAGTCAACCAACAGACCGACTGGTAGTTACGACAACATGGCTGACATATATAGCTTGTGTAGCTAGAAAAGCAAGATGTGTCAACCAACAGACCAACTGGTAGATACAACAACATGGCTGACATTTATAGCTTGTGTAGCTTGAGAAGGAAGCTGAGTCTACCAACAGACCAATTGGTAGTTACAACAACATGGCTGACATTTATATCTTGTGTAGCTAGATAAGGAAGCTGAGTCAACCAACAGACCAACTAGTAGTTACAACAACATGGCTGACATATATAGCTTGTGTAGCTAGAGAAGGAAGCTGAGTCAACCAACAGACCGACTGGTAGTTACAACAACATGGCTGACATATATAGCTTGTGTAGCTAGAAAAGCAAGATGAGTCAACCAACAGACCTACTGGTAGTTAAAACAACATGGCTGACATATATACCTTGTGTAGCTAGAGAATGAAGCTGAGACAACCAACAGACCAATTGGTAGTTACAACAACATGGCTGACATATATAGTTTATGTAGCTAGAGAAGGAAGTTGAGTCAACAACAGACCAACTGGTAGTTACAACAACATGGCTGACATATATATCTTGTGTAGCTAGAGAAGGAAGCTGAGTCTACCAACAGACCAATTGGTAGTTACAACAAAATGGCTGACATATATAGATTGTGTAGCTAGAGAAGGAAGCTGAGTCAGTCAACAGACCAGCTGGTAGTTACAACAACATGGCTGACATATATAGCTTGTGTAGCTACAGAAGGAAGCTGAGTCAACCAACAGACCAACTGGAAGTTACAACAACATGGCTGACATATATATATTATGTAGCTAGAGAAGGAAGCTGAATCAACCAACAGACCAACTGGTAGTTACAACAACATGGCTGACATATATAGCTTATGTAGCTAGAGAAGGAAGCTGAGTCAACCAACAGACCAACTGGTAGTTACATCAACATGGCTGACATATATATCTTGTGTAGCTAGAGAAGGAAGCTGTGTCAACCGACAGACCTACTAGTAATTTCAACAACATGGTTGACATATATAGCTTGTGTAGGTAGAGAAGGAAGCTGAGTCTACCAACAGACCAACTGGTAGTAACAACAACATGGCTGAGATTTATATCTTGAGTAGCTAGAGAATGAAGCTGAGTCAGCCAACAGACCTACTAGTAGTTACAACAACATGGCTGACATATATAGCTTGTGTAGCTAGAGAAGGAAGCTGAGTCAACCAACAGACCAACTGGTAGTTACAACAACATGGCTGACATATATAGCTTGTGTAGCTAGAGAAGGAAACTGAGTCAGTCAACAGACCAACTGGTAGTTACAACAACATGGCTGACATATATAGCTTGTGTAGCTAGAGAAGGTAGCTGAGTCAACCAACAGACCAACTGGTAGTTTCAACAACATGGCTGACATTTATAGCTTGTGTAGCTAGAGAAGGAAACTGCATCAGTCAACAGACCAACTGGTAGTTACAACAACATGGCTGACATATATAGCTTGTGTAGCTAGAGAAGGAAGCTGAGTCAACCAACAGACCAACTGGTAGTTACAACAACATGGCTGACATATATAGCTTCTGTAGCTAGAGAAGGAAGCTGAGTCAAGCAACAGACCAACTGGTAGTTACGACAACATGGCTGACATATATAGCTTGTTTAGCTAGAGAAGGAAGCTGAGTCAACCAACAGACCAACTGGTAGTTACAACAACATGGCTGATATATATAGCTTGTGTAGCTTGAGAAGGAAGCTGAGTCAAACAACAGACCAACTGGTAGTTACAACAACATGGCTGACATATATATCTTGTGTAGCTAGTGAAGGAAGCTGATTTAACCAACATACCTACTGGTAGTTACAACAAAATGGCTGACATATATAGCTTGTGTAGCGAGAGAAGGAAGCTGACTCAACCAACAGACCAACTGGTATTTACAACAACATGGCTGACATATATAGCTTCTGTAGCTAGAGAAGGAAGCTGAGTCTACCAACAGACCAATTGGTAGTTACAACAACATGGCTGACATATATCTTGTGTAGCTAGAGAAAGAAGCTGAGTCAGCCAACAGACCAACTGGTATTTACAACAACATGGCTGACATATATAGCTTGTGTAGCTAGAGAAGGCAGATGAGTCAACCAACAGACCGACTGGTAGTTACAACAACATGGCTGACATATATAGCTTGTGTAGCTAGAAAAGCAAGATGTGTCAACCAACAGACCAACTGGTAGATACAACAACATGGCTGACATTTATAGCTTGTGTAGCTTGAGAAGGAAGCTGAGTCTACCAACAGACCAATTGGTAGTTACAACAACATGGCTGACATTTATATCTTGTGTAGCTAGATAAGGAAGCTGAGTCAACCAACAGACCAACTAGTAGTTACAACAACATGGCTGACATATATAGCTTGTGTAGCTAGAGAAGGAAGCTGAGTCAACCAACAGACCGACTGGTAGTTACAACAACATGGCTGACATATATAGCTTGTGTAGCTAGAAAAGCAAGATGAGTCAACCAACAGACCTACTGGTAGTTAAAACAAAATGGCTGACATATATACCTTGTGTAGCTAGAGAATGAAGCTGAGACAACCAACAGACCAATTGGTAGTTACAACAACATGGCTGACATATATAGTTTATGTAGCTAGAGAAGGAAGTTGAGTCAACAACAGACCAACTGGTAGTTACAACAACATGGCTGACATATATATCTTGTGTAGCTAGAGAAGGAAGCTGAGTCTACCAACAGACCAATTGGTAGTTACAACAAAATGGCTGACATATATAGATTGTGTAGCTAGAGAAGGAAGCTGAGTCAGTCAACAGACCAGCTGGTAGTTACAACAACATGGCTGACATTTATAGCTTGTGTAGCTAGAGAAGGAAGCTGAGTCAACCAACAGACCAACTGGTAGTTACAACAACATGGCTGACATATATATATTGTGTAGCTAGAGAAGGAAGCTGAATCAACCAACAGACCAACTGGTAGTTACAACAACATGGCTGACATATATAGCTTATGTAGCTAGAGAAGGAAGCTGAGTCAACCAACAGACCAACTGGTAGTTACATCAACATGGCTGACATATATATCTTGTGTAGCTAGAGAAGGAAGCTGTGTCAACCGACAGACCTACTAGTAATTTCAACAGCATGGTTGACATATATAGCTTGTGTAGCTAGAGAAGGAAGCTGAGTCAACCAACAGACCTACTGGTAGTTACAACAACATGGCTGACATATATACCTTGTGTAGCTAGAGAATGAAGCTGAGTCAACCAACAGACCAACTGGTAGTTGCAACAACATGGCTGACATATATAGTTTATGTAGCTAGAGAAGGAAGTTGAGTCAACCAACAGACCAACTGGTAGTTTCAACAACATGGCTGACATATATAGCTTGTGTAGCTAGAGAAGGAAACTGAATCAGTCAACAGACCAACTGGTAGTTACAACAACATGGCTGACATATATAGCTTGTGTAGCTAGAGAAGGAAGCTGAGTCAACCAACAGACCAACTGGTAGTTACAACAACATGGCTGATATATATAGCTTGTGTAGCTTGAGAAGGAAGCTGAGTCAAACAACAGACCAACTGGTAGTTACAACAACATGGCTGACATATATATCTTGTGTAGCTAGTGAAGGAAGCTGATTTAACCAACAGACCTACTGGTAGTTACAACAAAATGGCTGACATATATAGCTTGTGTAGCTAGAGAAGGAAGCTGACTCAACCAGCAGACCAACTGGTATTTACAACAACATGGCTGACATATATAGCTTCTGTAGCTAGAGAAGGAAGCTGAGTCTACCAACAGACCAATTGGTAGTTACAACAACATGGCTGACATATATATCTTGTGTAGCTAGAGAAAGAAGCTGAGTCAGCCAACAGACCAACTGGTATTTACAACAACATGGCTGACATATATAGCTTGTGTAGCTAGAGAAGGCAGCTGAGTCAGCCAACGGACCTACTAGTAGTTACAACAACATGGCTGACATATATAGCTTGTGTAGCTAGAGAAGGCAGCTGAGTCAACCAACAGACCAACTGGTAGTTACAACAACATGACTGAAATATATAGCTTGTGTAGCTAGAGAAGGAAGCTGAGTCAACCAACAGACCAACTGGTAGTTACAACAACATGGCTGACATATATAGTTTCTGTAGCTAGAGAAGGAAGCTAAGTCAACCAACAGACCTACTGGTAGTTACAACAACATGGCTGACATATATAGCTTCTGTAGCTAGAGAAGGAAGCTGAGTCAAGCAACAGACCAACTGGTAGTTACAACAACATGACTGACATATATAGCTTGTGTAGCTAGAGAAGGAAGCTGAGTCAACCAACAGACCAACTGGTAGTTACAACAACATGGCTGACATATATAGCTTGTGTAGCTAGAGAAGGAAGCTGAGTAAACCAACAGACCAACTGGTAGTTACAACAACATGGCTGACATATATAGCTTCTGTAGCTAGAGAAGGAAGCTGAGTCAACCAACAGACCAACTGGTAGTTGCAACAACATGGCTGACATATATAGCTTGTGTAGCTAGAGAAGGAAGCTGAGTCAACCAACAGACCAACTGGTAGTTACAACAACATGGCTGACATATATAGCTTCTGTAGCTAGAGAAGGAAGTTGAGTCAACCAACAGACCAACTGGTAGATACAACAACATGGCTGACATTTATAGCTTGTGTAGCTTGAGAAGGAAGCTGAGTCTACCAACAGACCAACTGGTAGTTACAACAACATGGCTGACATATATAGCTTGTGTAGCTAGAGAAGGCAGCTGAGTCAACCAACAGAACAACTACTAGTTACAACAACATGACTGACATATATAGCTTGTGTAGCTAGAGAAGGAAGCTGAGTCAGTCAACAGACCAACTGGTAGTTACAACAACATGGCTGACATATATAGCTTGTGTAGCTAGAGAAGGAAGCTGAGTCAACCAACAAACCTACTGGTAGTTACAACAACATGGCTGACATATATACCTTGTGTAGCTAGAGAATGAAGCTGAGTCAACCAACAGACCAACTGGTAGTTGCAACAACATGGCTGACATATATAGTTTATGTAGCTAGAGAAGGAAGCTGAGTAAGTCACCAGAACAACTAGTAGTTACAACAACATGGCTGACATATATATATCATGTGTAGCTAGAGAAGGAAGCTGAATCAACCAACAGACCAACTGGTAGTTACAACAATATGGCTGACATATATAGCTTATGTAGCTAGAGAAGGAAGCTGAGTCAACCAACAGACCAACTGGTAGTTACAACAACATGGCTGACATATATATCTTGTGTAGCTAGAGAAGGAAGCTGAGTCAACCAACAGACCAACTGGTAGTAACAACAACATGGCTGACATTTATATCTTGAGTAGCTAAAGAATGAAGCTGAGTCAGCCAACAGACCTACTAGTAGTTACAACAACATGGCTGACATATATAGCTTATGTAGCTAGAGAAGGAAGCTGAGTCAAACAACAGACCAACTGGTAGTTACAACAACATAGCTGACATATATAGCTTGTGTAGCTAGAGAAGGAAGCTGAGTCAGTCAACAGACCAACTGGTAGTTACAACAACATGGCTGACATATATAGCTTGTGTAGCTAGAGAAGGAAGCTGAGTCAGCCAACGGACCTACTAGTAGTTACAACAACATGGCTGACATATATAGCTTGTGTAGCTTGAGAAGGAAGCTGAGTCAAACAACAGACCAACTGGTAGTTACAACAACATGGCTGACATATATATCTTGTGTAACTAATGAAGGAAGCTGATTTAACCAACAGACCTTCTGGTAGTTACAACAAAATGGCTGACATATATAGCTTGTGTAGCTAGAGAAGGAAGCTGACTCAACCAACAGACCAACTAGTATTTACAACAACATGGCTGACATATATAGCTTCTGTAGCTAGAGAAGGAAGCCGAGTCTACCAACAGACCAATTGGTAGTTACAACAACATGGCTGACATATATATCTTGTGTAGCTAGAGAAAGAAGCTGAGTCAGCCAACAGACCAACTGGTATTTACAACAACATGGCTGACATATATAGCTTGTGTAGCTAGAGAAGGCAGCTGAGTCAACCAACAGAACAACTGGTAGTTACAACAACATGGCTGATATATATAGCTTGTGTAGCTAGAGAAGGAAGCTGAGTCAGTCAACAGACCAACTGGTAGTTACAACAACATGGCTGACATATATAGCTTGTGTAGCTAGAGAAGGAAGCTGAGTCAAGCAACAGACCAACTGGTAGTTACAACAACATGGTTGACATATATAGCTTGTGTAGCTAGAGAAGGAAGCTGAGTCAACCAACAGACCAACTGGTATTTACAACAACATGGCTGACATTTATATCTTGTGTAGTTAGATAATGAAGCTGAGTCAGCCAACGGACCTACTAGTAGTTACAACAACATGGCTGACATATATAGCTTGTGTAGCTAGAGAAGGCAGCTGAGTCAACCAACAGACCAACTGGTAGTTACAACAACATGGCTGACATATATAGCTTGTGTAGCTAGAGAAGGAAGCTGAGTCAACCAACAGACCAACTGGTAGTTACAACAACATGGCTGACATATATAGCTTCTGTAGCTAGAGAAGGAAGTTGAGTCAACCAACAGACCAACTGGTAGATACAACAACATGGCTGACATTTATAGCTTGTGTAGCTTGAGAAGGAAGCTGAGTCTACCAACAGACCAACTGGTAGTTACAACAACATGGCTGACATATATAGCTTGTGTAGCTAGAGAAGGCAGCTGAGTCAACCAACAGAACAACTACTAGTTACAACAACATGACTGACATATATAGCTTGTGTAGCTAGAGAAGGAAGCTGAGTCAGTCAACAGACCAACTGGTAGTTACAACAACATGGCTGACATATATAGCTTGTGTAGCTAGAGAAGGAAGCTGAGTCAACCAACAAACCTACTGGTAGTTACAACAACATGGCTGACATATATACCTTGTGTAGCTAGAGAATGAAGCTGAGTCAACCAACAGACCAACTGGTAGTTGCAACAACATGGCTGACATATATAGTTTATGTAGCTAGAGAAGGAAGCGGAGTCAGTCACCAGAACAACTAGTAGTTACAACAACATGGCTGACATATATATATCATGTGTAGCTAGAGAAGGAAGCTGAATCAACCAACAGACCAACTGGTAGTTACAACAATATGGCTGACATATATAGCTTATGTAGCTAGAGAAGGAAGCTGAGTCAACCAACAGACCAACTGGTAGTTACAACAACATGGCTGACATATATATCTTGTGTAGCTAGAGAAGGAAGCTGAGTCAACCAACAGACCAACTGGTAGTAACAACAACATGGCTGACATTTATATCTTGAGTAGCTAGAGAATGAAGCTGAGTCAGCCAACAGACCTACTAGTAGTTACAACAACATGGCTGACATATATAGCTTATGTAGCTAGAGAAGGAAGCTGAGTCAAACAACAGACCAACTGGTAGTTACAACAACATAGCTGACATATATAGCTTGTGTAGCTAGAGAAGGAAGCTGAGTCAGTCAACAGACCAACTGGTAGTTACAACAACATGGCTGACATATATAGCTTGTGTAGCTAGAGAAGGAAGCTGAGTCAGCCAACGGACCTACTAGTAGTTACAACAACATGGCTGACATATATAGCTTGTGTAGCTTGAGAAGGAAGCTGAGTCAAACAACAGACCAACTGGTAGTTACAACAACATGGCTGACATATATATCTTGTGTAGCTAATGAAGGAAGCTGATTTAACCAACAGACCTTCTGGTAGTTACAAAAAAATGGCTGACATATATAGCTTGTGTAGCTAGAGAAGGAAGCTGACTCAACCAACAGACCAACTAGTATTTACAACAACATGGCTGACATATATAGCTTCTGTAGCTAGAGAAGGAAGCCGAGTCTACCAACAGACCAATTGGTAGTTACAACAACATGGCTGACATATATATCTTGTGTAGCTAGAGAAAGAAGCTGAGTCAGCCAACAGACCAACTGGTATTTACAACAACATGGCTGACATATATAGCTTGTGTAGCTAGAGAAGGCAGCTGAGTCAACCAACAGAACAACTGGTAGTTACAACAACATGGCTGATATATATAGCTTGTGTAGCTAGAGAAGGAAGCTGAGTCAGTCAACAGACCAACTGGTAGTTACAACAACATGGCTGACATATATAGCTTGTGTAGCTAGAGAAGGAAGCTGAGTCAAGCAACAGACCAACTGGTAGTTACAACAACATGGTTGACATATATAGCTTGTGTAGCTAGAGAAGGAAGCTGAGTCAACCAACAGACCTACTAGTAGTTACAACAACATGGCTGACATATATAGCTTGTGTAGCTAGAGAAGGCAGCTGAGTCAACCAACAGACCAACTGGTAGTTACAACAACATGGCTGATATATATAGCTTGTGTAGCTAGAGAAGGAAGCTGAGTCAGTCAACAGACCAACTGGTAGTTACAACAACATGGCTGACATATATAGCTTGTGTAGCTAGAGAAGGAAGCTGAGTCAAGCAACAGACCAACTGGTATTTACAACAACATGGCTGACATTTATATCTTGTGTAGTTAGATAATGAAGCTGAGTCAGCCAACGGACCTACTAGTAGTTACAACAACATGGCTGACATATATAGCTTGTGTAGCTAGAGAAGGCAGCTGAGTCAACCAACAGACCAACTGGTAGTTACAACAACATGGCTGACATATATAGCTTGTGTAGCTAGAAAAGGAAGCTGAGTCAACCAACAGACCTACTGGTAGTTACAACAACATGGCTGACATATATAGCTTCTGTAGCTAGAGAAGGAAGCTGAGTCAAGCAACAGACCAACTGGTAGTTACATCAACATGGCTGACATATATAGCTTGTGTAGCTAGAGAAGGAAGCTGATTCAACCAACAGACCAACTGGTAGTTACAACAACATGGCTGACATATATAGCTTGTGTAGCTAGAGAAGGAAGCTGAGTCAACCAACAGACCAACTGGTAGTTACAACAACATGGCTGACATATATAGCTTCTGTAGCTAGTGAAGGAAGCTGAGTCAACCAACAGACCAACTGGTAGATACAACAACATGGCTGACATATATAGCTTGTGTAGCTTGAGAAGGAAGCTGAGTCAACCAACAGACCAACTGGTAGTTGCAACAACATGGCTGACATATATATCTTGTGTAGCTAGTGAAGAAAGCTGATTTAACCAACAGACCTACTGGTAGTTACAACAAAATGGCTGACATATATAGCTTGTGTAGCTAGAGAAGGAAGCTGACTCAACCAACAGACCAACTGGTATTTACAACAACATGGCTGACATATATAGCTTCTGTAGCTAGAGAAGGAAGCTGAGTCTACCAACAGACCAATTGGTAGTTACAACAACATGGCTGACATTTATATCTTGTGTAGCTAGATAAGGAAGCTGAGTCAACCAACAGACCAACTGGTAGTTACAACAACATGGCTGACATATATATCTTGTGTAGCTAGAGAAAGAAGCTGAGTCAACCAACAGACCAACTGGTAGTTACAACAACATGGCTGACATTTATATCTTGTGTAGCCAGAGAATGAAGCTGAGTCAGCCAACAGACCAACTAGTAGTTACAACAACATGGCTGACATATATAGCTTGTGTAGCTAGAGAAGGAAGCTGAGTCAACCAACAGAACAACTTGTAGTTACAACAACATGACTGACATATATAGCTTGTGTAGCTAGAGAAGGAAGCTGAGTCAGTCAACAGACCAACTGGTAGTTACAACAACATGGCTGACATATATAGCTTGTGTAGCTAGAGAAGGAAGCTGAGTCAGTCAACAGACCAACTGGTAGTTACAACAACATGGCTGACATATATAGCTTGTGTAGCTAGAGAAGGAAGCTGAGTCAACCAACAGACCTACTGGTAGTTACAACAACATGTCTGACATATATACCTTGTGTAGCTAGAGAATGAAGCTGAGTCAACCAACAGACCAACTGGTAGTTACAACAACATGGCTGACATATATAGTTTATGTAGCTAGAGAAGGAAGTTGAGTCAACCAACAGACCAACTGGTAGTAACAACAACATGGCTGACATTTATATCTTGAGTAGCTAGAGAATGAAGCTGAGTCAGCCAACAGACCTACTAGTAGTTACAACAACATGGCTGACATATATAGCTTATGTAGCTAGAGAAGGAAGCTGAGTCAACCAACAGACCAACTGGTAGTTACAACAACATGGCTGACATATATAGCTTGTGTAGCTAGAGAAGGAAGCTGAGTCAGTCAACAGTCCAACTGGTAGTTACAACAACATGGCTGACATATATAGCTTGTGTAGCTAGAGAAGGAAGCTGAGTCAACCAACAGACCAACTGGTAGTTACAACAACATGGCTGACATATATAGCTTGTGTAGCTAGAGAAGGAAACTGAATCAGTCAACAGACGAACTGGTAGTTACAACAACATGGCTGACATATATAGCTTGTGTAGCTAGAGAAGGAAGCTGAGTCAACCAACAGACCTACTGGTAATTACAACAACATGGCTGACATATATAGCTTGTGTAGCTAGAGAAGGAAGCTGAGTGAACCAACAGACCAACTGGTAGTTACGACAACATGGCTGATATATATAGCTTGTGTAGCTAGAGAAGGAAGCTGAGTGAACCAACAGACCAACTGGTAGTTACAACAACATGGCTGACATATATAGCTTGTGTAGCTAGAGAAGGAAGCTGTGTCAACCAACAGACCTACTGGTAGTTACAACAACATGGCTGACATATATATCTTGTGTAGCTAGAGAAGGAAGCTGAGTCAGTTAACAGACCAACTGGTAGTTACAACAACATGGCTGACATATATAGCTTCTGTAGCTAGAGAAGGAAGCTTACTCAGTCAACAGACCAACTGGTAGTTACAACAACATGGCTGACATATATAGCTTGTGTAGCTAGAGAAGGAAGCTGAGTCAACCAACAGACCAACCGGTAGTTACAACAACATGGCTGACATATATAGCTTGTGTAGCTAGAGAAGGAAGCTGAGTCAACCAACAGACCAACTGGTAGTTACAATAACATGGCTGACATATATAGCTTGTGTAGCTAGAGAAGGAAGCTGAGTCAGTCAACAGACCAACTGGTAGTTACAACAACATTCATGACAAATACAATAGCAACAACTACAACAATAATGGTCTATTTATTAACCACAAATGGTTTACATAAAAAAGAACCTTATGATAGTACAGGACGAAAATATATAATATTAATAATAATAATTGTTTCTACATTTGGCACATGGCCAGCAATTATCGCAGTGCATTAGTGGTACTTTATTTTATCAACCCCGTAAGGATGAAAGGCAAAGTTAACCTCGGCGGGATTTGAACTCAGAATAGCAAGGGCCGTAACTCTATGCGTCAAAGCATGGCGTCCGACCCTCTACCGATACTGCCAATCCACCATATTAATAATAATAATAATAGTTGTTTCTACTTTTGGCACAAGGCCAGCAATTATCCCAGTGTATTACTGGTACTTTATTTATCGACCCCGTAAGGATGAGAGGCAAAGTTAACCTCGGCAGGATTTGAACTCAGAATGGTAAGGGCCGTAACTCTATGCTGCAAAGCATGGCCTCCGACCTTCTACCGATACTGCTAATCCAATAATAATAATAATGATCTCTACTATAGACACAATGTCAGCAATTTGGGGAAAGAGGGGAAAGTCGATTATATGCCCTCTGTGTATTACTGGTATTTTACTTTTGCGACCCTATAAGGATCAAAGGCAAATCTAACCTCGGCGGGATTCCAACCCATAACATAAAGGGCCGTAACTGTATAACGTAAAGCATATTGTCCCACTCTTCCGTTGGAGCCCACAACCGCAAAAATATCAACAACAACAACAACAATAGCTACAATACCAACAACAAAAACAATAGCTACAGTACCGACAACAACAACTACAGTACCAACAACAACAACAACAACTACAGTAACGACAACACAACAATAATAGCTACAGTACCAACAAC
Organism: Eledone cirrhosa; assembly: GCA_964016885.1. Taxonomy (NCBI): domain Eukaryota; kingdom Metazoa; phylum Mollusca; class Cephalopoda; order Octopoda; family Eledonidae; genus Eledone; species Eledone cirrhosa. Next base: position 23,903,979 of record OZ024740.1, read on the forward strand.
AACAGCCATAATTGCAGTAGCAGCAACAACAATATCAACAACATTGAGAGAATGAAGAAGATGAGGGACATCAAGTGGGTTTAAAATGTATGAAAGGCTTGAAAGACAGAAAATATCTGGACTTTTGTAGTAACAACAATAATACTGGTTTGGGGGATGAAACAGCAGTTACAACAACATTAACAACAACAACATTATCAAAAACTACAGCATCATTCACAACGAAAACACCAATAACAGC
>OZ024740.1:23909219-23921719 GCA_964016885.1 Eledone cirrhosa
CGAGTTCTAACATCCATCTCACTTAGTTCTTGCAATGACCAGTTCAGCAGGCCAAATGTTGGCCTTAGAATTGGCACAGCATAAGTATTGTGGGCAATGTATTTGTTGTACGCTGACAGTTCTCATGACCATATTTTCTTTACTCTTCTGAGGTATTCAGTTCTGGTTCTCTCCTTATTTATGGGTCCATCATATCTGACATTCTCATCCTGTCAAGATATCTGTAGTTGTCACCTGACTGTAGAGGTTGTATTGTCAGGTCGTTCATCTCTAGATTTCTAGAGGAGGGCACAGCTCTTCCACGTTTTACTGCCGAATATCCACACTTGGACTCACCAAATTTCATTTTGATGTAGGTTGAAAATTGTGTAATGACGTCCAATTGTTTCTTGATGTCATTGATATTTGGCCCATACAACTTCAGGTCATCAACAAAGAAAAGATGGGAGATACTTCTGGACCCACTTCTTTGTCCACCTTGTTTCCTGAGTAGATAAGATAGTGGATTTAGTGAGAGAACGAAGAGTAGCACTGACAAGTTATCACCCTGAAAGATGCCCTTCTGGTAATGTATCTTATCAGTCTTAACTTGCTCCTTCTCACCTCTAAGGATCAAATTGGTGTACCAGTTCTTGGTCAGGCGTTCAACAGCAGCTTCCAATGGTTGTGGGACTTTGGCTAACTGTAAAGCCTTAATAATCCACCTATGAGGTACACTATCAAATGCTTTTTGATAGTCCAGCCACACCACAGTCATGTTTCTGCGATTCTTTGTTGTTTTTTCCTGAATCATTTTATTAGTTAGTAGGTGATCTATGCAACCCACACCTCCCTCTTTCCACCAGCTTGTTCAGGTGTTAAGATGTTGTTGGTAGCACAGTGATCCTGTAAGAACAGGTTAAGGCACCCAGTATATAATATATGCATGATATTTTGGCAGGCTATTGGGCGGTAATTTTTAGCAAGGGTGGTTTGGCTATTTTGGGGAATGAGGAGAGTAGTGGCAGTTGATAATCATCTGGGCAGTTCTCGTGTGCCTTTAATGGTTTCTGTAAACAGCCGTATGAGATCTTGCCGATAGAAAGTGAAATTCTTCAACCAGTATCCTGTAATGAGGTCTGGGCCTTGTGATTTCCTATTCGACATTTTCTGTAGAGCTGTTTCCAGTATTGACCCATCTATGTCATATTGTTTTGTCTGGACATGTTGGCAGTAGTCCTGTTCCAGTTCCTTTAGCCAATTAGTTTGTCTGTTGAATCCGTCATCCGTTTCCCATACAGATCTCCAGTAGCTCTCAACCTGTTCTTTTGAAGGGGTGTCATTTACAGGGATTGAGCTTTTGCCACCGAAGCTGCGATAAACTGATTTAGGATCTCTGGCAAACAATGTATTTAGCACTAGTCGTTTATGTGCTGTTGACTTATATTTTAGTCTTTCTGTTGTAGCTGTGAGTTGTTGTTTCAACTGGTGTAATTTGGAGTTCATAGTTTTAAATTTTGTATCTCCAAATCGTCTCTCTAACTTTTTTTTTAGGTCTTCCTGGTATCGTGTGAAGTTGCTCTCTATGTTGCATTTCATAACGACTGCGATGTGTGAGATACTTCGTCTCAGGGACAACATTTTGCTTTTTAAATTTCGCATCCACGCTGGTTCAGGCTTTTTGTTTGTATCTTGATTGCGTGGTTTTAGATGTGTGTTATATGATAGCAATGTGACAGCTGAAACATATAACAAAATATTAAGCGTTTCAAATATCGTTTCTATACCTTTAGATCGTATAGCCTTCAGATAATTGCCAGCTATTTCGTTCACCGCTTCCATTTCCAATTTAGTGGGTTCTTTACTGATTCTGGTGTTGTATGGACTGTCACTCACATTAAGGCTGTGTATCTCTTGAAACATATCGTCCCAAGTATGTATCTATTTATATATGTATGTATCTATATATTTATATATGTATGTATGAATGTATGTATCTATTTATATATGTCGTTACATGGTACCATGGGCCCAGCACTATGTATCAATAATTGTCACAAGTGTAGTGTTTGTACCAGAGTTTTCAAGTCGCTGGCTGGACTAAAAAGTCACACTCGTTCAGCGCATCGGTAGGGTTTCTCTTACATGGATATAAAGTAGAGGCCGTACTCGAAAACGAGTTGGCAGCCACCATGTATGTATATATAAATATATGTGGGTATGTATGTATGTATGTATGTATGTATGTATATATCCGGGAGAGATGACCCCTTAGCCTTTGTCAAGGCAGAATTCTAGAAGAAGGATAACTCTGATATAACACCTGCAACACTGATGGTGTCCAATGATGTTGACTTGTTCTTTTTGGTAAATATCATCTTGGTTAAGAGAGTGGGACTGGCTTTGTGCAGTGCCTTTTCTCACTATAAAAGCTTCACAGCACAGGCATTGATTTATATCTGGAGATCTCTCTGCACTTCTCGTTACATGGTACCATGGGCCCAGCACTATGTGTCAATAATTGTCACAAGTGTAGTGTTTGTACCAGAGATTTCAAGTCGCTGGCTGGACTAAAAAGTCACACTCGTTCAGCGCATCGGTAGGGGTTCTCCTACATGGATATAAAGTAGTGGCCGTACTCGAAAACGAGTTGGCAGCCACCATGTATATATGTATGTATGAATGTATGTATCTATTTATATATGTATGTATGTATGAATGTATGTATCTATATATGTATGAATGTATGTATGTTTGTATAGTTATATAGATAAATAGATAGATAGATAAATAGATAGGTAGATATAATGATAGATATGTTTCTTTAGATAGATAGATAGATAGATAGATAGATAGATAGATAGATAGATAATTGGTAGACAGACAATATATAGAAAAATAAAAATCTCTATATAATAAATTCTCATATATTGTAGTAAATTTATAAACAGCAAGATTAAAATGTAGAAGTATAGATACATATATCTTTGATCGGTTGAAATATCGAGAGGCAGACAGATAAATCGATTTCTGATCAGACAGATAAATGGATAAATAATGTTCTTTTCTCATTGTGCGTATATACATATATACACTCGTTCACAGACACACAGATTACACATTAATATGTATATATGTATGTATGTTAAAGAGGGGTAGGGATAGCGAGAGAGGAAGGGAGAGAGAGAGTGGAAGGGGAGAGTGAAAGAGAGAGATAGAGAGAGGAAGGGGAGAGTGAAAGAGAGAGATAGAGAGATAGAGAGGAAGGGAGAGATAGAGAGATATAGAGAGGAAGGGAGAGAGTGAAAGAGAAGTTAGTACGGCGCTAAAGAAAGTGACAATGTATAGATTGGTAAATTGATGAATAAATTGATAGAAATGTGGACACCACACACTTAGACTAATGCACACACACATACACATATACACACATACACACATACACACATACACACATACACACACACATACACATACACACATATACCCTTACACGTACAGTCACAAACACAGATAATCACACATACACAGACATACCCTCACGCTTACACTCACGCACAGACACACACACACACACATATACACACATACACACACATACACTCATTCACACTCACAAACACAGACACACACCTATACACACTCATACCCTCACACATACATTCACACATACATTCACACAGACACATATATCCTCACACATACACTCACACATACAGACAATCACATATACACACACACGCATATACACACATACCCTTACACATATACAGACAAACACACACACACACACACACACGTACACACACATACCCTCACACACAGGTATACACACGCATGCTCTCACACATACTCTCACACATACACTCACCAACACAATCACACATACACTCACCAACACAATCACACATACACACATACACACACATACCCTCACACATACATTCACCAACACAATCACACACATACCCTCACACATACACTCACCAACACAATCACACATACACACATAATATATATACTCTCCTTATTTTCATATTTCTCCTTGCTCAATTTTCTCATTGTATTTGTATATAAACAAGTAGATAGATACAAGGAGATCAAGCATGCAAGAAGAGCAATGATAACAGGAGAACAAGGATAAAAGGAGAACAGTGATAAAAGGAGAGCAAGGAGAGCAATAAAAAAAGGAGAACAAGGAGAGCAATGACAAAAGGAGAACAAGGAGAGCAATGACAAAAGGAGAGCAAAGAGAGCAAGGAGAAAAGGAGAGCAAGGAGGGCAAAGAGAGCAAGGAGAAAAGGAGAGCTAGGAGAGCACGGAGAGGAAGGAGAAAGGGAGAGCAAGGAGAGCAAGCATGCAAGAAGAGCAATGAGAAAAGGAAAGCAAGATGAGCAATGAGAAAAGGAGAGCAAGAAGAGCAATGTGAAAAGGAGAGCAAGATGAGCAATGAGAAAAGGAGAGCAAGATGTGCAATGGGAAAAGGAGAGCAAGGAGAGCAAGGAGAAAAGGAGAGCAAGGAGAGGAAGAAGAAAAGGAGAGCAATGAGAACAGGAGAGCAAGGAGTGCAAGGAGAGTTTAAGTCAAATATTGCTCAAGTTATACTAGAAGCAGACAAAGGTAAAGAAGAGGAAGGATAAAAAATCAACTAAAGAGGTACATTCTGCACCAAAATGACTTTTCTTCCTTAAGTTTGCGTCTTTTGTAACTCCTGGTACAAACACTTTCTTCCCGAGATTTTCTATCAGCACCGATTTCCTCGACAAAGACCCTTCAACATGGAAGGATGATCCTGGTTACAAAAATGGACTTGAAAAACTTGAGAAGACAGCTTTTGTGAATGATATTGCAGAAAGAGGTCTCAAACTCAATAACATTCTCACAAAAGATGAAACTGAGAAACAATTTGCAGATCGTTACCGAAAACCGTAAAACATACCCAACTGCCACTAAATTCTCTCTTATGCAAAAAAAATGGTTTCTAATTTTGGCACAAGGTCAGCAATTATACCAGTGTATTACTGGTACTTTATTTTATCGACCCCGTAAGGATGAAAGTTAACCTCGGTGAGATTTGAACTCAGCATGGCAAGGGCCGTAACTCTTTGCTTGTAAAGCATGGCGTCAGACCCTCTACCGATACTGCCATCCATTGCCTTATGCAAAAATAATTGTTTCTACTTTTGGCACAGGGCCATAAATTACCCAGTGCATTACTGGCACTTTATTTTATCGACCCCGTAAGGATGAAAGGCAAAGTCAACCTCGGCGGGATTTGAGGTTGACTTATGCAAAAATAATGTCCAATATTCAGTGTTCAGTGTTCACATATGTTTTTGATTCTATAGAAATTATTGTTGTAAATAAAAATATGCTTTATTAAGAAAAGCTAATATTTCTTAAGTGATTTATGTTACTTCAGGAATTTTTCAAATTAATTATTGGTAAATTTGATTCAGAACGTTTTTAAACATTTGCTGGGGTTGCCTGGATGTGTCCACATAAATTTCTCTGAGAAGAAAAAAGAAAATGGTCGAGATAGGGAACAGTATACCGCTTTTGAACATAATTAATCGTTGCGTATACTATGTTCCAACTTCAAGGCGTTTGAGGGTCGCCTAACAGTTGTCCGATTGAGCTGACATTTTGCTCACCCCATGTTTTTGTTCATTAAAACAGGATTAGTTTGTGGCAGCATCAAATCTTTAACGTTCTCAAAATTACCTATTGCTAAGGGTCACCCTAATATATATATATATATATATATATATGAAATGAGTCAAGACCCCGACGGCTCAACTCCGGCTGTTTCAACAGCTAGATCTGAACTCGGAGTTCAGCCGCCGGGGTCCTGAACCTTTTCCTAATACCCACTCTACTATCCTAAGTATCGAGTACGCCGGTGTGTTATGGTCCACCTGGTTTCTTATCACACTTCCTTCGTTATATATATATCTATATATATATATATATATATATATATCTATATATATATATATATATATATATATATATATATATATATATATATGGTGGCTGCCAACTCGTTTTCGAGTACGGCCACTACTTTATATCCATGTAGGAGAACCCCTACCGATGCGCTGAACGAGTGTAACTTTTTAGTCCAGCCAGCGACTTGAAAACTCTGGTACAAACACTACACTTGTGACAATTATTGACACATAGTGTTGGGCCCATGGTACCATGTGATGACAAGTGCAGAGAGATCTCCAGATATAAAGCAATGCCTGTGCCGTGAAGCTTTTATAGTGAGCAAAGGCACTGCACAAAGCCAGTCCCACTCTCTTAACCAAGATGATATTTACCAAAAAGAAGAACAAGTCAACATCATTGGATACCATCAGGGTTGCAGGTGTTATATCAGAGTTTTCCTTCTCCTAGAATTCTGCCTTGACAAAGGCTAAGGGGTCATCTCTCCCGGTGATTTTGGATGGCCATTGACTCTTAAGAGCTCCTTTGCCCTTTGACAGGTTTTGTTTTTAGTCCTGCAGGATGTCCAAAGTCACCCTCCTCACCAAGAAACCTTGGTGGGGTTGCCAGTTTAGTCGCCAACGACCCGACCATGAGACAGGTTGTACTGGGATACATGTTACCAGTAGCACCACCTGGTGACCTGACATATATATATATATATATATATATATATATATATATATATATATATATATATATATATATATATACATGTGTGTGTGTCTAATGGTAGCTAAGGTACTTCCATAGGCGGTATGCCAGTTGACCACTCTATGTTCTTACAGAGCAGAGTGTGATATAATATAAAAAAAAGAAAAATCACTGATGCATCTAGACTCAATTTATGTGTGTATGAATGTGTATGTGCACCTACATAGGGCAGGGTTTGTTTGTATGTTTATGTGCGTGTACATATACATATGTGTAGATATATATACATGTCTGTATGTATTTGTGTATGTGTGATTGTGTTTTTGGAAGTGTGTCTGTCCTTGTTGCCTATCACTCAGGACAGGCGTGTATGTGTGCGTGTGTGTGTCTATGTATATGTCTATGCGTGTTTGTGTATGTGTACGCAAACGCTGATATGTGTCCTTGTATGCCTGTACGTGTGTGTGCATGTGTGCGCGTGTGCGTGCGTATGAGACCGAATGTAAGGGGGTATATAGGCAGGTGCCAGTGGACGTGTGTTGGTGTGTATATGGGTGTGGGTGTGTGTGGTTGTGTGTAGGAGAGGGAGTGTGTGTGTGTATATGTATATGGGTGTGTATATCTACACACGAGTGCGTACATGTGTATGCATATATATGTGTATGTCTGCGTGTGTGTATGTGTATTTATATGTGTGTGTGTATGTGTGGGTATATATTTGTGAGTGTGAGCGGACTTGAGTCCATTGAAGTGTGTCGGACGGAGAGTAGCTGATGACCGGTGTGGTAGCAAATATTGACCAGCATTTATGATGACGTAGAAAAACAACAGCCAATGGCAAGACAAGAGTGGAAGATGTTTTTTGAAGGTGTTTTTTGAAGCTAACACCCCAGTGAGAAAATATGCTCCGAAAGCATTGCATGTGTCCAAAGAACCTGCAGTTGTAGAATCAGGCATATCCATACAATGATCATGTCTCGAGCTATCTGCCAGCGAAACAATTGTAACACGCAATAAACAGAGTCTAGATGCATCACTGATTTTTCGTTTTTTTATTATATATATATTTTTATATATTTATATATATATATATATATATATATATATATATATATATATATATATACATGTGTGTGTGTGTGTGTGTGTGCGTGTGAGTGTGTGTGTGTGCGTGTACAGTATAAAAGTATATTTCTACAGGGGAGAGCTAAATTACTCCAGTCTATATCTGCTTAAAATATCTTATATTATTCTCATTCATTTTATTGAGTTCTTTCTCCAGTTTGATTCCTGTTTAAATTGAGGTTTGCCATAAACTGTGACCAAAATTTAGCAGAAACAATCATCGTTGCTTGGTAGGAACTGGAACCACATATACGCAGGAATGTTACAAATTACTTTGTTCGTCAATAATAGTTCTAAATATGTTATTACATTTTCTATATTTGGTATAAGGGATATCGATTGGATCGATCCCAGTACGATACTGGTACTTTATTTTATCGACTCCGTAAGGATGAAAGCTAACTTCGGCGTGATTGAACTCAGAATGTAAAGGGGCGTAATTCTATGCCACAAAGCATATTGTCTGACGCTCTACTGATACTTCCAATGTACTGCATCAAATAATAATAATGGTTTCTAATTTAGGGAAGGGAAAATGGATTATATCGACCCAGTACATTACTGGTACTTTATTTTATCGACCACGTAAGGATGAAAGGCAAAGATAACCTCGGCGGGATTTGAACTCAGATCATAAAGGGCCGTAACTATGCTAGAAAGCATGGTGTCCAACCCTCTACCGATACTGCTAATTCACTAAAAATAATACTAATTTGTAATATTCGCACAAAGTAAAGCATTTAAGACAGAGCCGTATTCATTTTATCGATCTCAGAAATAAGAAAGACAAACTCAGTATCAGAAGCGATTTGAACTAACAACGTAAACATATATAACTAAATCTTACAAACCGTTCGGTCCCCTACACTATCATACACACATTAAACCAATACCCTTTATTTAGAAAAGAATCTACTGAAAGAAAAATACAGACATATCAAAATGAATGAAACGATGATACTACATGTGTCTGTGTCTATTGAATGGAACCAATATCTCAAGAAATACTTAACTTTAAACGAAAGGAAAAAATATAAAGATGGCTGTATGTATGAATGGGTGTGTGTGCGGGCGTATATTTTGGCTCCTTTCCTTCAAGAGCATAACCATTGCACTGCATTGCATAGTTTCTCTATCACATAACTACAACCCCTTTCTGACTTACAGACCACCTCAAGCGTTCCACCTTTCACCCAATATCATGATATGTCAATTGTGCATTCGATCAGAAAATACTGTCATTGCAACTTGCAACATTGACCACTGAAGCAAGATTACTAACGTGTCTAACGAATTATAGACTTCTAGATTTTGCTGAGTCGGAAATTCGAGAACTGTCATATTTATCCACTTTTGTACTCTTATATATATATATATATATTTATATATATATATATATATATATATATATATATATATATATATATATATATATATATATATATATATGTGTGTGTGTGTGTGTGTGTGTCTGCGTGTATATATATATATATATATATATATATATATATATATATATATATATATATATATATATATATATATATATATATATAATATATATAATATATATATATACACGCAAACACACACACACACACACACACTTGACCCCGACAGCAGAGATCAAGCCGTTTCAATATATATATATGTATATATATATCACAACAACAACAAATACAACAATAACAAAAGAGGGGACTGCAACCCTATCCAATGTTGTAACCACAAATCCAATCAAAAACTGCTCCCTGAACAAAAAAAAAATCTTTCTTTTTTAGCCATGAACCTGGCAAAAGTGATAGAGAAAAACGTTTTAGCCATCACCCAACACCATCCTTGCTGTCACTAACACACAATCACAAAACAAGCCCCCTACAACAGTCAAAACCAGCCACCACACTAGCCTCCACATTCTTACTCAATACACAAGGTATCAGCCCATCCATCAATGCACAGAAATGGAAGATCCAATTCATTGAGGATTGGGTTGGTAACCACCCATTTCACATCCCCTTCTTCATTCTTACTGAGACCCACCTTGACAACTCCCACTTGGAGGCCGAAGTAAGAGTGAGAAATTTCACAACCATCCGTGCGGATCGTGTTGGCAGAAGAAAGGGTGGAACTGCCATTTTTCTGCATGATTCCTTTACGGCAGATGGCAACACAACATTCTTTAATGGATACTGTGAATCAGTCACTGTGCACATTAAAGCCAATGACCTGACATTAGTTGGGCTCTATAGGCAACCACAAACACCCATAATCTGTTTCAAAGAATGCATCAACAGTATTAAATGCTTTATTAAACAGTGCCATTCTAGCAACATACTTTTGATGGGAGACTTTAATCTACCCTGTGTCGATTGGTCTACATGTAGTTTGAAACCAGGCTCCACAGCCTCAACCACTGACAAAGAGGCTGTCGAGTCACTTCTTGACTTCATGAATTAGTTTTTCTTGTCCCAACTTGTCCTTGCACCAACGAGGCATCAGAAGAACATTCTGGATATAGTGTTTAGTAACCACACTAACACTATACATAATATTACAGTGGAAAAAACACTTCCCTCAGATCACCAGCCCACCCATTTGATAACATGGATCTCTACAATGCCAACTGGGATGCAATTATGAACGAACTATCACATATCGACACGCACACACACTTCCACCAACATCAAAACATCTTGCAGATCTTTGTAGACATTGTCACAAATATATGTACAAAACGCACCCCACCAAAATCTGTGAACAAAACCAAGTGCTGTATCCCCCAAAACAGAAAAACAATTATCAGAAAAATAAAAAGAACAAACAAAAAAATTAACACACTGAAATACTGCCAATAGCAACACACACATTGACATTGAGTCAAAAAAATATAACTTCCAGCAATGCATGATGACCATCATCAATATCCAGAGAATAACTGAAGAGAGGTGGGCCATAGAGAAAATCAAACTCAACCCCAAAGTTTTCTTCTCATTTGCTAAAAAACACAAGGTCACCGTCTCCACTGTTGGCCCCCTAGTTGATGAAAATGACACACTCCAGGACAATTCCAAAACCATGGGCGAGATACTGCAGAAACAATACTGCTCTGTTTTCAGCAACCCTGATATGGCCGATCTGGGCCGGATCAGTGATATTAACCCCCAACACACTATATCAGACATAACGTTTGGCGCCCCTGATGTCTTAGCGGCAATAAACGAAATTAAACACAATTCAGCAGTAGGCCCCAACAGGTTCCCTGCTTGTGTCCTGAAGGTGTGTCGGCACCAACTTTCAACTCCTCTTGCTAATCTGTGGAGGAACTCACTGGACACTGGCTATATTCCTGAAAACTTTTTGTCCCAGTCCGTTGTCCCAGTCTTCAAAAAGGGAAATAAGTCCCTTGCAGTGAACTACCGTCCGATTTCACTCACCTTTCATATTATCAATGTATTTGAGAGGGTGGTGAGATCACGAATAACCCACTTTCTTGAAAGCAACGGCCTGCTAAACTCCAACCAACATGGGTTCCGTAATGGAAGGGACTGCCTAACGCAGCTCCTGCATCATTTTGACGATGTTTTGAGAGTCTTGGGAGAGGGCTCCAACACTTATGTCATCTACCTTGATTTCAGCAAGGCCTTCGACAGGGTTGATCATAAGATTCTACTGAAAAAAATATCCAATGTTGGTGTCTCGGGAAGGTTACTACAGTGGATCAAATGTTTACTGACAGGCAGAACCCAGCATGTTGTAATCGAAGGAGTAAAATCAAGCCCTGCCAAAGCAGCAGTGGCGTCCCACAAGGCACTGTGTTGGGCCCACTTCTTTTCATCATCTACATTAATGACATTACTGACATCATCAAGCACAGCAACATCAGAATCTTCGCAGATGATTCCAAGCTCCAAAGGGTTATCAATGAGGTGGGTGACCGGACTTGCCTTCAGTCAGATCTCCTGGCTGTTATCCAATGGGCAGAAATGAATAATATGCTGTTGAATGAGGATAAATTTAAACTAATACACTTTGGAAAAACGGATGCCCTAAAACTACCATACTCTCTTCCTTCGGGTGAAACTCTAGTGGCTTCCAATAACATCAGAGACCTGGGGGTAATTGTGGACAACAATATAAGCTGGGCCACTCATATAAACAGCAAAGTTGATATGGCCCGCAGAATGTGTTCCTGGATTCTCAGAACTTTCCAGTCGAGAGATATCCATACTGTTGTCCTTCTCTTCTCCACTTTTGCCCGACCCCACCTTGAATACTGTTGTCCACTGTGGTCACCCCACACGAAACAAAGTATCATGAAAGTTGAAGCACCCCAAAGGTCAATCACAAAAAAGATAGATGGCATGACAGGTCGTGACTATTGGGGTCGATTAGAAAAGCTCAAAATTTATTCTCTTCAACGTCGCTGTGAGCGCTACATTATCTGTATGATGTGGAAAATATTCCATCAGCTTTGCCCAAATGATGTTGGCATCACCTTTAGTGTACACCCAAGGCTTGAGCCCGTGCTATCCGCCCACGACAAAAATCCCACTCGCATCACATAACAACAACACGGCACAATTATTTCACCTCAATTGCACCAAACATTACACCAAAACACATCAAAGCAGAGACAGACCCCATCAAGTTCAAGAAGTCTTTGGATAAATTCCTTCAAGAAATCCCGGATAAGCCTCCTACAACCGTATATGCCCCCGTAAACAATAACTCTCTGCTCGAGTGGGCCATGG
>OZ024740.1:23929219-23934219 GCA_964016885.1 Eledone cirrhosa
CATACACACATACACACATGCAGACACACATACATACTTACAGACATACTCACATACACACATACATACATGCAGACATAAAGACAGACAGATAGACAGACGTACAGACAGACATACGTACATACATACATACATACACACAGACGGACATACAAACATACACACCTAAATATATACATGTTTACAAATATATATCCACATTCATATATATAGAAAAGAAGGTAATTTGAGTGTATATATTTGTATATATATATATATATATATAAATATATATATATATATATATGTGTGTGTGTGTGTGTGTATAAATCTATATTCATATATACTCCCTAACATAATCCTGTTTCCTACATCACGCTGATATTTACATACACACATACACACACACATACACACACCTACACCCACCCACACACACCCACACACCCACACATACACACAAAATATAAATATATATATATATATATATATATATATATATATATATACTGATAGATTGATAAATGTATAGATACATATATTTTTAGATGGATACAGACAGAAATGCTAATATATATATATATTATATATATATATATATATATATATATATATATATATATATATATATATATATATATATATATATATATATATATATAGGGAGTGAGAGAGAGAGAGAGGAGGAGAGAGAGAAAGGAAGAGAGAGAGGAAGACAGGGAAATACAGTGCCTGTTAACAATCAGTAATCTCTATAATGTAAGTAATAATATAGACTCACCCACATACACTCACATATGAAATATATAATACGGAATTTGACAGCAAATCTAATTTATATAAATTATATAATTATATACAGACACACACATCCATACACACATACACAATCACTCTCTCACTAATATGCCTGCAAGCGTGTGTCTATGTATATATATATATATATATACTTCTATATTTTTATATATTTATATATAAATATATATATATATTATATGAATATAAACATACATATAATAGTCATCCTCAAACACATATACTCATTATGTATACACATTATATATATATATATATATATATATACTGAATATTTACTATAATGGGTTGTTGTGATTGATTATCTGCCAACGTTTGCTAATTTATATAAATTAGATATAAATATCTCATGCATACACAAACATACACAAACATACACACATACACGCGCGCGCCAAAACAGACGAACACACACAGTCACTTCTTCCACACACACATACGCACGCACACATACACATATATATATAAGTAGATATGCAAGATATATACATATCTATATATATAAGTATAAATACAATTGAAAATGTAGTGTCTAAATGTAGGACGAAATAATCTCTTAATTTTCGTAAATTACCTTCTAATTTGGAAGAAAATACAAAATAACTTTCAATAGTTAGAGACTGTTAAAGACAGGGGGAGATAATTTTACGAAACGAAGAATGAATATTTCCAGTTAATTTAGAAGACTTGGAAAACGACAACGTGATGTTTGTTTGTCTGAATTGGACAACTATGGACATATGTTTCGGGATGTTTTACTTCGTACAGCTCAGTACAGCTCAATTTTACTGGGCCTCTATATCATCTGATGCATTTTTATATATAGAGAAATATCTATAATTACTTTTTATCGAGTATATTTAGCATTTTAGCATAACTGAAAATAATAGAGGTTTTGAAAAATGTCTAATAAGGACGAGTTGCATTTATTTAGAGAATCAATGTTATGAAAGAAAAGGTGTTTTCTCATCTTTCTGTCTGTCACACAGATGTCAACTCTGGATGTCGGTGAGCATGTCCAGCTAACCTCAGTCTCCTCTGTGCTACTCAGTGTGTACTGATTAATGTTCAGAGCCATCCTCAGTATTCTCGTGTAGCACCCACCCACCATCTGAGTGAGTTTCTTGATCAGTGTTCAAGTCTCAGACACGTACAGCAGCACAGACTCCACTACAGCAACGGAGAGACGTAAAGAAGTATAAAGGTGAGGCAAACCTTTATTTTAACTTGAGAGGAGAAGGGAGATAACTTATGTCATGCTTATAGTTTATTGCAAGGGTGAGAGGTAATAACGTTCAGGATTATCCGAGGGTGTCGTAATGAGGAGTCCGTGAGGTGGGGCCGCATAGTTAAATATAATTATGATGTAAAGAATACATTCATACCACATTGTGTTAGATTTGAGATCTTGCATAGTTCAAATCTTTTCAACTTAGCACATCTGTTAATTTAAATTACAATACTTAAACGGTTAATTATGAAGGTGTGGGGTCGTGTCCCGTAGGTGCTAATTTCTATGTTTCTGTTAAGGGAGCTCATTTAGACTAGGATCCATAGTAAAACAATGGGATGAAGCTCCTATATATATATAGTAGTGAAGGAGTGAAGAATAACATGGTCGGCATATATATATATATATATATATATATATATATATATATATATATATATATTGTTATACTTTGGGAGGGTCATGTTGCCAATAAGAAACACACGCACCAGTTGCTTTCACTTCAATTTATTATAATAAATTTATAATAAATTTATAAATTTCTGGTTGGTTGGTTGGTTCCACAACCAGATAGTTGTTTATATATTGTCATAGTTCTTTCGTCACACACTTTGTGACCTCTTCAGTGACTGGGGATTCCTTTCTTTGTTTTTGTGCCTCTCCTTTGTTCTGTCCTACGCCATTTTGTTTCTGTGTGTGTGTTGTGTGCTCAGTCTGCGCATGCGCCACATGCGGGTGTCTGTGTGTGTTTATGTTCATTTATTTATTTGTTTATTTACATGTTACTGGTTGGTTGTTTGTTCTATGTGTGTGTGTGTATTCATTTTGTCCTTAATTGTAAGTTGTGATGTTGCTGTTCCACTCATATTTTCTATTTAATTTTGGTTGTAATTCTTTTAGTTGTAATTCTTTCAACACACGATTTCAGATAAAGAATCTTGCTAAACAAATTCAGAAACGAAATATATATATATATATATATTGGATTATTATTTAACAGTCGATACAGCATAGTTCATGGTTAAGATGTTTGCTTCATAATCATAAGGCTACGGGTTCGACCGTATTGCGTGGAATATTGCGCAAATGTCCATGCCTTGTGGTGAGGCAATTGAACTTTGGCAGATGGAGATGGTTTGGAAGCCCTTCATGTGGGCTCTACCTTTGGTTTAAAGTGCCAGCCTTGCTATATGGCATATCATGCTTTATATTCCTGAGTATTACTATAAACCTAGATGTTTGTGTGGAAGGAGCACTCATGTCGAAATCGACGGAGAACCATTCCGCTCACTCATACAACATTTTGAAAATGATGTACTACATACAAACAATGTATGCCTCTGGTTCACTCTTAACCACGCTGCGGAAGATTTGGCAAAAAAAATGGCGGATAACACTTGGTAAAATTTCGTCATTCGAGAACCGTAAACTGTAAGAATATCATTGCATATCTTGCAAAGCTTGCTGTCTACCAAACTGCAATCGACCCATTTGAACACTTGTCAAAAGGATTTACATCTACGTTAAGGAATCAGCATATCTTCCAATTCTAAACAAATAGTTTTGTACACACTTTTACCACGGAGACAGTTTCCACATTCTATATTTCACTTCATCTATTTAACACATAACTTACTGCATTAATAGCTAGAGATAATAGAACATCAACGGTTGTGTCGGTGCGTTGATGTTCTCTCTCTTTCACTCACTACTTCCGTCTCTCTCGCTCTCTCCATTTCTCACTATTATAAGCAAATGGGAGCCCATGTTCTGGCCGTCTCGTGGCCGTCTCGTGGCCCCAGTGGACAGAATTAGAGAAGGTTTTACTTCGAGGGATGATGAGGGAGACATGTTGGAAGAGTCATTCCAACTCGCGAGGTTCACTCCCGTGTGTAGCCAACTTCGTGCCGATGGTGGTTCTAGGGCAAAGGACACTGGCAGTCTCCATTTCCATCTCGTGCCAAACTGATCACAAAAGTCAAATCTCTGACATTTGATCACACCTGTCTCATCACCTGGTAACCTTACACACAGCTGCAAATGTGTATGACAGCTCACATCTATGCAGGTTTAGCTGGCCTCGTCCAAGGTATATCTCGTTGGAGGTGTCTTGGGTGATTTAATGATAGGGACCGAAGGCATATCATCTCATTTCTACAGCTGAATAAACTGGAGCAACGTGTCTTGCTCAAGGAAACAACACATCACCCAGTCCGAGAATTGAACGCACAAACTTTCGATTGCAAGCCCAATGCTCTAACCACTGAGCCATACACCTTCATGTACCTTTAGTTGATTAAAACCAACAGTTTTATTGACAATATCACTTCCAGTAATATCAAATAATATTCACTAGTCTTAGCCCTTTATCATCTACACTCCAAAACTGCAATATCTAGAGTGTTGTTCGTTCAAAACGTTAGGATGTGATTTGAGGTATATTTGCATGTTATCTCTAGCAACTATCGCATCCACCAAAATACTGCTTCATTGTTTAGTTGATTAGGAAAGGTTGTTATCAATATCTTTCTGGTTGATAGTGTTGGTGGCGCTCGTGGTGGTGTTGGTGGTGTTGTTGGTGTTGGTGGTGTTGTTGGTGGTGTTGTTGGTGGTGTTGTTGGTGGTGTTGTTGTTGGTGTGTGTTGTTGTTGTTGGTGGTGGTCGTGGTTGTGGTTGTGTTGTTGGAGGTGTTGGTGGCATTGATGGCGGTTGTGGTGTTGTTGGTGGTGTTGTTGGTGGTGTGTGTTGTTGTTGTTGGTGGTGGTCGTGGTTGTGGTTGTGTTGTTGGAGGTGTTGGTGGCATTGGTGGCGGTTGTGGTGTTGTTGGTGGTGTTGGTGGTGGTGTTGGAGATGTTGGTGGTGTTGGTAGTGGTTATGGTTGTGGAGTTGGAGGTGTTGGTGATGTTGGTGGTGGTTCTGGTTATGTTGTTGATAGTGTTGGTGGTGGTTGTGGTTGTGTTGTTGGTGGCGGTTG
>OZ024740.1:23939219-23961719 GCA_964016885.1 Eledone cirrhosa
GTGTATGTATATGTGTATATCATGTAGCCATGTCCTCCCCTATATATGTGTGTGTGTGTATGTATATATGTGTATCATGTAGCCATGTACCCCTCTCTATATATGTGTGTGTGTATGTATATGTGTGTATCATGTAGCCATGTCCTCCCCTATATATATATGTGTGTGTGTGTATGTATATGTGTGTATCATGTAGCCATGTCCCCCTCTATATATATGTGTGTGTGTGTATGTATATGTGTGTATCATGTAGCCATGTCCTCCCCTATATATGTGTGTGTGTGTGTATGTATATGTGTGTATCATGTAGCCATGTCCTCCCCTATATATGTGTGTGTGTGTGTGTGTATGTATATGTGTGTATCATGTAGCCATGTCCTCCCCTATATATGTGTGTGTGTGTATGTATATCTGTGTATCATGTAGCCATGTCCCCCTCTATATATATGTGTGTGTGTGTGTGTATGTATATGTGTGTATCATGCAGCCATGACCTCCTCTATATATATGTGTGTGTGTGTGTGTATGTATATGTGTGTATCATGCAGCCATGTCCCCCTCTATATATATGTGTGTGTGTGTATGTATATGTGTGTATCATGTAGCCATGTCCTCCCCTATATATATATGTGTGTGTGTGTGTATGTATATGTGTGTATCATGTAGCCATGTCCCCCTCTATATATATGTGTGTGTGTGTGTGTATATATATGTGTGTATCATGTAGCCATGTCCTCCCCTATATATATGTGTGTGTGTGTATGTATATGTGTGTATCATGTAGCCATGTCCCCCTCTATATATATGTGTGTGTGTGTGTGTGTATGTATATGTGTGTATCATATAGCCATGTCCCCCTCTATATATATGTGTGTGTGTGTGTATGTATATGTGTGTATCATGTAGCCATGTCCCCCTCTATATATATGTGTGTGTGTGTGTGTGTGTATATGTGTGTATCATATAGCCATGTCCTCCCCTATATATATATGTGTGTGTGTATGTATATGTGTGTATCATGTAGCCATGTCCTCCCCTATATATATATGTGTGTGTGTATGTATATGTGTGCATCATGTAGCCATGTCCCCCTCTATATATATGTGTGTGTGTGTGTGTATGTATATGTATATATCATGTAGCCATGTCCTCCCCTATATATGTGTGTGTGTGTATGTATATGTGTGTATCATGTAGCCATGTCCTCCCCTATATATGTGTGTGTGTATGTATATGTGTGTATCATGTAGCCATGTCCTCCCCTATATATGTGTGTGTGTGTGTATGTATATGTGTGTATCATGTAGCCATGTCCCCCTCTATATATATGTGTGTGTGTATGTATATGTGTGTATCA
This sequence comes from Eledone cirrhosa, assembly GCA_964016885.1. Classification (NCBI taxonomy): domain Eukaryota; kingdom Metazoa; phylum Mollusca; class Cephalopoda; order Octopoda; family Eledonidae; genus Eledone; species Eledone cirrhosa. The sequence goes on from OZ024740.1 coordinate 23,940,577, forward strand.
TGTAGCCATGTCCCCCTCTATATATATGTGTGTTTGTGTGTGTATGTATATGTGTGTATCATGTAGCCATGTCCTCCTCTATATATGTGTGTGTGTGTATGTATATGTGTGTATCATGTAGCCATGTCCTCCCCTATATATATATGTGTGTGTGTATGTATATGTGTGCATCATGTAGCCATGTCCCCCTCTATATATATGTGTGGGTGTGTGTGTATGTATATGTGTATATCATGTAGCCATGTCCTCCCCTATATATGTGTGTGTGTGTATGTATATGTGTGTATCATGTAGCCATGTACCCCTCTCTATATATGTGTGTGTGTATGTATATGTGTGTATCATGTAGCCATGTCCTCCCCTATATATATATGTGTGTGTGTGTATGTATATGTGTGTATCATGTAGCCATGTCCCCCTCTATATATATGTGTGTGTGTGTATGTATATGTGTGTATCATGTAGCCATGTCCTCCCCTATATATGTGTGTGTGTGTGTATGTATATGTGTGTATCATGTAGCCATGTCCTCCCCTATATATGTGTGTGTGTGTGTGTGTATGTATATGTGTGTATCATGTAGCCATGTCCTCCCCTATATATGTGTGTGTGTGTATGTATATCTGTGTATCATGTAGCCATGTCCCCCTCTATATATATGTGTGTGTGTGTGTGTATGTATATGTGTGTATCATGCAGCCATGACCTCCTCTATATATATGTGTGTGTGTGTGTGTATGTATATGTGTGTATCATGCAGCCATGTCCCCCTCTATATATATGTGTGTGTGTGTATGTATATGTGTGTATCATGTAGCCATGTCCTCCCCTATATATATATGTGTGTGTGTGTGTATGTATATGTGTGTATCATGTAGCCATGTCCCCCTCTATATATATGTGTGTGTGTGTGTGTATATATATGTGTGTATCATGTAGCCATGTCCTCCCCTATATATATGTGTGTGTGTGTATGTATATGTGTGTATCATGTAGCCATGTCCCCCTCTATATATATGTGTGTGTGTGTGTGTGTATGTATATGTGTGTATCATATAGCCATGTCCCCCTCTATATATATGTGTGTGTGTGTGTATGTATATGTGTGTATCATGTAGCCATGTCCCCCTCTATATATATGTGTGTGTGTGTGTGTGTGTATATGTGTGTATCATATAGCCATGTCCTCCCCTATATATATATGTGTGTGTGTATGTATATGTGTGTATCATGTAGCCATGTCCTCCCCTATATATATATGTGTGTGTGTATGTATATGTGTGCATCATGTAGCCATGTCCCCCTCTATATATATGTGTGTGTGTGTGTGTATGTATATGTATATATCATGTAGCCATGTCCTCCCCTATATATGTGTGTGTGTGTATGTATATGTGTGTATCATGTAGCCATGTCCTCCCCTATATATGTGTGTGTGTATGTATATGTGTGTATCATGTAGCCATGTCCTCCCCTATATATGTGTGTGTGTGTGTATGTATATGTGTGTATCATGTAGCCATGTCCCCCTCTATATATATGTGTGTGTGTATGTATATGTGTGTATCATGTAGCCATGTCCCCCTCTATATATATGTGTGTTTGTGTGTGTATGTATATGTGTGTATCATGTAGCCATGTCCTCCTCTATATATGTGTGTGTGTGTATGTATATGTGTGTATCATGTAGCCATGTCCTCCCCTATATATATATGTGTGTGTGTATGTATATGTGTGCATCATGTAGCCATGTCCCCCTCTATATATATGTGTGGGTGTGTGTGTATGTATATGTGTATATCATGTAGCCATGTCCTCCCCTATATATGTGTGTGTGTGTATGTATATGTGTGTATCATGTAGCCATGTACCCCTCTCTATATATGTGTGTGTGTATGTATATGTGTGTATCATGTAGCCATGTCCTCCCCTATATATATATGTGTGTGTGTGTATGTATATGTGTGTATCATGTAGCCATGTCCCCCTCTATATATATGTGTGTGTGTGTATGTATATGTGTGTATCATGTAGCCATGTCCTCCCCTATATATGTGTGTGTGTGTGTATGTATATGTGTGTATCATGTAGCCATGTCCTCCCCTATATATGTGTGTGTGTGTGTGTGTATGTATATGTGTGTATCATGTAGCCATGTCCTCCCCTATATATGTGTGTGTGTGTATGTATATCTGTGTATCATGTAGCCATGTCCCCCTCTATATATATGTGTGTGTGTGTGTGTATGTATATGTGTGTATCATGCAGCCATGACCTCCTCTATATATATGTGTGTGTGTGTGTGTATGTATATGTGTGTATCATGCAGCCATGTCCCCCTCTATATATATGTGTGTGTGTGTATGTATATATGTGTATCATGTAGCCATGTCCTCCCCTATATATATATGTGTGTGTGTGTGTATGTATATGTGTGTATCATGTAGCCATGTCCCCCTCTATATATATGTGTGTGTGTGTGTGTATATATATGTGTGTATCATGTAGCCATGTCCTCCCCTATATATATGTGTGTGTGTGTATGTATATGTGTGTATCATGTAGCCATGTCCCCCTCTATATATATGTGTGTGTGTGTGTGTGTATGTATATGTGTGTATCATATAGCCATGTCCCCCTCTATATATATGTGTGTGTGTGTGTATGTATATGTGTGTATCATGTAGCCATGTCCCCCTCTATATATATGTGTGTGTGTGTGTGTGTGTATATGTGTGTATCATATAGCCATGTCCTCCCCTATATATATATGTGTGTGTGTATGTATATGTGTGTATCATGTAGCCATGTCCTCCCCTATATATATATGTGTGTGTGTATGTATATGTGTGCATCATGTAGCCATGTCCCCCTCTATATATATGTGTGTGTGTGTGTGTATGTATATGTATATATCATGTAGCCATGTCCTCCCCTATATATGTGTGTGTGCGTATGTATATGTGTGTATCATGTAGCCATGTCCTCCCCTATATATGTGTGTGTGTATGTATATGTGTGTATCATGTAGCCATGTCCTCCCCTATATATGTGTGTGTGTGTGTATGTATATGTGTGTATCATGTAGCCATGTCCCCCTCTATATATATGTGTGTGTGTATGTATATGTGTGTATCATGTAGCCATGTCCCCCTCTATATATATGTGTGTTTGTGTGTGTATGTATATGTGTGTATCATGTAGCCATGTCCCCCTCTATATATATGTGTGTTTGTGAGTGTATGTATATGTGTGTATCATGTAGCCATGTCCTCCTCTATATATATGTGTGTGTGTATGTATGTATATGTGTGTATCATGCAGCCATGTCCTCCCCTATATATATGTGTGTGTGTATGTATATGTGTGTATCATGCAGCCATGTCCCTCTCTCTATATATGTGTGTGTGTGTATGTATATGTGTGTATCATGTAGCCATGTCCTCCTCTCTATATATGTGTGTGTGTGTATGTATATGTGTGTATCATGTAGCCATGTCCTCCCCTATATATGTGTGTGTGTGTGTGTATGTATATGTGTGTATCATGTAGCCATGTCCTCCCCTATACATGTGTGTGTGTGTATGTATATGTGTGTATCATGCAGCCATGTCCCTCTCTCTATATATGTGTGTGTGTGTATGTATATGTGTGTATCATGTAGCCATGTCCTCCTCTCTATATATGTGTGTGTGTGTATGTATATGTGTGTATCATGTAGCCATGTCCTCCCCTATATATGTGTGTGTGTGTATGTATATGTGTGTATCATGTAGCCATGTCCTCCCCTATATATGTGTGTGTGTGTGTGTGTGTATGTATATGTATGTATCATGTAGCCATGTCCTCCCCTATATATATGTGTGTGTGTGTGTATGTATATGTGTGTATCATATAGCCATGTCCTCCCCTATATATGTGTGTGTGTGTGTATGTATATGTGTGTATCATGTAGCCATGTCCTCCCCTATATATGTGTGTGTGTGTGTATGTATATGTGTGTATCATGTAGCCATGTCCTCCCCTATATATGTGTGTGTGTGTATGTATATGTGTGTATCATGTAGCCATGTCCTCCCCTATATATGTGTGTGTGTGTGTATATGTATATGTGTGTATCATGTAGCCTTGTCCTCCCCTATATATGTGTGTGTGTGTGTGTGTATATGTGTGTATCATGCAGCCATGTCCCTCTCTCTATATATGTGTGTGTGTGTATGTATATGTGTGTATCATGTAGCCATGTCCTCCCCTATATATATATGTGTGTGTGTATGTATATGTGTGCATCATGTAGCCATGTCCCCCTCTATATATATGTGGGTGTGTATGTATATGTGTATATCATGTAGCCATGTCCTCCCCTATATATGTGTGTGTGTGTATGTATATGTGTGTATCATGTAGCCATGTCCTCCCCTATATATGTGTGTGTGTGTGTATGTATATGTGTGTATCATGTAGCCATGTCCTCCCCTATATATGTGTGTGTGTGTATGTATATGTGTGTATCATGTAGCCATGTCCTCCTCTATATATATGTGTGTGTGTATGTATGTATATGTGTGTATTATGTAGCCATGTCCTCCCCTATATATATATGTATGTGTGTATGTATATGTGTGCATCATGTAGCCATGTCCCCCTATATATATATGTGTGTGTGTGTATGTATATGTGTATATCATGTAGCCATGTCCTCCCCTATATATGTGTGTGTGTGTATGTATATGTGTGTATCATGTAGCCATGTCCTCCCCTATATATATGTGTGTGTGTGTATGTATATGTGTGTATCATGTAGCCATGTCCCCCTCTATATATATGTGTGTGTTTGTGTGTATGTATATGTGTGTATCATGTAGCCATGTCCTCCCCTATATATATGTGTGTGTGTGTATGTATATGTGTGTATCATATAGCCATGTCCTCCCCTATATATATATGTGTGTGTGTGAATGTATATGTGTGTATCATGTAGCCATGTCCCCCTCTATATATATGTGTGTGTGTGTATGTATATGTGTGTATCATGTAGCCATGTCCTCCCCTATATATGTGTGTGTGTGTGTATGTATATGTGTGTATCATGTAGCCATGTCCTCCCCTATATATGTGTGTGTGTGTGTGTGTATGTATATGTGTGTATCATGTAGCCATGTCCTCCCCTATATATGTGTGTGTGTGTATGTATATGTGTGTATCATGTAGCCATGTCCCCCTCTATATATATGTGTGTGTGTGTGTGTATGTATATGTGTGTATCATGCAGCCATGTCCTCCTCTATATATATGTGTGTGTGTGTGTGTATGTATATGTGTGTATCATGCAGCCATGTCCCCCTCTATATATATGTGTGTGTGTGTATGTATATGTGTGTATCATGTAGCCATGTCCTCCCCTATATATATATGTGTGTGTGTGTGTATGTATATGTGTGTATCATGTAGCCATGTCCCCCTCTATATATATGTGTGTGTGTGTGTGTATATATATGTGTGTATCATGTAGCCATGTCCTCCCCTATATATATGTGTGTGTGTGTATGTATATGTGTGTATCATGTAGCCATGTCCCCCTCTATATATATGTGTGTGTGTGTGTGTGAATGTATATGTGTGTATCATATAGCCATGTCCCCCTCTATATATATGTGTGTGTGTGTGTATGTATATGTGTGTATCATGTAGCCATGTCCCCCTCTATATATATGTGTGTGTGTGTGTGTGTGTATATGTGTGTATCATATAGCCATGTCCTCCCCTATATATATATGTGTGTGTGTATGTATATGTGTGTATCATGTAGCCATGTCCTCCCCTATATATATATGTGTGTGTGTATGTATATGTGTGCATCATGTAGCCATGTCCCCCTCTATATATATGTGTGTGTGTGTGTGTATGTATATGTGTATATCATGTAGCCATGTCCTCCCCTATATATGTGTGTGTGTGTGTATGTATATGTGTGTATCATGTAGCCATGTCCTCCCCTATATATGTGTGTGTGTGTGTATGTATATGTGTGTATCATGTAGCCATGTCCTCCCCTATATATGTGTGTGTGTGTGTATGTATATGTGTGTATCATGTAGCCATGTCCCCCTCTATATATATGTGTGTGTGTATGTATATGTGTGTATCATGTAGCCATGTCCCCCTCTATATATATGTGTGTTTGTGTGTGTATGTATATGTGTGTATCATGTAGCCATGTCCCCCTCTATATATATGTGTGTTTGTGTGTGTATGTATATGTGTGTATCATGTAGCCATGTCCTCCTCTATATATATGTGTGTGTGTATGAATGTATATGTGTGTATCATGCAGCCATGTCCTCCCCTATATATATGTGTGTGTGTATGTATATGTGTGTATCATGCAGCCATGTCCCTCTCTCTATATATGTGTGTGTGTGTATGTATATGTGTGTATCATGTAGCCATGTCCTCCTCTCTATATATGTGTGTGTGTGTATGTATATGTGTGTATCATGTAGCCATGTCCTCCCCTATATATGTGTGTGTGTGTGTGTATGTATATGTGTGTATCATGTAGCCATGTCCTCCCCTATACATGTGTGTGTGTGTATGTATATGTGTGTATCATGCAGCCATGTCCCTCTCTCTATATATGTGTGTGTGTGTATGTATATGTGTGTATCATGTAGCCATGTCCTCCTCTCTATATATGTGTGTGTGTGTATGTATATGTGTGTATCATGTAGCCATGTCCTCCCCTATATATGTGTGTGTGTGTGTGTATGTATATGTGTGTATCATGTAGCCATGTCCTCCCCTATATATGTGTGTGTGTGTATGTATATGTGTGTATCATGTAGCCATGTCCTCCCCTATATATGTGTGTGTGTGTGTGTATGTATATGTGTGTATCATGTAGCCATGTCCTCCCCTATATATATGTGTGTGTGTGTGTATGTATATGTGTGTATCATATAGCCATGTCCTCCCCTATATATGTGTGTGTGTGTGTATGTATATGTGTGTATCATGTAGCCATGTCCTCCCCTATATATGTGTGTGTGTGTGTGTGTATATGTGTGTATCATGTAGCCATGTCCTCCCCTATATATGTGTGTGTGTGTATGTATATGTGTGTATCATGTAGCCATGTCCTCCCCTATATATGTGTGTGTGTGTGTATATGTATATGTATATGTGTGTATCATGTAGCCTTGTCCTCCCCTATATATGTGTGTGTGTGTGTATGTATATGTGTGTATCATGCAGCCATGTCCCTCTCTCTCTATATGTGTGTGTGTGTATGTATATGTGTGTATCATGTAGCCATGTCCTCTCCTATATATATATGTGTGTGTGTATGTATATGTGTGCATCATGTAGCCATGTCCCCCTCTATATATATGTGGGTGTGTGTGTGTATGTATATGTGTATATCATGTAGCCATGTCCTCCCCTATATATGTGTGTGTGTGTATGTATATGTGTGTGTCATGTAGCCATGTCCTCCCCTATATATGTGTGTGTGTGTATGTATATGTGTGTATCATGTAGCCATGGCCTCCTCTATATATATGTGTGTGTGTATGTATGTATATGTGTGTATTATGTAGCCATGTCCTCCCCTATATATATGTGTGTGTGTGTATGTATATGTGTGTATCATGTAGCCATGTCCCCCTCTATATATATGTGTGTGTGTGTGTGTATGTATATGTGTGTATCATGTAGCCATGTCCTCCCCTATATATATGTGTGTGTGTGTATGTATATGTGTGTATCATATAGCCATGTCCTCCCCTATATATATATGTGTGTGTGTGTATGTATATGTGTGTATCATGTAGCCATGTCCCCCTCTATATATATGTGTGTGTGTGTATGTATATGTGTGTATCATGTAGCCATGTCCTCCCCTATATATGTGTGTGTGTGTGTATGTATATGTGTGTATCATGTAGCCATGTCCTCCCCTATATATGTGTGTGTGTGTGTGTGTATGTATATGTGTGTATCATGTAGCCATGTCCTCCCCTATATATGTGTGTGTGTGTATGTATATGTGTGTATCATGTAGCCATGTCCCCCTCTATATATATGTGTGTGTGTGTGTGTATGTATATGTGTGTATCATGCAGCCATGTCCTCCTCTATATATATGTGTGTGTGTGTGTGTATGTATATGTGTGTATCATGCAGCCATGTCCCCCTCTATATATGTGTGTGTGTGTGTATGTATATGTGTGTATCATGTAGCCCTATCCTCCCCTATATATATATGTGTGTGTGTGTGTATGTATATGTGTGTATCATGTAGCCATGTCCCCCTCTATATATATGTGTGTGTGTGTGTGTGTGTATATGTGTATATCATATAGCCATGTCCTCCCCTATATATATATGTGTGTGTGTATGTATATGTGTGTATCATGTAGCCATGATCTCCCCTATATATATATGTGTGTGTGTATGTATATGTGTGCATCATGTAGCCATGTCCCCCTCTATATATATGTGTGTGTGTGTGTGTATGTATATGTGTATATCATGTAGCCATGTCCTCCCCTATATATGTGTGTGTGTGTATGTATATGTGTGTATCATGTAGCCATGTCCTCCCCTATATATGTGTGTGTGTGTGTATGTATATGTGTGTATCATGTAGCCATGTCCTCCCCTATATATGTGTGTGTGTGTGTATGTATATGTGTGTATCATGTAGCCATGTCCCCCTCTATATATATGTGTGTGTGTATGTATATGTGTGTATCATGTAGCCATGTCCCCCTCTATATATATGTGTGTTTGTGTGTGTATGTATATGTGTGTATCATGTAGCCATGTCCTCCTCTATATATATGTGTGTGTGTATGTATGTATATGTGTGTATCATGCAGCCATGTCCTCCCCTATATATATGTGTGTGTGTATGTATATGTGTGTATCATGCAGCCATGTCCCTCTCTCTATATATGTGTGTGTGTGTATGTATATGTGTGTATCATGTAGCCATGTCCTCCTCTCTATATATGTGTGTGTGTGTATGTATATGTGTGTATCATGTAGCCATGTCCTCCCCTATATATGTGTGTGTGTGTGTGTATGTATATGTGTGTATCATGTAGCCATGTCCTCCCCTATACATGTGTGTGTGTGTATGTATATGTGTGTATCATGCAGCCATGTCCCTCTCTCTATATATGTGTGTGTGTGTATGTATATGTGTGTATCATGTAGCCATGTCCTCCTCTCTATATATGTGTGTGTGTGTATGTATATGTGTGTATCATGTAGCCATGTCCTCCCCTATATATGTGTGTGTGTGTGTGTATGTATATGTGTGTATCATGTAGCCATGTCCTCCCCTATATATGTGTGTGTGTGTGTGTATGTATATGTGTGTATCATGTAGCCATGTCCTCCCCTATATATGTGTGTGTGTGTGTGTATGTATATGTATGTATCATGTAGCCATGTCCTCCCCTATATATATGTGTGTGTGTGTGTATGTATATGTGTGTATCATATAGCCATGTCCTCCCCTATATATGTGTGTGTGTGTGTATGTATATGTGTGTATCATGTAGCCATGTCCTCCCCTATATATGTGTGTGTGTGTGTATGTATATGTGTGTATCATGTAGCCATGTCCTCCCCTATATATGTGTGTGTGTGTATGTATATGTGTGTATCATGTAGCCATGTCATCCCCTATATATGTGTGTGTGTGTGTATATGTATATGTGTGTATCATGTAGCCTTGTCCTCCCCTATATATGTGTGTGTGTGTGTATGTATATGTGTGTATCATGCAGCCATGTCCCTCTCTCTATATATGTGTGTGTGTGTATGTATATGTGTGTATCATGTAGCCATGTCCTCCCCTATATATATATGTGTGTGTGTATGTATATGTGTGCATCATGTAGCCATGTCCCCCTCTATATATATGTGGGTGTGTGTGTGTATGTATATGTGTATATCATGTAGCCATGTCCTCCCCTATATATGTGTGTGTGTGTATGTATATGTGTGTGTCATGTAGCCATGTCCTCCCCTATATATGTGTGTGTGTGTATGTATATCTGTGTATCATGTAGCCATGTCCTCCTCTATATATATGTGTGTGTGTATGTATGTATATGTGTGTATTATATAGCCATGTCCTCCCCTATATATATATGTATGTGTGTATGTATATGTGTGCATCATGTAGCCATGTCCCCCTCTATATATATGTGTGTGTGTGTGTATGTATATGTGTATATCATGTAGCCATGTCCTCCCCTATATATGTGTGTGTGTGTATGTATATGTGTGTATCATGTAGCCATGTCCTCCCCTATATATATGTGTGTGTGTGTATGTATATGTGTGTATCATGTAGCCATGTCCCCCTCTATATATATGTGTGTGTGTGTGTGTATGTATATGTGTGTATCATGTAGCCATGTCCTCCCCTATATATATGTGTGTGTGTGTATGTATATGTGTGTATCATATAGCCATGTCCTCCCCTATATATATGTGTGTGTGTGTATGTATATGTGTGTATCATATAGCCATGTCCCCCTCTATATATATGTGTGTGTGTGTGTATGTATATGTGTGTATCATGTAGCCATGTCCTCCCCTATATATGTGTGTGTGTGTGTATGTGTATATCATGTAGCCATGTCCTCCCCTATATATGTGTGTGTGTGTATGTATATGTGTGTATCATGTAGCCATGTCCCCCTCTCTATATATGTGTGTGTGTGTATGTATATGTGTGTATCATATAGCCATGTCCCCCTCTATATATATGTGTGTGTGTGTATGTATATGTGTGTATCATGTAGCCATGTCCTCCCCTATATATATGTGTGTGTGTATGTATATGTGTGTATCATGTAGCCATGTGCTCCCCTATATATATGTGTGTGTGTATGTATATGTGTGTATCATATAGCCATATCCCCCTCTATATATATGTGTGTGTGTGTGTATGTATATGTGTGTATCATGTAGCCATGTCCTCCCCTATATATATGTGTGTGTGTGTGTTTGTGGATGTACCATGTAGCCATGTCCCCCTATACATGTGTCACGTGTCCAGGTGGTCTACCAACCAGTAAACAATATATAATATTTGAAATTATAAAATAATTAGATTTCGAAATTTATAAAAATCCGTTCGAAGTGTTTCATGTAAATCAATGCCACATACCTTCTTCTATATAGACTATATATACCCTATATATACACTATATATACTATATACCCTATATATACACCATACCTTCTTCTATATACACTATATATACACTATATATACCCTATATATACTATATACCCTATATATGCACTATACCTTCTTCTATATACACTATATATACACTATATATACACTATATATACCCTATATATATATACTATATACACTATATATACACTATACCTTCTTCTATATACACTATATATACACTACATATATACTATATACCCTATATATACACTATACCTTCTTCTATATACACTATATATACACTATATATACTATATACTCTATATATACACTTTACCTTCTTCTATAGACACTAGATATACACTATATATACCCTATATATACACTATATATACACTATATATACCCTATATATACACTATATATATACTATATACCCTATATATACTATATACCCTATATATACTATATACCCTATATATACACTATACCTTCTTCTATATACACTATATATACACTATATATACCCTATATATACACAATATATACTATATACCCTATATATACACTATACCTTCTACATACACTATATATACACTATATATACTATATACCTTATATATACACTATACCTTCTTCTATATACACTATACATACCCTATATATACCCTATATATATACTATACGTTCTTCTATATACACTATATATACACTATATATACTCTATATATACACTATATATACACTATACCTTCTTCTATATACACTATATATACACTATATATACACTATATATACACACTGTATACACTATACCTTCTTCTATTTACACTATATACACTATACACACCCTATACACACATACCTTCTACTATACGCACTATACACCCTATACACCATCAAACCACCACACCTCCACTAATACATTACTACACTACCAACATCATTACATTTATTTAGACTGTGCACATACATTAAACCACCAGACTTATACAAACACACAAACACAAATCTATATACATATATATATATATATATATATATATATATATATATATATATATATATATATATATATATATATATATATATATATATATATATATATATATATATATATATATATATATATATATATATATATATATATATATATATATATAAATATATATATATATATATATATATATATATATATAGAAAAAGAGATGAAATCGAAAATATATATATATATAATTCTCTGAAATATTATTTATACTTATTGATTATTACTACAATCAATTACCACATTTTCCGGCGTCGAAGACCCTACTTTTTTCCTAAGATAAGTCTCAAAAATCAGCCATGCGCCCTGGAGGCCGAATGGTGTTTATTATTAATTTTTCAAATATTTGGTTGTCAAAATTAGGGTGCGTCCTCGAGGACGAAGCGTCTTCCGCTCCGGGAAATACTGTACGTTGGGATGACTATATATCAAATTTCATATTATTAGTGGATTGGCAGTATCGGTAGAGGGTCGGACGCCATGCTTTGACGCATAGAGTTACGGCCCTTGCCATTCTGAGTTCAAATCCCGCCGAGGTTAACTTTGCCTTTCATCCTTATGGGGTCGATAAAATAAAGTACCAGTAATACACTGGGTAATTGCTGGCCTTGTGCCAAAAGTAGAAACAATTATCTTATCATGCGTTGACTTTGCCTTAAAGTTCCAGTAATACATTGGGATAATTGCTGGCCTTGTGCCAAATATAGAAACAATTATCTTATCATGCGTGAGCGGTAGATTGGCAGTATCGGTAGAGAGTCGGACGCCATGCTTTGACGCATTGAGTTACGGCCCTTGTCATTCTGAGTTCAAATCCCGCCGAGGTTAACTTTGTCTTTCATCCTTACGGGGTCGATAAAATAAAGTACCTGTAATACACTGGCGTAATAGCTTGCCTTGTGCCAAAAGTAGAAACAATTATCTTATCATGCGTGTTTTCACTGTATTACCGACTACATCCCTCTGTACCCTGGGTAGGTGCAGTCCTTACTAGGACTATATTCTGTACACTGGATATATATTTACGGCGATTCTGTAACATATTATCCTTTACTCAAAGTAAATATGTTGTGATATTCTAAGTTTTCTTTGCCCAGATGTTAATCTTGTACTGTTTCGAAACTGTACGAGATTAACCTTTTTGCTGACAATCCTTGTAATAATAATATTGGTTTCTGTACATGGTGTCATAAATGAAATGAGAGAGCTAGAGAGTGATAAGATAAAGCTCTTATGGGACTTCCTAATTCAGACCGAGATGGAAATTGAACATAACAGACCAAATATTGTTGTAATTGAAATGGAGGTAATAAACTGTACACCCACAGATGTAGTAAGTCCTTTTGACACCAGAACTGAACGGAAAAGGGAGAATATAGCGGCTCATAGCTTAAAATATGAGATCTTTAAATACTGGTGCAATGAAATGAAGACAGTCACCATTTTCCCAGTGGTTGTTGGTGCTGTTGGTATGGTGACAAAGAACCTTGAAAACTACCTGTCTAAAATAAGTTTTCCACCAGGGATTGAACCACTCCAGAAGACATGCCTCATAGGAACATCCCGGTTATCTGGAACGATTCTGGACTACCAGCAATAATGAAATGCCAAGGAATGATATGGAAATGCTGGAGTTACCCTAGGTTACGAGTTGTAGCTCGGCACTCCCTGAAATAACCAACCAAAACCAACATCAACATTTGTCCTGATAATTAGTCAAATAACAATAATAATAATAATAATAATTGTTTTACTTTTGGCACAAGGCCAGCAATTAACCAGTGTATTACTGGTACTTTATTTTATCGACCCCGTAAGGATGAACGACAAAGTTAACATCGGCGTGATTTGAACCCAGATCATAAAGGGCCGTAACTCTTTGCAGCAAAGCATGGCGTGCGACCCTCTACCGATACTGCCAATCAACCATTAATCATAATAATAATAGGGCGGTGGATTGGCAGTATCGGTAGAGGGTCGGACGCCATGCTTTCCAGCATAGTTACGTCCCTTTACGATCTGAGTTCAAATCCCGCCGAGGTTGACTTTGCCTTTCATCCTTACGGGGTCGATAAAATAAAGTACCAGTAATGCACTGGATAATTGCTGGCCTTGTGCCTAAAGTAGAAACAATTAATCATAATAATAATAATAATAATGATTTCTACTATAGGCACAAGGCCAGTAATTTGGTGGGAGGGGAAAGTTGATTAAATCGACCCCTGTACGTTACTGGTACTTTATTTTATCGACCCCGTAAAGATGAAAGGCAAAGTTAACCTCGGAGGATTTAAATTCAGATCATAAAGGGCCTTAACTCTATGCTGAAAAGCATGGTGCCCGACTCTCTACCGATACTGCCAATCCGCCGCTCTTGTAATAATGGTTTCTTGCATAGGCACAAGGCCAGCAATTTTCGGGGAGGGGAAACTCGATTAAATCGACCCTAGTACGTTACTGGTACTTTATTTTATCGACCCCCGTAAGGATGAAAGGCAAAGTTAAACTCAGTGGTATTTGAACTCAGATCATAAAGGGGTGACTCTCTACCGTTACTGCAAATCCGCCGCCCTAGTAATAATAATGGTAATAATAATAATCTTGGAAGAGGAAATGCCACGATGGGCCTACATTCTTTGAGAGTAACGATAAAGCGAAAGCTTAGAGAAGGCACTATTGGAAGGAAGCAGTCTGAGACGACACTTGGTTCCATTTGCTTTTCAGTTCTCATATAGTTAATGCACGAGTTCTATTAACAGAAACATAGGCTAGTTTAAATATTGAGATATCAGTCTCAGAAGAGGTTTGAGCTTGAAATGTAAATATATATAACTAAATACAACAAAGCTATTTTATCAACATTCCTACAGATTCTGCCACTCCAACAAACAGCTTTAAATAGAAATAATTAAAAAACAGAAAATCGCAAGAAAATAGTAAATTGGAATGAACCCAAGAACAGAGAGAAATGAATGCCAAAACGAAACGAAACGGAAGAAATAGAAAATGAAAAATGAGTAAAAACAAAGAGAAAATATTATTAGTTAGAGAAGAGATTAAAGGGAACGGATAAAGATAAGAAAACCTGAAAGAATTATATGATAAATTATGTATGGAAAGATAAATAGATAGTTGGAAAGATAGGTATATAGATAGGTAGAAGGAAAAAAATAATGATAAATATACACGAGAAATAGAAATAAAAAAATTAGAGTACACAGGGAGATAATAAGCAAGCACTATATCATGTATATTGAAAAAGAAAACCTGAAATGGTGAAATTCTGTTTATGGAAACATATTTTAATTTCACTGTAATGGAATTTTGAAATGTCTAATCATGATTTTGCTGTTGGGTATTCTCTAGAGTTATCACCAATTCTTTGCTATTTTAGAATTTTTTTCTTTTCATCTTAGAATAAAAATTGAAAGTAGTTTTGTTTGGAACAATGTAAGGAATATGTGACATTACCAAGACCTGACGTAACACTACTAAAAGCTAAACTTACAATCAAACCATTGCCTACTCCTACTTATCTCGGTCCATTTTGTATACTTATTTATCTAGATAATATTTTCTCCTATGAAAACAAATTTTCTAATTTTTTTCTCAACTAGTATCCACATATACCTATATTCCACTACCTCTTTTTCTTCTTTTCCTACACATTTCTGTCTGCTTGTTTCTCTCTCTCTCTCTCTCTCTCTCTCTCTCTCTCTCTCTCTCTCTCTCTCTCTCTCTCTCTCTCTCTCTCTCTCTCTCTCTCTCACGCACATGCACATAAACAGCACACACATATGTATGTATGTATATATGCTAACGACGAGACACCATGTATTGTGTCCGTAATTGGAATATTATCATTTGATTGTATGTGTATAGGCATCCATATGTATATGTATGTGTGTATATACATGTGTATGTATGTGTGTAGACAGGCATCTATGTCTGTGTGTATGTATGTATATGGATATATATGTCTATGTTGGTGCTACTGGTAACATGTATTCCAGTACAACCTGTCCCATGGTCGGGTCGTTGGCGACTAAACTGGCAACCCCACAAAGGTTTCTTGGTGAGGAGGGTGACTTTGGACATCATGCAGGACTAAAAACAAAACCTGTTAAAGGGCAAAGGAGCTCTTAAGAGTCAATGGCCATCCAAAATCACCGGGAGAGATGACCCCTTAGCATTTGTCAAGGCAGAATTCTAGGAGAAGGAAAACTCTGATATAACACCTGCAACCCTGATGGTATCCAATTATGTTGACTTGTTCTTCTTTTTGGTAAATATCATCTTGGTTAAGAGAATGGGACTGGCTTTGTGCAGTGCCTTTGCTCACTATAAAAGCTTCACGGCACAGGCATTGCGAGTTGGCAGCCACCATGTATGTATGTATGTATGTATGTTATATATCCGTATATGGTTGATGGCTGAGAGAAATGAGTACTCAATATCGAAGTACAGTTTTCTCCCCATGTACTCTTAAAATAATGAACAAATATATATATATATATATATATATATATACTAGCAGTGATACCCGGCGTTGCACGGGATAAAGTATTTTGGAATGCGGGCCGCCAACAGACCTAATCGTGGGAAAACTGCAAGCCTGGACACTATGTCAAGAAAATAAACAGAATACACTGATGGCTGGATAATCTTTAAGATTTTCCTCAATGAAGCAGGAACAATGCAGGTTTTCACCTAATGCGGGCCCTAGGAGATCAAGAAAATGAAATTTGTTTATGTGCATAATATGCTTTGAAATTTCGGGAAAATCGGCTAGACGTAACGCCTCCAAAAAGCCCTAAAAAGCTGAAAAACTGAAGTTCTTCACCTAATGCGGGCCCTGGTCAAACAAAAATTGGATTTTCTTTACACACGGTAAGAAGAAGAAACTGACTAATACTTAGTTACAATTTCAAGGAAATCGGTCTGACGTAACGCCTAAAAAAAAACCTAAAAAGCCTACTAGCCGTAAGCAACTAATCATATCCTTTCTAACTTGATCGCTGCCACGTCACGAATCTTAGCCATTTTTTAATGTATTCTTGGCGCGATCACTTTGGAAAATTAATTGTCTAAATTTGAGCTAACTCCTGAAGAGTCCGGTGCTCTAGATTTCCAATAATATCGGATATCTTAAAATGCGGACGAAACCATGGTAGAGGTAACTAAATATGTTCACTTTCCTTCGAGTTTATTTTACACCTAATTCTGTTTAGTTGACTGTATATCTGGTCGATTTATACACGCTGTCGAAATACTCGATAAATACTCCGTCGCAACCACCGCGAAGGGCTGCTTTTGGTTATTTCTCGGAGATTTCTTCATAGGAGCATTTATTCTTATAGCTTGATCTAATTGATTTTTTATATGGTTAATTATGTTAATTGGGAGAGGCAACGGTATATATTTTATCTGGTGATTCTATAGACATGTTTTATGATATATAGCTCTGATTATTTAATTTATTAATTCTTCATTGAGCCACAAAGTGATCCGTTGCAAAACACACACACACACATATATATATATATATATATATATGTAAACCTTTATATGTAATACTCTCCCGATAGGTTGAGATACAATTGTGGCTGTATTGGGCTGCGCTTTCTAGCAAAAAGCCTACTAGCCGTAAGCAACTAATCATATCCTTTCTAACTTGACCGCTGCCACGTCACGAATCTTAGCCATTTTTGAATGTATTCTTGGCGCGATCACTTTGGAAAATTAATTGTCTAAATTTGAGCTAACTCCTGAAGAGTCCGGTGCTCTAGATTTCCAATGTTATCGGATATCTTAAAATGCAGAAACCGTTCATACGACTGAACAGTGTGAGAAGTTCATCATTTCCCCTGTTTTCATTACACGATACGCCAGGTCCAATAACAGGATTGGCTGATTGTCACCTCCTGCTGATTGGCGCATAAACGTCACGAAAATATACACATAAACTGAGGATGAAGAACTCAGAGCTGTATGGGAGCCTCCCAAAAGTCAGCTCAAAAGTGACACAGAGGAGATTGACGTTAGCTGGACATGCTCACCGACATCCAGATTTGACTTTGCCCTCAGTGCTCCTGTGGGAGCCCCTACATGGACACACTGGAAGAGGAAGACCAAGGTTAACGTATGTTGATGCCCTAAGGACAGACACTGGTCTGTTGGAGACGCAGGACATGGCAGCGATAATGAGGGACAGAGACTGCTGGAGAGAACTCGTCCATGGATCTCGGGAATTTTACCCGCCCTAGAAATATACACACGCACATGTACGCTCAGACACAAACACATCCATGTCACGGTGAGCGCACATACAAACATATATATATAGGTGTATATGCATACATATACGGTTCTGTATGTATATACATACTCTCACACTCATACATATTGGCAAATTATATCTATCTATTCATCTCTCTCTCTCCTTTTCTCTGTCTGAATTTCCTCTTAATATGTATATGCATATGTCTATGTCTATATATATATATATATATATATATATATATATATATATATATATATATATGTATATATAAATATGTATATATATATATTATATGTATATATATATATATGTATATATATATATTACTTCCCCATGATTGATAATCGGTGTTAGAATCTCATCCATCATAAACGACATTGATTTCACAACACATTCCTGGTTAATATTCAGGAGAAGACTGCAGACACAGACCTCACATCACAATTCATATCACATTCGATTAAATACTTTTCCCGCCGATCAAATATCTATGTGCACGCATGAATAGTCATATACATATGTTTATGAATATACATATATACATATATTCACTCTTCACATACACACACACACACAAATACGTACATGTATACAATTATGTATATATTGTTTGGTAGTTTACTTATTTATTTAATTCATATTATAACTTTCTTTATCATAACTATATTGTATGAATGGGCCCTAATGAGGCAGTCCTTAGTTGCCTTGTACAGTGACCCGTATATGCTGGGAATTGATACAATTCCACTGGTAACTCGTAGTGTGTCACAACTTTTAGCCACTCCAGCACCTCAACAATTATGAAGAGCAATGAGATATGTTCTGTAAAACCTCAAGTAGACTAAGTCCCCATCTTACGAACGAATTCGTTAGTTGATTTGTTCGTAAGTTGATCATCTAACAACGTACATATAAGCCCATACCTGTTACATTGATACTGCAGGTTTCCATACACAAAACGCCAGCACCAATAGTTTTGCAAGAGATGTTAACATGAATAGACCTGTTATTTTTATCTAAAGACATTTTCTCCAATTCCAACCCACCCGTCCCCCAATCTATCTATTTCTCAATCTATTCTTTCTTCTGATGAAGGACTAGCGTCCGAAACGTTAAGACCCTCTTTCTGCTATATCAAGCGTTAACCTAATATATCTCTTCCATATATTGTACCGATTGTGTTGTTATTTCTGTTTACCTTTTACACACACACGCGCACACACACACACACACACACACACACACACACACACACACACACACACACACACACATATATATATATATATATATATATATATAGGTATTTATAACATGTAATAATAAATTTAAATACTGTAAAGCTAATGACAATAAATTGTTAAATAAAAAAAGTACATTTTCAATTCTGCGAAAACAGAATGGTAGCCCATCCCATACATTCGATTTGGGGTTGTTGTTTTATGCTGCAAATGAAGGAACCCTCTTTTATGCTACAAAAGAAGGTATGCAGGGCCCGAAAGGGCCCACAAAAAGGTGAATTTCAAACACAGACAAATTTTATTTTTCTTCGTTAGACTGTTCGTATCTCCGGAAGTTCGTAAGTAGGATATTCGTGAGGTGGGAACTGACTGTATTAGCATTAAAATGGAAAAACATTACAGTGCCATAGTTCCCACAGTAGATCTCTATGCCAGTGAAACATAGAGAATTACTGTCAATATGGCAATGAGCAGGACAACTTTCTCTAACGATGCCTGCGCGAGATCCTCAAGATTGCCTGAGAAGGATTCCAGTTGCAAAGCAATTTTAGTCACTGCAAAACACTGCATCGCTACATCTGTTTCGTTTGGCAAGACATATTTTGCTCCTGCCAGCCACTTTGCAGTTAAGGAATGCTATGTCAAGGATGCTGGAGACGAGAAAGCGGCAAAAGGGTGTGGCCAAGGAATAATTGGCGATAAACATTCCTGGTGTTATTTCTGGTGATAAACTACTGGTGAGAGTAGAACCTCAGTGAATCGACTGTGCTGGTGGACATTTGCTGTCTTATGCGCCTCAAACCACGAGAAGACCTACGGACTATTAACTAAAAGCAATGTTGTTAGTAGTCACTCACACGATATAAAATACAAGCCTGTATAAAGTTGGTGATAAGACGAAGATAGATTCGAAATGTAGGTCTTATTTGAAGCTGTTTATTAAGTGGTTTTATAATCAGTGTTAGATGTATATGATTTATGAATGGGTTACACTATGTATTCATAAGTAACAAAGCAGAAAAAATGAACTAAAATATGAAGGGATCCGACACCCCTCCCACTGAAACACAAGACATTGCCAACCGCTCCATTTAGAACCTACTCTGCTCTGGTGAGTTTATGAATCGATCTTTTCTACTTTATCTTTTATAATGTTTCTTACTTCATTTTGCTTACAGTAGATATTATTAAGTGTCCTTACTATATTTCATAGATTGCAAATCGATCGATATATTTCTGAAGTTAACCGAGACTAATATACTTTGTATAACCTTGGCACATAGGTAGCATATATCATAGTTTGCTTCAGGCTTGAAGTGTACACAGAAATTCAAATCCAATCTATATCTCTGACAAACGCAG
>OZ024740.1:23964219-23989219 GCA_964016885.1 Eledone cirrhosa
ACCCTTCGAGCCAAATAATCTTGTCAGCTACTGTCCAAATCCTCTACTCCTGGTTTGACGACATTTGACCCTTCGAGCCAAATAATCTTGTCAACTACTGTCCAAATCCTCTACTCCTGGTTTGACGACATTTGACCCTTCGAGCCAAATAATCTTGTCAGCTACTGTCCAAATCCTCTACTCCTGGTTTGACGACATTTGACCCTTCGAGCCAAATAATCTTGTCAACTACTGTCCAAATCCTCTACTCCTGGTTTGACGACATTTGACCCTTCGAGCCAAATAATCTTGTCAACTACTGTCCAAATCCTCTACTCCTGGTTTGACGACATTTGACCCTTCGAGCCAAATAATCTTGTCAGCTACTGTCCAAATCCTCTACTCCTGGTTTGACGACATTTGACCCTTCGAGCCAAATAATCTTGTCAACTACTGTCCAAATCCTCTACTCCTGGTTTGACGACATTTGACCCTTCGAGCCAAATAATCTTGTCAGCTACTGTCCAAATCCTCTACTCCTGGTTTGACGACATTTGACCCTTCGAGCCAAATAATCTTGTCAACTACTGTCCAAATCCTCTACTCCTGGTTTGACGACATTTGACCCTTCGAGCCAAATAATCTTGTCAGCTACTGTCCAAATCCTCTACTCCTGGTTTGACGACATTTGACCCTTCGAGCCAAATAATCTTGTCAACTACTGTCCAAATCCTCTACTCCTGGTTTGACGACATTTGACCCTTCGAGCCAAATAATCTTGTCAGCTACTGTCCAAATCCTCTACTCCTGGTTTGACGACATTTGACCCTTCGAGCCAAATAATCTTGTCAACTACTGTCCAAATCCTCTACTCCTGGTTTGACGACATTTGACCCTTCGAGCCAAATAATCTTGTCAACTACTGTCCAAATCCTCTACTCCTGGTTTGACGACATTTGACCCTTCGAGCCAAATAATCTTGTCAACTACTGTCCAAATCCTCTACTCCTGGTTTGACGACATTTGACCCTTCGAGCCAAATAATCTTGTCAACTACTGTCCAAATCCTCTACTCCTGGTTTGACGACATTTGACCCTTCGAGCCAAATAATCTTGTCAACTACTGTCCAAATCCTCTACTCCTGGTTTGACGACATTTGACCCTTCGAGCCAAATAATCTTGTCAGCTACTGTCCAAATCCTCTACTCCTGGTTTGACGACAGTTGACCCTTCGAGCCAAATAATCTTGTCAACTACTGTCCAAATCCTCTACTCCTGGTTTGACGACATTTGACCCTTCGAGCCAAATAATCTTGTCAGCTACTGTCCAAATCCTCTACTCCTGGTTTGACGACAGTTGACCCTTCGAGCCAAATAATCTTGTCAACTACTGTCCAAATCCTCTACTCCTGGTTTGACGACATTTGACCCTTCGAGCCAAATAATCTTGTCAACTACTGTCCAAATCCTCTACTCCTGGTTTGACGACAGTTGACCCTTCGAGCCAAATAATCTTGTCAACTACTGTCCAAATCCTCTACTCCTGGTTTGACGACATTTGACCCTTCGAGCCAAATAATCTTGTCAGCTACTGTCCAAATCCTCTACTCCTGGTTTGACGACAGTTGACCCTTCGAGCCAAATAATCTTGTCAACTACTGTCCAAATCCTCTACTCCTGGTTTGACGACATTTGACCCTTCGAGCCAAATAATCTTGTCAACTACTGTCCAAATCCTCTACTCCTGGTTTGACGACAGTTGACCCTTCGAGCCAAATAATCTTGTCAACTACTGTCCAAATCCTCTACTCCTGGTTTGACGACATTTGACCCTTCGAGCCAAATAATCTTGTCAGCTACTGTCCAAATCCTCTACTCCTGGTTTGACGACAGTTGACCCTTCGAGCCAAATAATCTTGTCAACTACTGTCCAAATCCTCTACTCCTGGTTTGACGACATTTGACCCTTCGAGCCAAATAATCTTGTCAACTACTGTCCAAATCCTCTACTCCTGGTTTGACGACATTTGACCCTTCGAGCCAAATAATCTTGTCAGCTACTGTCCAAATCCTCTACTCCTGGTTTGACGACATTTGACCCTTCGAGCCAAATAATCTTGTCAACTACTGTCCAAATCCTCTACTCCTGGTTTGACGACATTTGACCCTTCGAGCCAAATAATCTTGTCAGCTACTGTCCAAATCCTCTACTCCTGGTTTGACGACATTTGACCCTTCGAGACAAATAATCTTGTCAGCTACTGTCCAAATCCTCTACTCCTGGTTTGACGACAGTTGACCCTTCGAGACAAATAATCTTGTCAGCTACTGTCCAAATCCTCTACTCCTGGTTTGACGACATTTGACCCTTCGAGCCAAATAATCTTGTCAGCTACTGTCCAAATCCTCTACTCCAGGTTTGATGACTTTTGACCCTTCGAGCCAAATAATCTTGTCAACTACTGTCCAAATCCTCTACTCCTGGTTTGACGACATTTGAC
Source organism: Eledone cirrhosa (assembly GCA_964016885.1). NCBI lineage: Eukaryota > Metazoa > Mollusca > Cephalopoda > Octopoda > Eledonidae > Eledone > Eledone cirrhosa. The sequence goes on from OZ024740.1 coordinate 23,966,701, forward strand.
CCTTCGAGCCAAATAATCTTGTCAGCTACTGTCCAAATCCTCTACTCCTGGTTTGACGACATTTGACCCTTCGAGACAAATAATCTTGTCAGCTACTGTCCAAATCCTCTACTCCTGGTTTGACGACAGTTGACCCTTCGAGCCAAATAATCTTGTCAGCTACTGTCCAAATCCTCTACTCCTGGTTTGACGACATTTGACCCTTCGAGCCAAATAATCTTGTCAGCTACTGTCCAAATCCTCTACTCCTGGTTTGACGACAGTTGACCCTTCGAGCCAAATAATCTTGTCAGCTACTGTCCAAAGCCTCTACTCCTGGTTTGACGACATTTGACCCTTCGAGCCAAATAATCTTGTCAACTACTGTCCAAATCATCTACTCCTGGTTTGACGACATTTGACCCTTCGAGCCAAATAATCTTGTCAGCTACTGTCCAAATCCTCTACTCCTGGTTTGACGACAGTTGACCCTTCGAGCCAAATAATCTTGTCAGCTACTGTCCAAATCCTCTACTCCTGGTTTGACGACATTTGACCCTTCGAGACAAATAATCTTGTCAGCTACTGTCCAAATCCTCTACTCCTGGTTTGACGACATTTGACCCTTCGAGCCAAATAATCTTGTCAACTACTGTCCAAACCCTCTACTCCTGGTTTGACGACATTTGACCCTTCGAGCCAAATAATCTTGTCAACTACTGTCCAAATCCTCTACTCCTGGTTTGACGACATTTGACCCTTCGAGCCAAATAATCTTGTCAACTACTGTCCAAATCCTCTACTCCTGGTTTGACGACATTTGACCCTTCGAGCCAAATAATCTTGTCAACTACTGTCCAAACCCTCTACTCCTGGTTTGACGACATTTGACCCTTCGAGCCAAATAATCTTGTCAACTACTGTCCAAATCCTCTACTCCTGGTTTGACGACATTTGACCCTTCGAGCCAAATAATCTTGTCAGCTACTGTCCAAATCCTCTACTCCTGGTTTGACGACATTTGACCCTTCGAGCCAAATAATCTTGTCAACTACTGTCCAAATCCTCTACTCCTGGTTTGACGACATTTGACCCTTCGAGCCAAATAATCTTGTCAGCTACTGTCCAAATCCTCTACTCCTGGTTTGACGACAGTTGACCCTTCGAGCCAAATAATCTTGTCAACTACTGTCCAAATCCTCTACTCCTGGTTTGACGACATTTGACCCTTCGAGCCAAATAATCTTGTCAACTACTGTCCAAATCCTCTACTCCTGGTTTGACGACAGTTGACCCTTCGAGCCAAATAATCTTGTCAACTACTGTCCAAATCCTCTACTCCTGGTTTGACGACATTTGACCCTTCGAGCCAAATAATCTTGTCAGCTACTGTCCAAATCCTCTACTCCTGGTTTGACGACAGTTGACCCTTCGAGCCAAATAATCTTGTCAACTACTGTCCAAATCCTCTACTCCTGGTTTGACGACATTTGACCCTTCGAGCCAAATAATCTTGTCAACTACTGTCCAAATCCTCTACTCCTGGTTTGACGACATTTGACCCTTCGAGCCAAATAATCTTGTCAGCTACTGTCCAAATCCTCTACTCCTGGTTTGACGACATTTGACCCTTCGAGCCAAATAATCTTGTCAACTACTGTCCAAATCCTCTACTCCTGGTTTGACGACATTTGACCCTTCGAGCCAAATAATCTTGTCAGCTACTGTCCAAATCCTCTACTCCTGGTTTGACGACATTTGACCCTTCGAGACAAATAATCTTGTCAGCTACTGTCCAAATCCTCTACTCCTGGTTTGACGACAGTTGACCCTTCGAGACAAATAATCTTGTCAGCTACTGTCCAAATCCTCTACTCCTGGTTTGACGACATTTGACCCTTCGAGCCAAATAATCTTGTCAGCTACTGTCCAAATCCTCTACTCCAGGTTTGATGACTTTTGACCCTTCGAGCCAAATAATCTTGTCAACTACTGTCCAAATCCTCTACTCCTGGTTTGACGACATTTGACCCTTCGAGCCAAATAATCTTGTCAGCTACTGTCCAAATCCTCTACTCCTGGTTTGACGACATTTGACCCTTCGAGACAAATAATCTTGTCAGCTACTGTCCAAATCCTCTACTCCTGGTTTGACGACAGTTGACCCTTCGAGCCAAATAATCTTGTCAGCTACTGTCCAAATCCTCTACTCCTGGTTTGACGACATTTGACCCTTCGAGCCAAATAATCTTGTCAGCTACTGTCCAAATCCTCTACTCCTGGTTTGACGACATTTGACCCTTCGAGCCAAATAATCTTGTCAACTACTGTCCAAATCCTCTACTCCTGGTTTGACGACATTTGACCCTTCGAGCCAAATAATCTTGTCAGCTACTGTCCAAATCCTCTACTCCTGGTTTGACGACAGTTGACCCTTCGAGCCAAATAATCTTGTCAGCTACTGTCCAAATCCTCTACTCCTGGTTTGACGACATTTGACCCTTCGAGACAAATAATCTTGTCAGCTACTGTCCAAATCCTCTACTCCTGGTTTGACGACATTTGACCCTTCGAGCCAAATAATCTTGTCAACTACTGTCCAAACCCTCTACTCCTGGTTTGACGACATTTGACCCTTCGAGCCAAATAATCTTGTCAACTACTGTCCAAATCCTCTACTCCTGGTTTGACGACATTTGACCCTTCGAGCCAAATAATCTTGTCAACTACTGTCCAAATCCTCTACTCCTGGTTTGACGACATTTGACCCTTCGAGCCAAATAATCTTGTCAACTACTGTCCAAACCCTCTACTCCTGGTTTGACGACATTTGACCCTTCGAGCCAAATAATCTTGTCAACTACTGTCCAAATCCTCTACTCCTGGTTTGACGACATTTGACCCTTCGAGCCAAATAATCTTGTCAGCTACTGTCCAAATCCTCTACTCCTGGTTTGACGACATTTGACCCTTCGAGCCAAATAATCTTGTCAGCTACTGTCCAAATCCTCTACTCCTGGTTTGACGACAGTTGACCCTTCGAGCCAAATAATCTTGTCAACTACTGTCCAAATCCTCTACTCCTGGTTTGACGACATTTGACCCATCGAGACAAATAATCTTGTCAGCTACTGTCCAAATCCTCTACTCCTGGTTTGACGACAGTTGACCCTTCGAGCCAAATAATCTTGTCAGCTACTGTCCAAATCCTCTACTCCTGGTTTGACGACAGTTGACCCTTCGAGCCAAATAATCTTGTCAGCTACTGTCCAAATCCTCTACTCCTGGTTTGACGACATTTGACCCTTCGAGCCAAATAATCTTGTCAGCTACTGTCCAAATCCTCTACTCCTGGTTTGACGACAGTTGACCCTTCGAGCCAAATAATCTTGTCAGCTACTGTCCAAATCCTCTACTCCTGGTTTGACGACATTTGACCCTTCGAGCCAAATAATCTTGTCAGCTACTGTCCAAATCCTCTACTCCTGGTTTGACGACATTTGACCCTTCGAGCCAAATAATCTTGTCAGCTACTGTCCAAATCCTCTACTCCTGGTTTGACGACATTTGACCCTTCGAGCCAAATAATCTTGTCAGCTACTGTCCAAATCCTCTACTCCTGGTTTGACGACATTTGACCCTTCGAGCCAAATAATCTTGTCAGCTACTGTCCAAATCCTCTACTCCTGGTTTGACGACATTTGACCCTTCGAGCCAAATAATCTTGTCAGCTACTGTCCAAATCCTCTACTCCTGGTTTGACGACATTTGACCCTTCGAGCCAAATAATCTTGTCAGCTACTGTCCAAATCCTCTACTCCTGGTTTGACGACATTTGACCCTTCGAGCCAAATAATCTTGTCAGCTACTGTCCAAATCCTCTACTCCTGGTTTGACGACAGTTGACCCTTCGAGCCAAATAATCTTGTCAGCTACTGTCCAAATCCTCTACTCCTGGTTTGACGACAGTTGACCCTTCGAGCCAAATAATCTTGTCAACTACTGTCCAAATCCTCTACTCCTGGTTTGACGACATTTGACCCATCGAGACAAATAATCTTGTCAGCTACTGTCCAAATCCTCTACTCCTGGTTTGACGACATTTGACCCTTCGAGCCAAATAATCTTGTCAGCTACTGTCCAAATCCTCTACTCCTGGTTTGACGACATTTGACCCATCGAGACAAATAATCTTCTCAGCTACTGTCCAAATCCTCTACTCCTGGTTTGACGACATTTGACCCTTCGAGACAAATAATCTTCTCAGCTACTGTCCAAATCCTCTACTCCTGGTTTGACGACATTTGACCCTTCGAGCCAAATAATCTTGTCAGCTACTGTCCAAATCCTCTACTCCTGGTTTGACGACATTTGACCCTTCGAGCCAAATAATCTTGTCAGCTACTGTCCAAATCCTCTACTCCTGGTTTGACGACATTTGACCCTTCGAGCCAAATAATCTTGTCAGCTACTGTCCAAATCCTCTACTCCTGGTTTGACGACAGTTGACCCTTCGAGCCAAATAATCTTGTCAGCTACTGTCCAAATCCTCTACTCCTGGTTTGACGACATTTGACCCATCGAGACAAATAATCTTGTCAGCTACTGTCCAAATCCTCTACTCCTGGTTTGACGACATTTGACCCATCGAGACAAATAATCTTGTCAGCTACTGTCCAAATCCTCTACTCCTGGTTTGACGACATTTGACCCTTCGAGCCAAATAATCTTGTCAACTACTGTCCAAATCCTCTACTCCTGGTTTGACGACTTTTGACCCTTCGAGCCAAATAATCTTGTCAGCTACTGTCCAAATCCTCTACTCCTGGTTTGACGACATTTGACCCTTCGAGCCAAATAATCTTGTCAGCTACTGTCCAAATCCTCTACTCCTGGTTTGACGACATTTGACCCTTCGAGCCAAATAATCTTGTCAGCTACTGTCCAAATCCTCTACTCCAGGTTTGATGACATTTGACCCTTCGAGCCAAATAATCTTGTCAACTACTGTCCAAATCCTCTACTCCTGGTTTGACGACATTTGACCCTTCGAGCCAAATAATCTTGTCAACTACTGTCCAAACCCTCTACTCCTGGTTTGACGACATTTGACCCTTCGAGCCAAATAATCTTGTCAACTACTGTCCAAATCCTCTACTCCTGGTTTGACGACATTTGACCCTTCGAGCCAAATAATCTTGTCAGCTACTGTCCAAATCCTCTACTCCTGGTTTGACGACATTTGACCCTTCGAGCCAAATAATCTTGTCAGCTACTGTCCAAATCCTCTACTCCTGGTTTGACGACAGTTGACCCTTCGAGCCAAATAATCTTGTCAACTACTGTCCAAATCCTCTACTCCTGGTTTGACGACATTTGACCCTTCGAGCCAAATAATCTTGTCAGCTACTGTCCAAATCCTCTACTCCTGGTTTGACGACATTTGACCCTTCGAGCCAAATAATCTTGTCAGCTACTGTCCAAATCCTCTACTCCTGGTTTGACGACAGTTGACCCTTCGAGCCAAATAATCTTGTCAACTACTGTCCAAATCCTCTACTCCTGGTTTGACGACATTTGACCCTTCGAGCCAAATAATCTTGTCAGCTACTGTCCAAATCCTCTACTCCTGGTTTGACGACATTTGACCCTTCGAGCCAAATAATCTTGTCAGCTACTGTCCAAATCCTCTACTCCTGGTTTGACGACAGTTGACCCTTCGAGCCAAATAATCTTGTCAACTACTGTCCAAATCCTCTACTCCTGGTTTGACGACATTTGACCCTTCGAGCCAAATAATCTTGTCAGCTACTGTCCAAATCCTCTACTCCTGGTTTGACGACATTTGACCCTTCGAGCCAAATAATCTTGTCAGCTACTGTCCAAATCCTCTACTCCTGGTTTGACGACAGTTGACCCTTCGAGCCAAATAATCTTGTCAACTACTGTCCAAATCCTCTACTCCTGGTTTGACGACATTTGACCCATCGAGACAAATAATCTTGTCAGCTACTGTCCAAATCCTCTACTCCTGGTTTGACGACAGTTGACCCTTCGAGCCAAATAATCTTGTCAGCTACTGTCCAAATCCTCTACTCCTGGTTTGACGACAGTTGACCCTTCGAGCCAAATAATCTTGTCAGCTACTGTCCAAATCCTCTACTCCTGGTTTGACGACAGTTGACCCTTCGAGCCAAATAATCTTGTCAGCTACTGTCCAAATCCTCTACTCCTGGTTTGACGACAGTTGACCCTTCGAGCCAAATAATCTTGTCAACTACTGTCCAAATCCTCTACTCCTGGTTTGACGACATTTGACCCTTCGAGCCAAATAATCTTGTCAACTACTGTCCAAATCCTCTACTCCTGGTTTGACGACATTTGACCCTTCGAGCCAAATAATCTTGTCAACTACTGTCCAAATCCTCTACTCCTGGTTTGACGACAGTTGACCCTTCGAGCCAAATAATCTTGTCAGCTACTGTCCAAATCCTCTACTCCTGGTTTGACGACAGTTGACCCTTCGAGCCAAATAATCTTGTCAGCTACTGTCCAAATCCTCTACTCCTGGTTTGACGACATTTGACCCTTCGAGCCAAATAATCTTGTCAGCTACTGTCCAAATCCTCTACTCCTGGTTTGACGACAGTTGACCCTTCGAGCCAAATAATCTTGTCAACTACTGTCCAAATCCTCTACTCCTGGTTTGACGACATTTGACCCATCGAGACAAATAATCTTGTCAGCTATTGTCCAAATCCTCTACTCCTGGTTTGACGACATTTGACCCTTCGAGCCAAATAATCTTGTCAGCTACTGTCCAAATCCTCTACTCCTGGTTTGACGACATTTGACCCATCGAGACAAATAATCTTCTCAGCTACTGTCCAAATCCTCTACTCCTGGTTTGACGACATTTGACCCTTCGAGCCAAATAATCTTGTCAGCTACTGTCCAAATCCTCTACTCCTGGTTTGACGACATTTGACCCTTCGAGCCAAATAATCTTGTCAACTACTGTCCAAATGCTCTACTCCTGGTTTGACGACATTTGACCCATCGAGACAAATAATCTTGTCAGCTACTGTCCAAATCCTCTACTCCTGGTTTGACGACATTTGACCCTTCGAGCCAAATAATCTTGTCAGCTACTGTCCAAATCCTCTACTCCAGGTTTGACGACATTTGACCCATCGAGACAAATAATCTTGTCAGCTACTGTCCAAATCCTCTACTCCTGGTTTGACGACATTTGACCCTTCGAGCCAAATAATCTTGTCAGCTACTGTCCAAATCCTCTACTCCTGGTTTGACGACAGTTGACCCTTCGAGACAAATAATCTTGTCAGCTACTGTCCAAATCCTCTACTCCTGGTTTGACGACTTTTGACCCTTCGAGCCAAATAATCTTGTCAGCTACTGTCCAAATCCTCTACTCCTGGTTTGACGACATTTGACCCTTCGAGCCAAATAATCTTGTCAGCTACTGTCCAAATCCTCTACTCCTGGTTTGACGACATTTGACCCTTCGAGCCAAATAATCTTGTCAGCTACTGTCCAAATCCTCTACTCCAGGTTTGATGACATTTGACCCTTCGAGCCAAATAATCTTGTCAACTACTGTCCAAATCCTCTACTCCTGGTTTGACGACTTTTGACCCTTCGAGCCAAATAATCTTGTCAGCTACTGTCCAAATCCTCTACTCCTGGTTTGACGACATTTGACCCTTCGAGCCAAATAATCTTGTCAGCTACTGTCCAAATCCTCTACTCCTGGTTTGACGACATTTGACCCTTCGAGCCAAATAATCTTGTCAGCTACTGTCCAAATCCTCTACTCCAGGTTTGATGACATTTGACCCTTCGAGCCAAATAATCTTGTCAGCTACTGTCCAAATCCTCTACTCCTGGTTTGACGACATTTGACCCTTCGAGCCAAATAATCTTGTCAACTACTGTCCAAACCCTCTACTCCTGGTTTGACGACATTTGACCCTTCGAGCCAAATAATCTTGTCAGCTACTGTCCAAATCCTCTACTCCTGGTTTGACGACTTTTGACCCTTCGAGCCAAATAATCTTGTCAGCTACTGTCCAAATCCTCTACTCCTGGTTTGACGACATTTGACCCTTCGAGCCAAATAATCTTGTCAGCTACTGTCCAAATCCTCTACTCCTGGTTTGACGACTTTTGACCCTTCGAGCCAAATAATCTTGTCAGCTACTGTCCAAATCCTCTACTCCTGGTTTGACGACATTTGACCCTTCGAGCCAAATAATCTTGTCAGCTACTGTCCAAATCCTCTACTCCAGGTTTGATGACATTTGACCCTTCGAGCCAAATAATCTTGTCAGCTACTGTCCAAATCCTCTACTCCTGGTTTGACGACAGTTGACCCTTCGAGCCAAATAATCTTGTCAGCTACTGTCCAAATCCTCTACTCCTGGTTTGACGACATTTGACCCTTCGAGCCAAATAATCTTGTCAACTACTGTCCAAATCCTCTACTCCTGGTTTGACGACATTTGACCCTTCGAGCCAAATAATCTTGTCAACTACTGTCCAAATCCTCTACTCCTGGTTTGACGACATTTGACCCTTCGAGCCAAATAATCTTGTCAGCTACTGTCCAAATCCTCTACTCCTGGTTTGACGACATTTGACCCTTCGAGCCAAATAATCTTGTCAACTACTGTCCAAATCCTCTACTCCTGGTTTGACGACATTTGACCCTTCGAGCCAAATAATCTTGTCAACTACTGTCCAAATCCTCTACTCCTGGTTTGACGACATTTGACCCTTCGAGCCAAATAATCTTGTCAACTACTGTCCAAATCCTCTACTCCTGGTTTGACGACATTTGACCCTTCGAGCCAAATAATCTTGTCAGCTACTGTCCAAATCCTCTACTCCTGGTTTGACGACATTTGACCCTTCGAGCCAAATAATCTTGTCAGCTACTGTCCAAATCCTCTACTCCAGGTTTGATGACATTTGACCCTTCGAGCCAAATAATCTTGTCAGCTACTGTCCAAATCCTCTACTCCTGGTTTGACGACAGTTGACCCTTCGAGCCAAATAATCTTGTCAGCTACTGTCCAAATCCTCTACTCCTGGTTTGACGACATTTGACCCCTCGAGCCAAATAATCTTGTCAGCTACTGTCCAAATCCTCTACTCCTGGTTTGACGACATTTGACCCTTCGAGCCAAATAATCTTGTCAGCTACTGTCCAAATCCTCTACTCCAGGTTTGATGACATTTGACCCTTCGAGCCAAATAATCTTGTCAGCTACTGTCCAAATCCTCTACTCCTGGTTTGACGACATTTGACCCTTCGAGCCAAATAATCTTGTCAGCTACTGTCCAAATCCTCTACTCCTGGTTTGACGACATTTGACCCTTCGAGCCAAATAATCTTGTCAGCTACTGTCCAAATCCTCTACTCCTGGTTTGACGACATTTGACCCTTCGAGCCAAATAATCTTGTCAGCTACTGTCCAAATCCTCTACTCCTGGTTTGACGACATTTGACCCTTCGAGCCAAATAATCTTGTCAGCTACTGTCCAAATCCTCTACTCCTGGTTTGACGACATTTGACCCATCGAGACAAATAATCTTGTCAGCTACTGTCCAAATCCTCTACTCCTGGTTTGACGACATTTGACCCATCGAGACAAATAATCTTGTCAGCTACTGTCCAAATCCTCTACTCCTGGTTTGACGACATTTGACCCTTCGAGCCAAATAATCTTGTCAGCTACTGTCCAAATCCTCTACTCCTGGTTTGACGACATTTGACCCTTCGAGCCAAATAATCTTGTCAGCTACTGTCCAAATCCTCTACTCCTGGTTTGACGACATTTGACCCTTCGAGCCAAATAATCTTGTCAGCTACTGTCCAAATCCTCTACTCCTGGTTTGACGACATTTGACCCTTCGAGCCAAATAATCTTGTCAGCTACTGTCCAAATCCTCTACTCCAGGTTTGATGACATTTGACCCTTCGAGCCAAATAATCTTGTCAGCTACTGTCCAAATCCTCTACTCCTGGTTTGACGACATTTGACCCTTCGAGCCAAATAATCTTGTCAGCTACTGTCCAAATCCTCTACTCCTGGTTTGACGACATTTGACCCTTCGAGCCAAATAATCTTGTCAGCTACTGTCCAAATCCTCTACTCCTGGTTTGACGACATTTGACCCTTCGAGCCAAATAATCTTGTCAGCTACTGTCCAAATCCTCTACTCCTGGTTTGACGACATTTGACCCATCGAGACAAATAATCTTGTCAGCTACTGTCCAAATCCTCTACTCCTGGTTTGACGACATTTGACCCTTCGAGACAAATAATCTTCTCAGCTACTGTCCAAATCCTCTACTCCTGGTTTGACGACATTTGACCCATCGAGACAAATAATCTTGTCAGCTACTGTCCAAATCCTCTACTCCTGGTTTGACGACATTTGACCCATCGAGACAAATAATCTTGTCAGCTACTGTCCAAATCCTCTACTCCTGGTTTGACGACATTTGACCCTTCGAGCCAAATAATCTTGTCAGCTACTGTCCAAATCCTCTACTCCTGGTTTGACGACATTTGACCCATCGAGACAAATAATCTTGTCAGCTACTGTCCAAATCCTCTACTCCTGGTTTGACGACATTTGACCCTTCGAGACAAATAATCTTCTCAGCTACTGTCCAAATCCTCTACTCCTGGTTTGACGACATTTGACCCATCGAGACAAATAATCTTGTCAGCTACTGTCCAAATCCTCTACTCCTGGTTTGACGACATTTGACCCATCGAGACAAATAATCTTCTCAGCTACTGTCCAAATCCTCTACTCCTGGTTTGACGACATTTGACCCATCGAGACAAATAATCTTGTCAGCTACTGTCCAAATCCTCTACTCCTGGTTTGACGACATTTGACCCTTCGAGACAAATAATCTTCTCAGCTACTGTCCAAATCCTCTACTCCTGGTTTGACGACAGTTGACCCTTCGAGCCAAATAATCTTGTCAGCTACTGTCCAAATCCTCTACTCCTGGTTTGACGACATTTGACCCTTCGAGACAAATAATCTTCTCAGCTACTGTCCAAATCCTCTACTCCTGGTTTGACGACATTTGACCCATCGAGACAAATAATCTTGTCAGCTACTGTCCAAATCCTCTACTCCTGGTTTGACGACATTTGACCCTTCGAGACAAATAATCTTGTCAGCTACTGTCCAAATCCTCTACTCCTGGTTTGACGACATTTGACCCTTCGAGCCAAATAATCTTGTCAGCTACTGTCCAAATCCTCTACTCCTGGTTTGACGACATTTGACCCTTCGAGCCAAATAATCTTGTCAGCTACTGTCCAAATCCTCTACTCCTGGTTTGACGACATTTGACCCTTCGAGCCAAATAATCTTGTCAGCTACTGTCCAAATCCTCTACTCCAGGTTTGATGACATTTGACCCTTCGAGCCAAATAATCTTGTCAGCTACTGTCCAAATCCTCTACTCCTGGTTTGACGACATTTGACCCTTCGAGCCAAATAATCTTGTCAGCTACTGTCCAAATCCTCTACTCCTGGTTTGACGACATTTGACCCTTCGAGCCAAATAATCTTGTCAGCTACTGTCCAAATCCTCTACTCCTGGTTTGACGACATTTGACCCTTCGAGCCAAATAATCTTGTCAGCTACTGTCCAAATCCTCTACTCCTGGTTTGACGACATTTGACCCTTCGAGCCAAATAATCTTGTCAACTACTGTCCAAATCCTCTACTCCTGGTTTGACGACATTTGACCCATCGAGACAAATAATCTTGTCAGCTACTGTCCAAATCCTCTACTCCTGGTTTGACGACATTTGACCCTTCGAGACAAATAATCTTCTCAGCTACTGTCCAAATCCTCTACTCCTGGTTTGACGACATTTGACCCATCGAGACAAATAATCTTGTCAGCTACTGTCCAAATCCTCTACTCCTGGTTTGACGACATTTGACCCATCGAGACAAATAATCTTCTCAGCTACTGTCCAAATCCTCTACTCCTGGTTTGACGACATTTGACCCATCGAGACAAATAATCTTGTCAGCTACTGTCCAAATCCTCTACTCCTGGTTTGACGACATTTGACCCTTCGAGACAAATAATCTTCTCAGCTACTGTCCAAATCCTCTACTCCTGGTTTGACGACATTTGACCCATCGAGACAAATAATCTTGTCAGCTACTGTCCAAATCCTCTACTCCTGGTTTGACGACATTTGACCCTTCGAGCCAAATAATCTTGTCAGCTACTGTCCAAATCCTCTACTCCTGGTTTGACGACATTTGACCCTTCGAGCCAAATAATCTTGTCAACTACTGTCCAAATCCTCTACTCCTGGTTTGACGACATTTGACCCTTCGAGCCAAATAATCTTGTCAGCTACTGTCCAAATCCTCTACTCCTGGTTTGACGACATTTGACCCTTCGAGACAAATAATCTTCTCAGCTACTGTCCAAATCCTCTACTCCTGGTTTGACGACATTTGACCCATCGAGACAAATAATCTTGTCAGCTACTGTCCAAATCCTCTACTCCTGGTTTGACGACATTTGACCCTTCGAGACAAATAATCTTCTCAGCTACTGTCCAAATCCTCTACTCCTGGTTTGACGACATTTGACCCATCGAGACAAATAATCTTGTCAGCTACTGTCCAAATCCTCTACTCCTGGTTTGACGACATTTGACCCTTCGAGCCAAATAATCTTGTCAGCTACTGTCCAAATCCTCTACTCCTGGTTTGACGACATTTGACCCTTCGAGCCAAATAATCTTGTCAACTACTGTCCAAATCCTCTACTCCTGGTTTGACGACATTTGACCCATCGAGACAAATAATCTTGTCAGCTACTGTCCAAATCCTCTACTCCTGGTTTGACGACATTTGACCCTTCGAGACAAATAATCTTCTCAGCTACTGTCCAAATCCTCTACTCCTGGTTTGACGACATTTGACCCATCGAGACAAATAATCTTGTCAGCTACTGTCCAAATCCTCTACTCCTGGTTTGACGACATTTGACCCATCGAGACAAATAATCTTCTCAGCTACTGTCCAAATCCTCTACTCCTGGTTTGACGACATTTGACCCATCGAGACAAATAATCTTGTCAGCTACTGTCCAAATCCTCTACTCCTGGTTTGACGACATTTGACCCTTCGAGACAAATAATCTTCTCAGCTACTGTCCAAATCCTCTACTCCTGGTTTGACGACATTTGACCCATCGAGACAAATAATCTTGTCAGCTACTGTCCAAATCCTCTACTCCTGGTTTGACGACATTTGACCCTTCGAGACAAATAATCTTCTCAGCTACTGTCCAAATCCTCTACTCCTGGTTTGACGACATTTGACCCTTCGAGACAAATAATCTTCTCAGCTACTGTCCAAATCCTCTACTCCTGGTTTGACGACATTTGACCCTTCGAGCCAAATAATCTTGTCAGCTACTGTCCAAATCCTCTACTCCAGGTTTGATGACTTTTGACCCTTCGAGTTTTAAACAATCTCAACTTCTGTAGGAGATCGGGGTCATAATCGTTATTTTTAACTTAATAAAACCAACTCTTGTTTTACGCCTTCTGCAGTCTCAGGTTTCAAACTATACCGAACATATGAACGAAATCGTTAACATAGTGACGCAATATTATACAAATATGTAAGTTTATGTATCAAAATAATTGTAGGAATAAAATAGTTATAAAATAGTTATAAAATAGTTATAAAATGTATTTTGTTTGTTCCAGCAAGTACGTTATACTAACAAACACAACAGTATCATATCCTGGAATTGAGCTTGCAAATCAGTTTCGATTTTATACGAGAACCATTTAATTTAAACTATAGCAACTCATTAGCTTTTCTTGAGGTTCGTTTTCATTGTTATCTAATCAATTCATTAAATCTTCAGACAAATATTTAATTAAATAAATAAATAAAATTCTCTCTCCGACAGAACTCACGGTTAAGTGCGTTTAATTAAAATGTCTTGCCGTTAATTGTAAATCACAACAGACAAAATATCTTCAGTTTATTCATTTATGTTTTGTTTGCAAAATAATATTTACCCAAGTAAACAACGGCAGTCGTAATGGAGAATGCTTCCCGCGTCGCACATTGTGGACTTGAGTATTGTCACCGGAATATGTATTCAATTATTTACTAGCATATGATATCTAGCAGTCTTTTCAGAATTTGCCGACCTCCACAATACGCCTCATAAGTTCTAACGATACAATCATCTCCATGTTGGTTTATATGTTATCACGAAATGTTTCTGGAAGTCTAGCTTCACACGTAAGGTGACACATGGCTTCTGGTATTCTGATTGGAAATCTATCTATTAACAAAGTGTGTCGATCTCCCGGTCAATCATTGAACGACGGTTTATCGCAAAGACGTTTTATCAAAACGACTTTAGATAGAATAGATTCATGAACAAATTATTTTGTAAAGTAATGTTTTTTTTTACTATAAATCACTTTTAAATAAAGTTAAAAAAAAAGTTCATCGCCGTTATATATATATATATATATATATATATATATATATATACTAGCAGAATGGCCTGGTGTTGCTCGAGATTAGCTCTAGGGTTCTTATATATTTGATATATATTGAGACTTCTCGAGCCTCGTGAAATAAATACGTTTATTTATATTTTGTTATTGTGTATGCAAAAATATCTGTACACGAATATATAAATAACAGTACAGAGAAGTACGAATGCTGTTTCGCAAATTCATTGTGAAGAGGAATACCGATTCTTGCTCATCAGTGGATGAAGATTTAGTATGCTCCTCACTTCTAAGTATATCAGAAAACTGAATAGTGTGCGTATATATAATACCGCACATGGTATCGGAACTTAGCGTGTCCCACAAACTCACACAACTAAAAATAGCAGCCAAGTTTACTCGACATTTAAATTAGCTCAACAAATTAACGGAGCCGAATATATCAAAATTATATATTGAGTTAGAAACTAAAAATAGTCTTTTACAATAATATCGGTATTCCTGTTCACAATTAATTCTGCGAAACAACATAGCCAAACGCTGTCTGGGTGATTGGTAGTTACCACAATTTCGGTTTGTATTTATTTTCTTGATTTATTCTTAAATTGAGTCTGGCAAACCCTATTGTTCATAGTTAGTATTCTTTTCACCTTAGCGAATCTGGTCCCTTACGATTTGAACACATATATGTATATATTTGTGTTTATCTTTCTTTGATATTCAATTATATATATATATATATATATATATATATATGATAACAATGGAGCTGCGGCGTTGCAAATGGGTTACATATGAAAAAGTAAGTCCTTCGTCAGTGGCCTTCCAACCGTCCTAGGCATTTCATCACTTTAAAGGCCATATGCCTCAGGTTGGTGCGAACAACGGCTAAAAAAAGTCGTTGGGACACGTAAATAAAGGGGACGCTAGGGTGAACAAACAAAATGGTTTAAGCAACAGAAAGTGAGAAGAAAGAGACAAGTCCCAGATTTCTATGAATATAAACTCGGTGAAATCGTGAACGAGAGACGAAAGACCATCAAACCTGGTTGAAATGTGAGCAAGGAAGGAATTTCGCACAGGTCTAACGGGAGGAAGAAGGGGTCTGGTCTGCGAATTCGGTAAACATAAGTTCTGTGAAGTCGCAGACGAGAGAGAGAGAGAGAGAAAAAAAATTCATACCGGCTTGGCCAAGAACGCGCGAGAAAAGAAATCGGACAGGTCAAACGGGAAGAAAGAGGAGGAGGAGGAGAGGTGGTGACAGAGAATGAGTGAGTGAAAGTTGAGGAAGAGGCTAACAGAGAAAGAGAGACTGCTAGAAAGGGTAAAGATACAAAGAACGAAACAGACGGGTGGCAGCAGAGGAAAAAATGTATGTGTAAATATGATAATAATGGAGCTGCGGCGTTGCAAATGGGTTACATATGAAAAAGTAAGTCCTTATATATGCGCATATTCAATTTCTATACAATTTTACTCATAAAGCTTGTCACTATCCATCAATTTTATAAGATAGTTGCTCCAGATGTCACAGAGTAGGATTGATCCTGGAAACGCAGGATTGCGACACAAACTAATGCTATACAAAATATCCGGACAAATTTAAATACTACTTTACTTCACAAAGAATGCGGATGATTTAGAAGCCACTAGCAATCACAATTTCAAGCCATAGTCGAAAGTCATTTATATATCTTCACTGATAAGACTAATGTCGTAGGAGAAAATTGAATTACAAGGTCGGGAAAGGACATTTTCTATCACTTAGAAGAGAGAGTCTTTGTGTTAATTAAAGAAAAAATGGATTCTTTGATTCACAGGTTTTCCACCAGGCACTTAAGAAAGAAATCACAAGTAATACAATGTCTACTTGGAGACCACCTAAATGGACTTGTTCAATTTATCACCGTGTTCACGATATAAAGCTGTTTATTTCAATGAACACTGCTCCAGTCAAACGCACAAATATTCACACGCACACATACACAAACACACACACAAACAAACACACAGATATATATATATATATATATATATATATATATATATATACACATATAACTACATCGTGATTATGAACTGTTACTGCATAGGAAATTTACATCAAAATCACTATATCCCAAAATACTATTGTATTCATATGTGTATATATGTATATATATATATATATATATATATATATATATATATATATATATATATATATATATATATATACATGTATATATATATATATTTATATACATCTATATTTATATATATATATATATATATATATATATATATATATACATAGATATTATATATTGTACACATCCACGCACAAATATATAAATATATATTTATACATAAACACGCATATATATATATATACATATATTTTCTTGATTATATATATATATATATATATATATATATATATATATATATATATATATATATATACATATATAGATATATGTGTGTGTGTCTGTGTGTATGTATATGTGTGTGTATGTACGTATGTGTTTATCTACAGTAAATATATGAAGGAGTGATGTTCCATTTGGTGTCTGGATGTATTTAAAGCTATGTTAGTGTGTAGATACTAAACACTAATGTAAAACAAACGGAATGCACTTAAGTCTAGATCCTACTCACCATGAACCCAACGACATTTTAATAAGACAAACGCCATTTTGTCACGAGGTCACTTCAGGTTTATCTACGTAAATATAACATTCTGCAACCTACAATATCACCGAAAATTATTTTGAAAAACTTCCAGTACTTTTGTCACTTTATTACAAGTGAAGATAAGATGTGGGAGATAAATTAAATTATGTCATATCCACATATAACTTTTTCTGAAGAGAGTCTCATATATTACAGTATATACATCTATTCTTGAAACACACACAGACACACACATATACATACACACAGACAAAGACATACACACAGAAACACAAATGCACTCACACAAATGTATACACACAAACACTCACACACAAAAACACAAATACACACGCGCACGCACACGCACATATAGAGAGAGACAGATAGATAGATAGACAGATGGATAGACAGACAGGCAGATCGATAGATAGATACGCAGATAGTCACACACACACACACATATATATATATATGTGTTTATCTGCTCCTACGAGTTTTATTAAGAAATGCCAGACTTGTTCTCCGATCTCCCGAAGCGCTCTACTGCAACTGGCAACAGAACGGGAGTATTCTCAGTTCTGTGCGCTCTGGTGTAGTAACGCCTATGTGGAAAGGCGAGAACGAAAGGGATACTTTAGATAATTTCAGGCCCATAACTCTGTTGAAAACAGCGTTTCAGATGTTAGTGAAGATGTTGGCGAAATGGTTCGCGCTTGACGTCGAGGGTCAGTTAGAGGAGACGGAAACTTGCACAATCCCGACCAGGGCCATACACGACAACCGCCACCCCATGTGGTAGATCATAGAGAGGGTAGAGTGCAAACCTGGCTTCGGTGGGGCAATTTAGATTAATCGAAAGCTTATGATAGACATTACCTTCGATACCTCGTAAAATCGCGTGCTATCTCTCCTCCCTTCTGTACGCATTGACACTTGTACCATTACTTCAGAGGTCGGAGCTGTTGCAGGGCATCCCGCTCGAACCGGGACGTGGTACTGCTGTATTAGCATATACAGACATCACAGTAATGGTGCGAAACACCTCGCAAACCGAGGTTGTCGGCACCTTCTTAAAAGAATATGAAAGGTTTACGGGAGCAAAACTGAACCCGGAAAGTCGGTGGGTTTGCAGCTCGGCACATGGAGAGGTAAATCCATGCCTTTCAGTAGCGTCATCGGACGCTGGATGCACAGACCCGTGAATTTTCTTAGGGTCTGGTTCGGAACGAACCTTCAGATGGAAAAGAAGTGGAACGAGGTAAAGAAACATGATGGTCACTGTCACCTAGAAATAGGCCAACAGGAAGGTATCCCTGAAAGGTCGGGAGGAGATGGCGAACGTGTACATCACGTCCGTCATGTACAACCTCACCAAATTGGAACGCCTGCTCTTCCATGTTTTGTGGAAGGGACATGTTCCATTGGTGAGGTGGTCTTTCTGCTGCCAACAGTCTCCCCACGGAGGGCTGGGCATGCCATGGCTGATGATGCACAAACACGCGCTGAAGCTACGGCATCTTCGGATATTCTGTTTAAACTATGAACATGTGTCACCGTTTGTGAGACAAGCCTTTCCTCAGTTCGTCTCTTTGATGAGTTGCAGTCCTGGGTCAAGAAATGAGAGACTGGAGCCTAGCATCTGCAATGTCGTCTGGCACTCATTCCACTTTACCAGGCGTGCAATGCGGTCAGTGGAACTTCCACTCTCCAGTTCTATTGAGGATTAGTGCTGCACAAGTGCGCATAGACGCATAGACGCCGTCCTCCAGCAGATGGGTATCTTAATAAAAAGATTCAGCTGCTATATCTAGTACATGAACTGTCCACGTAGATTCTCCCCACCACCACAACCAGCACTACCACGCTACCACGTTGGTCTAGTCTTCTTTATCAACTGCATGATATTCCGAGTTATTTAATTAGGATTTCATATTTTTGCTGTATATGCGTTCCTCGTGTTAAATAACACCATAAAATCCTGCCATTCTAATACAGCACTTCAATGCAAATGTTTCTATAGCAAACATATTTCATATTTTTCTCCATTAAACTTAACCTCAACGTCATATATTATAAATATTAGTTTTTTTTTTAAAGAAAATTTCTCCCATTAAACATACAATATTTTATTTAGATAAATAAAGTATTAAAAACACGAAATATGTTATGGCATTTAAAAATTTGGAAATGATATACAAATATTTGACATATATATATATATATATATATATATATATATATATATATATGTATGCATTATACATAATATATATACATATGTTTACACACATAGACATATATACATATATATATATATATATATATATATATATATATATATATATATATATATATATACGTATGTATATATAAATACATGTATATAAATATATGAATATATATATGTATATATGTATATAAATGTATAATATATATATATATGTATGTATATATATATGTATATACATATATATATATGTATGTATATATATATATGTGTGTGTGTGTGCGTGTGCGTGTAAATACATATACACATATACATATATATATAAATGCATATATATATACATATATATATATATATATATATATATATATATATATATATATATATATATATATATATGTGTGTGTGTGTGTGTGTGTGTGCGTACGTACACATACGTATATGTATGCATGCATTCATAGATAAATAGATGCATACATAGAGATATACACATATTTTGTTATAAGTTTAAATATAGATGATATGGGTGAAAATTAATAGAAGTTTTTGACATCAGAAATACGATGAATTGCAAACAAATAAATCAAAGAAACAGTGATGAAGCAAAACAAACAACAACAAAAAAAACATTTAATTCAATAAAAATTCTTGCTTGATGCCGGCCAATGTTGTTTATTAGGTATTTGATTATTTCAGCAATTCCATTTAGAAATACGAGGACGCTGAACATTTCAATTTTGCTTCACCTTAAATTATAAGACTTCTTGTCTCGGGAGGAAATCATTAATATATATGTTCTATGGAAGTGTTGGGAAAGGTAGGAGATGAACTGACTACCTGAAAATCATTAGTTATGTCAAGGAAATGAAGAAGCTTATGTGGACATGTTTGACTTGTTATAAAATGCAGTTAAAATCTGTAAAATATAGATAGATAAATAGAATTCCGTCGGTTTTGGCGGTGAGAGTTCTAGTTGTTCGCTGATCGGAACATCTCAAACAGATTTACATTTCAGTATCTAAATATTCAAGAGACATAGGATTCAATCTGATACAGTGTTTTCCAAGTTAGTATCTTTGAATCACATGTTCATTTCATATTCCGGTTATCAAATTGCCTTCACAATGTTTGGGTCGTTTAAAAGCTATTTTAAATACTTTACGAAAATGTAAGACAGTGGGACTGTAGCAGATGTTTCATCATTGTGTAGCGAATGTTTCGTCGTTCGTTGATGTGACATTCACAAATAAATGTACAATTAACAAAAGGATTGATGCTATTCAGTAATGTTGTTCTTACTCACCACCATCGGCGCAGTCTTGGCTACCCACAGATGTGAGCCTCACGAGCTTGAATGATCCTTTCAGCGAGTGTCTCTCATCATCCTCCGGGGCAAAGCCTTCTCTATTCTCTCCTTCGGAGCCGCGGGGCGACTAGCCCGTGGGCCCCATTTGCTTATAATAGCGAGAGATGGGAGAATGAGAGAGGCAGAGGCGGTGACAGTGGGAATTTGATTTTATTATGTTCAGTCCTTGTTAGGAATTATTTGTTTCAGATTGTACATATAAGACAATATATAATTTAAAAATTCATGGCAGCGCCACGGCTGGAAATTTGTTAATCATACATATGCTGGATCAAAGCTGATCAAAGGATACTATCAACGAGAAACCAGCACAGTAGCCTTTATATGGCTGTCTGTTACTTAAGTCTAGCATCGGTCGAAATGGCTTAAACAACTAAAGAAAACAATGAAAACCGAGGGAGCGATAAGTCATATTTTGACAACCACTCTAGTTGCGTGCTGCAGTTGACTAAATCAACTCGCTCTCGACCTCTCAAATATATTACTTTTACCGGCGTTATTTATTCAATATTTGATACATTCATAGTTGTTGCTTTGTTACTGATGCACATATATGCACTAACTGTGTAGATCGATGGCCAAAAGGTATTCCAGTCATATCCTATCCATACTTCTAGTATTGCATTATGTCATATATCAGGCTGTTTAACAGGCATAGGGCCTGATTCGATCGATTTTTAGCTACTATTTGTGAAAGTCGCTTGATTAGGTAGCGACTCCTTCGTTGCATTGTATCTATTTCTTTAGAAAGCTGTGAAATAGCAAAAGAGTCGTGTTCATGACAACACACACTATAGCAATTATATGTATGTGTTTTATCTAAGAAACCCTCACAGTTTCAGATCTTCATGTGTTTAAATACTTAATCGTTTTTTACATGACGTAATAGAACATCGGAAGACAGTACACATAATTCTTTTCAGGGACTCTGAAAAAGTTTAAAGAAATGAAAAGAGGATTAAATATTTGGAACAGTGAGAACCCAGCACCAGGCACGTAAGTACTAGATGTGAAACCGTGCGACAGGTTAAGCCTTTAACACAAAACACAAAAATTTCTTCGACAGGCTTCCACACGGTTTCGATTACAAAATATCACAAGTTTTGATCGACTCCATGGTAACAATACCCGATGTGCTAATGCAATTGCAAACCAAACTTTATTACAGCATGGCCAGGCTAGTACGTATTGTAATAGAGCAAATGGTGAAAGGACTCAGATCTATTAAATCGGCTACACCGATCCACCTTAACAACTAAGATAATAGCTTCGTGAGGAACCATTATTATTTGTTCCATTAGAGAGTGATGGGTTTTCAGAATCCGTAGGGTAGTGGGAAAATGTCATATGATATATATCAACGCCAATTTGCGTTTTGAGTTCAAACCCTATCGAAGTCAATTTTGTGTTTCAATGATAAAACAAGTCCCAGTTGAGTACCAGAATCGCTCATAATTTACAATGCTGTATCCCCTACCTTTCCACACGCCTACACACATCTGTGACATGGTGCCTATGTTAGACATCATTATTTGTTTTATTAGAATTCCATGAGAAATATGCCAGGCAGCAGAGCTGTATATATCAGGATATCGCGTTGAAATATCGTTTAGAGAATTCAGATGGAAAACAGTGAAAAAAAAAAGAAATACATACACACACATATATATATACACACATGCACACTAACACACATGAACATACA
>OZ024740.1:23996719-24001719 GCA_964016885.1 Eledone cirrhosa
TATAGGTACACAGATAATTAACACAATATGTTTTGTACGAAGCTCTACCGAATGCCACTGTTGAACATTTTAAAATAATTGTTTCTACTTTTGGCACAAGGCCAGCAATTATCCCAGCGCATTCCTGGCACTTTATTTTATCGACCCCGTAAGGATAAAAGGCAAAGTTAACGTCGGCGGGATTTGGACTCAAACCATAAAGGGCCTTACCTTTTTGCTGCAAAGCATGGCGTCCAAACCTCTACCAATACTGCCAATCCACCGCCCATTTAAAAATAATAAAAGAGCTTCTGCTTCAACCCCTCAACCCACGACAACAGCTATTCCACAACACAACAAAAACAATCACAACAATTGTTAGAACCTCGAGGATAGTGTTTGTATATCACAGATATTTTCCATGCATTTCTATATTACATATGGTGATATCAGCAACATTAATGTATTATTAGAATAAATATAAACCATATTTAAAATGTATATAGATATATATTTCTCTATATATGTGCATATATATACAGTATATAAATACACATATACTTAAAAATAAGCACTGACGTATGTATGTGTATATATATATACACACACACACATATATATATATACGTATATATGTAGAAGAGATATTTAATTTGTTGGAAATCCAACAAATATAGATGTTTATAACTGATTCAGATCACTCGACAAGTTTCTGGAGTAAGTATTCAATGATATTAAATAAATGGAAACTATATTTATTAAACCATATTTATTTTATTATATATATTTCAAGGGTACCAACAATTTTGGTACGCTATCATCAGATAAAATACAAAATGTTATATAAATATTTGACATGACCAAGGATTATATACCTTAACGGTTCAAGTTATCCCTGGATAACTTGAACCGTCAAGGTATATAATCCTTGGTCATGTCAAATATTTATATAACATTTTGTATTTTATCTGATGATAGCGTACCAAAATTGTTGGTACCCTTGAAATATATATAATAAAATAAATATGGTTTAATAAATATAGTTTCCATTTATTTAATATCATTGTATATATATATATATATATATATATATATATATATATATATATATATATATATATATATATATATATACACATATGTACACACAGAAACACACACACACACACACACATATATATAACTTGGCGGACGTGATTCGAGCCTGGGATTATAGCTACATAGATAATTTACACAATATGTTATGTATGACGCTCTACCGAACGCCACTGTTGATAGTGTTAAAAAATAAACGAGCTACTACTTGAACCCCTCAACCCACCCAACATCCATTCCACAACACAACAATAACAATATCAACAAAGAAAACTGAGTAAATATTTAAAAAATCAAATATACATAAAAAACGGTTTCATGAGACTAAAAAAATCCATTAGTTTTAGTGATTAAATTCTTTGTTTTAATTAATTTTCAATGTGTTATATATACGGTTGATTAATTGCGAATTATCTAATTTGAATAATAATATTCTATCAGAGAAACAAATCTAAACACATTACGGGGAAGTGTGCGTTGTAAGAGTGGAGTGTAGGACGGGCGAATGGTTGATTAAATCAGTTCAAAGTATTTGATTGGTACATTATGTTTATGTTTATTGATTATGAAAGGGATATGAGGCAAAATCGACCTTTGTAGGTTTTTGGACTTAACACTGAAAGGCAGTTTTGTTCGTTGATCAAATAATTCTGCCTCCTATCACCAATCTACTTGGAATTAAAATCTCTACCATTGATACAAGACCACAAGATATTTTTCACAACTCTTTAGGAATTTTGAAAACCAACACTCTGTCTAGAGGTAGAATAGGAACCGTAGATGGCTGGAAAAGATGAACTCTGATGTGTAATTACTTCAACTTAAATTCTGATTTTGAATCGTGGTGTTATGATCAATTTTATCTTGCCGGTAAGAAAACTATTATTGCAACGAAAACACTAATAGTTATGGTAACTAGCAGAAAAACCACCCTCAGGGTGGTTTTCTGCTAGCAAGTGTAGTGTGCATATTGATATTATACGCAAGTATATATATATGTAGATATGATACATCAAATAAATCGTAATTGACAATATACACATAAATTGAACGAAGGCTGTGTTACACTGTCTTATGTAATCAGTAACGTAATCCATGATACATTAAAAAAGACGATATTATATATAAATTGTATTAGGAGAAAATTAGTGACAGAAATATATGAATGTTTATTTAAGCGATCGCTAACCGGAAGTGTTGACATTTGAAAATGTGAAAGAAGTGAATCTTAAAATAACCAACAAAGTTATTTATATTTAATCATGAATAACGAAATTTTGTAGATAAATCATGTACTATTCATTCATTAGACTGGCAGTATCGGTAGAGGGTCGGACGCCATGCTTTGACGCATAGAGTTACGGCCCTTTCCATCTGAGTTCAAATCCCGCCGAGGTTAACTTTGCCTTTCATCCTTACGGGGTCGATAAAATAAAGTACCAGTAATGCACTGGGTAATTGCTGGCCTTGTGCCAAAAGTAGAAACAATTATTTATTCAAAGTAATCCAACTTATTTTCCAAACGGGAAACAAAATATATATTCTGGACGCAGTCCCGCCCTCCTTACTTTATTGTAGTTTAGATTATGACTAAACATCGCCATAGCCAATTTAGTTTTCATCTTTGACGGGTGGATAAAAGCACATTTGGTCGTCTTTATAGTCGGAAATTTTTCGGATTACATCATGTGGGACACACTGTGAAGTTCTAGTCAATTACATTTGGGGGGTTGCTTCTTTTATACTACATTACTGTCACACACGGGTTTTAGACTACAGTCCCGCAAGAAAAGAAGCCACCCAAAATATCATGCTCTCTACTCTTCATCGGGGATGAAACTACAAACAATAATTTCTACCCAGAAAAACTATAAGCTTTCTTTGCATTTAGTCTCCCCGGACCACCATTAGAATGTAACACACACACACACGCACTCTCTCTCTCTCTCTCTCTCTCTCTCTCTCTCTCTCTCTCTCTCTCTCTCTCTCTCACATATATATATATATATATATATATATAGGTACTTTATTTGTTAACCAATCTAAAATTATTAATGTTCTATGAAAGAAACAGCAGACTATGATGTTAAAACAAAAATCAAACACCGGCAATCTGTATATCTCTGGTTTAACTCCGAGGTTACAGCAGCACCAAAGGTTTAAGAAGTTCACTGTTGCCCCCCCCCCCCCCCCCAAAAAAAAAAGCAATAGAAAAACACAAGACATTTCACTCCAGCCCAAATATCGAGTCGTCAAGTATGAAATTTGTAGAAATTTGTTTTTCCTTTGCGAATTTCTACAAATCTCATACTTGACGATCCAATATAATTGTAATTGTTTCTACTTCAGACATAAGGCCAGAAATTTGAAGAGGGAGAGGAAAGTTGAGTAAATTAACCCAGTGTGTTACTGGTACTTTATTTATCGACCCTGTGAAGGATGAAAGTCAACACTTACATTCTCATTTATAGAGTGTAGTATTAATATTTGTATTGCTAGCTGTTTAAAACAAAGTTGAATATGTTGAATGTGGTGAATATATGTGTAAGAAATTATAGTGTATATATGTATGTAGGAATGTTTGTAACATTACTGGGTATATATTATTTTGTATATATGTTGTGTATATATATGCGTATGTTTGTGTGTGTGAATATGTATATGGGTGTATAGGTGTGAGGTGTACTTTCTTTTTCTTACTCGATTGCGCCAAACAGATGCAACACAACACTATGACATATCACAAAGATTGAAACATTACACCACACCACACTGACACACCTACTATACCACACTATACCACACTATACCACACTATAACACACAATACCACACTATACCACACAATACCACACAATACCACACAATACCACACTATACCACACTATACCACACTATACCACACTATACCACACTATACCACACTATACCACACCGACACACACACCTACTATACCACACTATACCACACTATACCACACTATAACACACAATACCACACTATACCACACTATACCACACTATACCACACTGACACACACACCTACTATACCACACTATACCACACTATACCACACTATAACACACAATACCACACTATACCACACTATACCACACTATACCACACTATACCACACTGACAGACATACACACACGTCTACTATACCACACACCACACAGACGCACACGCATACTATACCACACTATATCATACATGACACAGACCAGTCACACACGTCTACTATACCACACTATACCACACTATACCACACACGACACCACACTGACAAACACACACGTCTACTATACTACACTACACCACATTGACAAACACACACGTCTACTATACCACACTGACAGGCACACACGTCTACTGTACCACACCATACCACACACCACACCACACTGACAGACACACACGTCTACTGTACCACACTATACCACACTATACCACACTATACCACACTATACCACACTGACACACACACCTACTATACCACACTATACCACACTATACCACACTATAACACACAATACCACACAATACCACACTATACCACACAATACCACACAATACCACACTATACCACACTATACCACACTATACCACACTGACACACACACCTACTATACCACACTATACCACACTATACCACACAGACACACACGCCTACTATACCACACTATACCACACTGACAGACATACACACACGTCTACTATACCACACACCACACAGACGCACACGCATACTATACCACACTATATCATACATGACACAGACCAGTCACACACGTCTACTATACCACACTATACCACACTATACCACACACGACACCACTCTGACAAACACACACGTCTACTGTACCACACTATACCACACACCACACCACACTGACAGACACACACGTCTACTGTACCACACTAT
>OZ024740.1:24003237-24075737 GCA_964016885.1 Eledone cirrhosa
CACTGTTGTAGTTGTTATTAATGTTGTTGTTGTGGATGTTTAGCTCAGATCTGCTCTGGTGGATTAGAAATACCTGTGATCGAATATGTTTCACTCGTGACAACCTCATCTTTGTTTCAGACATGATATATCTAAATGTAGTTTATTTAAATGACTCTTCCCTTTTTCAATATAATTGTGTGAGACATGAATGGCGGATGAGTGACCGTTATGCCAAGCATTTTCTATAACTATGTAGAACTTCCATTAATGATTGAGTTTTAACTACAATTTAAACAAGGTCTTATTTGCAAGGCACGTGACCTAGGGTATTGGACTTGATCGTAAGTTTGTGACATCAATTCTCGAACTGTTTGTCATGGCGTGTCATTGAGAAATAATTGTTTCTACTTTTGGCACAAGGCCAGCAAATACCCAGTACTGGTAGTTTATTTTATCGATCCCGTAAGGATGAAAGGCAAAGTTAACCTCGGCGGGATTTGAACTCAGACCATAAAGGGCCGCAACTCTTTGCTGCAAAGCATGGCGTCCGACCGTCTACCGATACCGCCAATCCATCGCCCTATGTCATTGAGAAATAATGTTCACTTCACAGTGCTACTGTGCACCTAGTTAAAACAAAAAGACTTCTAAAATGAATTAAGTTTTAAACCTTGCGACGTACTTGACAGAGAGTTGCTTAATGACAATGAAACAAAAAAAGATTCTGACCGGGGCTTGGGAAAGACATTTACTTTACCAAATGTATACCTAAAACAGGGAATGGTATAGTGATTTTGCTAAAATTATTTCGAATCAGATTCCATTAGTAATAGTATATACATGTGGCAGAAAGCCAGTTTTGTTGTTGTTACAACTCACACCTATGCAGGTTTACCTGGCCTCCTCCAAGGTATATCTCGTTGGAGGTTTCTTGGATAATTTAATGATAGGGACCCCAGTCCTATCTAATTTCTACAGCTAAGTAAACTGGAGCAAGGTGAAATAAAGTGTCTTTATCAAGAAAACAACACATCACCCGGTCCGAGAATTGAACTCACAATCTTTCGATTGCAAGCCCAATGCTCTAACCACTAAGCCATGCGCCTTCACAAAACCAGTAATTTGAAGGGAAGGGGAAAAGTCGATTAAATTGACCCCAGTGCGTAACTGGTACTTTAATTTATCGACCATGTAAGGTTGAAAGGAAAAGCCATTTTCGGCGGGATTTGAACTCAGAACATAAAGGGCCGTAACAATATGCCACAAATCATGTTGTCCGATGTTTTAATGATACTGCCAATCCACCGCCCTGGGGATTCCGCTAATAATGAATATATTCAACAACAGTCTTGTTGGATTCAAAGCACTCTTATGTTTAAGATATACGTTTAATGTACTAAATGTGGTAAACTGAATATTCTTAAGGGGAATTTCCTTTAATAAAATAGCAGAAAACGTGACGTGGTGGCAATTGTTTTACCGACTCTCAAATATAAAATGGGAAAATAATAAAAAAAAAATATGGATTAACTTTTCAAATTAGTTCATGTTTAGGAAGAGGAGAAGTTCATATTTGCTGGACACTTATGATAAAAAAAATATGAGATTCGAAACCAAATTACCAACAATAGATTTTATTTAAGTAAAAGGTCCTCCACCGGTTTCGCTCAGTGAAGGCGCATGGCTTCGTGGTTAGAGCATTGGGCTTGCAATCGAAAGATTGTGAGTTCAATTCTCGGACCGGGTGATGTGTTGTTTTCTTGATAAAGACACTTTATTTCACGTTGCTCAAGTTTATTCAGCTGTAGCAATGAGACGATAGGACTGGATCCCTATCATTAAATTACCCAAGATGCCTCCAACGAGATATATCTTGGAGGAGGCCAGCTAAACCTACATAGGTGTGAGCTGTCACAACAACAACAACAGCCGGTTTAGCTCAATGGTAGAGTGTCCATTTGAAGGTAGAGCGTACTTGTGGAACTAAGGAGGCTGATGTTGAACATTTTACAAATATGTGTACACTTAAAGTAATTCTCAGGAAGATTCAGAGTGGGTGACACGGCTGGACCTTTGAATTACAGGACCAATTTAGGCGCCAGGCATCAAACAGTTTCCGTCTTCCTAATTTAAATCAAATGGCTTGGATCAACTAAACACTATGGTAAATCATACCGTCTAAGATGCCAGGCACTTGAGACGTACGAGTGCGAGGTGAGCTGGTATTGAGGTCAGTGATTTAGCTTCACCGTAACCAGTGGTGAAGGACACATACAGAATTAAAGGGTGTAGCCAGTGGTGAAGGAAACATACAGAATTAAAGGGTGTAGCCAGTGGTGAAGGAAACATACAGAGTTAAAGGGTGTAGCCAGTGGTGAAGGAAACTGAGAGAGTTAAAGGGTGTAGCCAGTGGTGAAGAAAACATACAGAGTTAAAGGGTGTAGCCAGTGGTGAAGGAAACATACAGAATTAAAGGGTGTAGCCAGTGGTGAAGGAAACATACAGAATTAAAGGGTGTAGCCAGTGGTGAAGGAAACATACAGAATTAAAGGGTGTAGCCAGTGGTGAAGGAAACATACAGAATTAAAGGGTGTAGCCAGTGGTGAAGGAAACATACAGAATTAAAGGGTGTAGCCAGTGGTGAAGGAAACATACAGAATTAAAGGGTGTAGCCAGTGGTGAAGGACACATACAGAATTAAAGGGTGTAGCCAGTGGTGAAGGAAACATACAGAATTAAAGGGTGTAGCCAGTGGTGAAGGACACATACAGAATTAAAGGGTGTAGCCAGTGGTGAAGGAAACTGAGAGAGTTAAAGGGTGTAGCCAGTGGTGAAGGAAACTGAGAAATTTAAAGGGTGTAGCCAGTAGTGAAGGAAACATACAGAATTAAAGGGTGTAGCCAGTGGTGAAGGAAACATACAGAATTAAAGGGTGTAGCCAGTGGTGAAGGAAACTGAGAGAGTTAAAGGGTGTAGCCAGTGGTGAAGGAAACATACAGAATTAAAGGGTGTAGCCAGTGGTGAAGGAAACATACAGAGTTAAAGGGTGTAGCCAGTGGTGAAGGAAACATACAGAATTAAAGGGTGTAGCCAGTGGTGAAGGAAACTGAGAGAGTTAAAGGGTGTAGCCAGTGGTGAAGGAAACATACAGAGTTAAAGGGTGTAGCCAGTGGTGAAGGAAACATACAGAATTAAAGGGTGTAGCCAGTGGTGAAGGAAACTGAGAGAGTTAAAGGGTGTAGCCAGTGGTGAAGGAAACATACAGAGTTAAAGGGTGTAGCCAGTGGTGAAGGAAACATACAGAATTAAAGGGTGTAGCCAGTGGTGAAGGAAACATACAGAATTAAAGGGTGTAGCCAGTGGTGAAGGAAACATACAGAGTTAAAGGGTGTAGCCAGTGGTGAAGGAAACATACAGAATTAAAGGGTGTAGCCAGTGGTGAAGGAAACTGAGAGAGTTAAAGGGTGTAGCCAGTGGTGAAGGAAACATACAGAATTAAAGGGTGTAGCCAGTGGTGAAGGAAACATACAGAGTTAAAGGGTGTAGCCAGTGGTGAAGGAAACATACAGAATTAAAGGGTGTAGCCAGTGGTGAAGGAAACTGAGAGAGTTAAAGGGTGTAGCCAGTGGTGAAGGAAACATACAGAATTAAAGGGTGTAGCCAGTGGTGAAGGAAACTGAGAGAGTTAAAGGGTGTAGCCAGTGGTGAAGGAAACATACAGAATTAAAGGGTGTAGCCAGTGGTGAAGGAAACTGAGAGAGTTAAAGGGTGTAGCCAGTGGTGAAGGAAACATACAGAATTAAAGGGTGTAGCCAGTGGTGAAGGAAACTGAGAGAGTTAAAGGGTGTAGCCAGTGGTGAAGGAAACATACAGAATTAAAGGGTGTAGCCAGTGGTGAAGGAAACATACAGAGTTAAAGGGTGTAGCCAGTGGTGAAGGAAACATACAGAGTTAAAGGGTGTAGCCAGTGGTGAAGGAAACTGAGAGAGTTAAAGCGTGTAGCCAGTGGTGAAGGAAACATACAGAATTAAAGGGTGTAGCCAGTGGTGAAGGCAACTGAGAGAGTTAAAGGGTGTAGCCAGTGGTGAAGGAAACATACAGAATTAAAGGGTGTAGCCAGTGGTGAAGGAAACTGAGAGAATTAAAGGGTGTAGCCAGTGGTGAAGGAAACATACAGAGTTAAAGGGTGTAGCCAGTGGTGAAGGAAACTGAGAGAGTTAAAGGGTGTAGCCAGTGGTGAAGGAAACATACAGAATTAAAGGGTGTAGCCAGTGGTGAAGGAAACTGAGAGAGTTAAAGGGTGTAGCCAGTGGTGAAGGAAACATACAGAATTAAAGGGTGTAGCCAGTGGTGAAGGAAACATACAGAGTTAAAGGGTGTAGCCAGTGGTGAAGGAAACATACAGAGTTAAAGGGTGTAGCCAGTGGTGAAGGACACATACAGAATTAAAGGGTGTAGCCAGTGGTGAAGGAAACATACAGAATTAAAGGGTGTAGCCAGTGGTGAAGGAAACTGAGAGAGTTAAAGGGTGTAGCCAGTGGTGAAGGAAACATACAGAATTAAAGGGTGTAGCCAGTGGTGAAGGAAACATACAGAATTAAAGGGTGTAGCCAGTGGTGAAGGAAACATACAGAGTTAAAGGGTGTAGCCAGTGGTGAAGGAAACATACAGAATTAAAGGGTGTAGCCAGTGGTGAAGGAAACTGAGAGAGTTAAAGGGTGTAGCCAGTGGTGAAGAAAACATACAGAATTAAAGGGTGTAGCCAGTGGTGAAGGAAACATACAGAGTTAAAGGGTGTAGCCAGTGGTGAAGGAAACATACAGAGTTAAAGGGTGTAGCCAGTGGTGAAGGAAACATACAGAATTAAAGGGTGTAGCCAGTGGTGAAGGAAACATACAGAATTAAAGGGTGTAGCCAGTGGTGAAGGAAACATACAGAATTAAAGGGTGTAGCCAGTGGTGAAGGAAACTGAGAGAGTTAAAGGGTGTAGCCAGTGGTGAAGGAAACATACAGAATTAAAGGGTGTAGCCAGTGGTGAAGGAAACATACAGAATTAAAGGGTGTAGCCAGTGGTGAAGGAAACATACAGAATTAAAGGGTGTAGCCAGTGGTGAAGGAAACATACAGAATTAAAGGGTGTAGCCAGTGGTGAAGGAAACATACAGAGTTAAAGGGTGTAGCCAGTGGTGAAGGAAACATACAGAATTAAAGGGTGTAGCCAGTGGTGAAGGAAACATACAGAATTAAAGGGTGTAGCCAGTGGTGAAGGAAACATACAGAATTAAAGGGTGTAGCCAGTGGTGAAGGAAACATACAGAATTAAAGGGTGTAGCCAGTGGTGAAGGAAACTGAGAGAGTTAAAGGGTGTAGCCAGTGGTGAAGGAAACATACAGAATTAAAGGGTGTAGCCAGTGGTGAAGGAAACATACAGAATTAAAGGGTGTAGCCAGTGGTGAAGGAAACATACAGAATTAAAGGGTGTAGCCAGTGGTGAAGGAAACATACAGAGTTAAAGGGTGTAGCCAGTGGTGAAGGAAACATACAGAATTAAAGGGTGTAGCCAGTGGTGAAGGAAACTGAGAGAGTTAAAGGGTGTAGCCAGTGGTGAAGGAAACATACAGAATTAAAGGGTGTAGCCAGTGGTGAAGGAAACTGAGAGTTAAAGGGTGTAGCCAGTGGTGAAGGAAACATACAGAATTAAAGGGTGTAGCCAGTGGTGAAGGAAACATACAGAATTAAAGGGTGTAGCCAGTGGTGAAGGAAACATACAGAATTAAAGGGTGTAGCCAGTTGTGAAGGAAACTGAGAGAGTTAAAGGGTGTAGCCAGTGGTGAAGGAAACATACAGAATTAAAGGGTGTAGCCAGTTGTGAAGGAAACTGAGAGAGTTAAAGGGTGTAGCCAGTGGTGAAGGAAACATACAGAATTAAAGGGTGTAGCCAGTGGTGAAGGAAACTGAGAAAGTTAAAGGGTGTAGCCAGTGGTGAAGGAAACATACAGAATTAAAGGGTGTAGCCAGTGGTGAAGGAAACATACAGAATTAAAGGGTGTAGCCAGTGGTGAAGGAAACTGAGAGAGTTAAAGGGTGTAGCCAGTGGTGAAGGAAACATACTGAATTAAAGGGTGTAGCCAGTGGTGAAGGAAACATACATAATTAAAGGGTGTAGCCAGTTGTGAAGGAAACTGAGAGAGTTAAAGGGTGTAGCCAGTGGTGAAGGAAACATACAGAATTAAAGGGTGTAGCCAGTGGTGAAGGAAACATACAGAATTAAAGGGTGTAGCCAGTGGTGAAGGAAACATACAGAGTTAAAGGGTGTAGCCAGTGGTGAAGGAAACATACAGAATTAAAGGGTGTAGCCAGTGGTGAAGGAAACATACAGAATTAAAGGGTGTAGCCAGTGGTGAAGGACACATACAGAATTAAAGGGTGTAGCCAGTGGTGAAGGAAACATACAGAATTAAAGGGTGTAGCCAGTGGTGAAGGACACATACAGAATTAAAGGGTGTAGCCAGTGGTGAAGGAAACATACAGAGTTAAAGGGTGTAGCTAGTAGTGAAGGAAACATACAGAATTAAAGGGTGTAGCCAGTGGTGAAGGAAACATACAGAATTAAAGGGTGTAGCCAGTGGTGAAGGAAACATACAGAATTAAAGGGTGTAGCCAGTGGTGAAGGAAACATACAGAATTAAAGGGTGTAGCCAGTGGTGAAGGAAACATACAGAGTTAAAGGGTGTAGCTAGTGGTGAAGGAAACATACAGAATTAAAGGGTGTAGCCAGTGGTGAAGGAAACATACAGAGTTAAAGGGTGTAGCTAGTGGTGAAGGAAACATACAGAATTAAAGGGTGTAGCCAGTGGTGAAGGAAACTGAGAGAGTTAAAGGGTGTAGCCAGTGGTGAAGGAAACATACAGAATTAAAGGGTGTAGCCAGTGGTGAAGGAAACTGAGGGAGTTAAAGGGTGTAGCTAGTGGTGAAGGAAACATACAGAATTAAAGGGTGTAGCCAGTGGTGAAGGAAACTGAGAGAGTTAAAGGGTGTAGCCAGTGGTGAAGGAAACATACAGAATTAAAGGGTGTAGCCAGTGGTGAAGGAAACATACAGAATTAAAGGGTGTAGCCAGTGGTGAAGGAAACTGAGAGAGTTAAAGGGTGTAGCCAGTGGTGAAGGAAACTGAGAGAGTTAAAGGGTGTAGCCAGTGGTGAAGGAAACATACAGAATTAAAGGGTGTAGCCAGTGGTGAAAGAAACATACAGAATTACAGGGTGTAGCCAGTGGTGAAGGAAACATACAGAATTAAAGGGTGTAGCCAGTGGTGAAGGAAACTGAGAGAGTTAAAGGGTGTAGCTAGTGGTGAAGGAAACATACAGAATTACAGGGTGTAGCCAGTGGTGAAAGAAACATACAGAATTAAAGGGTGTAGCCAGTGGTGAAGGACACATACAGAATTAAAGGGTGTAGCCAGTGGTGAAAGAAACATACAGAATTAAAGGGTGTAGCCAGTGGTGAAAGAAACATACAGAATTAAAGGGTGTAGCCAGTGGTGAAGGAAACTGAGAGAGTTAAAGGGTGTAGCCAGTGGTGAAGGAAACATACAGAATTAAAGGATGTAGCCAGTGGTGAAGGAAACTGAGAGAGTTAAAGGGTGTAGCCAGTGGTGAAGGAAACTGAGAGAGTTAAAGGGTGTAGCCAGTGGTGAAGGAAACTGAGAAAGTTAAAGGGTGTAGCCAGTGGTGAAGGAAACTGAGAGAGTTAAAGGGTGTAGCCAGTGGTGAAGGAAACATACAGAATTAAAGGGTGTAGCCAGTGGTGAAGGAAACATACAGAATTAAAGGGTGTAGCCAGTGGTGAAGGAAACATACAGAATTAAAGGATGTAGCCAGTGGTGAAGGAAACTGAGAAAGTTAAAGGGTGTAGCCAGTGGTGAAGGAAACTGAGAGAGTTAAAGGGTGTAGCCAGTGGTGAAGGAAACTGAGAAAGTTAAAGGGTGTAGCCAGTGGTGAAGGAAACTGAGAGAGTTAAAGGGTGTAGCCAGTGGTGAAGGAAACATACAGAATTAAAGGGTGTAGCCAGTGGTGAAGGAAACTGAGAAAGTTAAAGGATGTAGCCAGTGGTGAAGGAAACTGAGAGAGTTAAAGGGTGTAGCCAGTGGTGAAGGAAACATACAGAATTAAAGGGTGTAGCCGGTGGTGAAGGAAACTGAGAGAGTTAAAGGGTGTAGCCAGTGGTGAAGGAAACTGAGAAAGTTAAAGGGTGTAGCCAGTGGTGAAGGAAACATACAGAATTAAAGGGTGTAGCCAGTGGTGAAGGAAACTGAGAGAGTTAAAGGGTGTAGCCAGTGGTGAAGGAAACTGAGAGAGTTAAAGGGTGTAGCCAGTGGTGAAGGAAACTGAGAAAGTTAAAGGGTGTAGCCAGTGGTGAAGGAAACTGAGAGAGTTAAAGGGTGTAGCCAGTGGTGAAGGAAACTGAGAGAGTTAAAGGGTGTAGCCAGTGGTGAAGGAAACATACAGAATTAAAGGGTGTAGCCAGTGGTGAAGGAAACTGAGAGAGTTAAAGGGTGTAGCCAGTGGTGAAGGAAACATACAGAGTTAAAGGGTGTAGCCAGTGGTGAAGGAAACTGAGAGAGTTAAAGGGTGTAGCCAGTGGTGAAGGAAACATACAGAATTAAAGGGTGTAGCCAGTGGTGAAGGAAACTGAGAGAGTTAAAGGGTGTAGCCAGTGGTGAAGGAAACATACAGAGTTAAAGGGTGTAGCCAGTGGTGAAGGACACTGAGAGAGTTAAAGGGTGTAGCCAGTGGTGAAGGAAACATACAGAATTAAAGGGTGTAGCCAGTGGTGAAGGAAACTGAGAGAGTTAAAGGGTGTAGCCAGTGGTGAAGGAAACATACAGAATTAAAGGGTGTAGCCAGTGGTGAAAGAAACATACAGAATTACAGGGTGTAGCCAGTGGTGAAGGAAACATACAGAATTAAAGGGTGTAGCCAGTGGTGAAGGAAACTGAGAGAGTTAAAGGGTGTAGCTAGTGGTGAAGGAAACATACAGAATTACAGGGTGTAGCCAGTGGTGAAAGAAACATACAGAATTAAAGGGTGTAGCCAGTGGTGAAGGACACATACAGAATTAAAGGGTGTAGCCAGTGGTGAAAGAAACATACAGAATTAAAGGGTGTAGCCAGTGGTGAAAGAAACATACAGAATTAAAGGGTGTAGCCAGTGGTGAAGGAAACTGAGAGAGTTAAAGGGTGTAGCCAGTGGTGAAGGAAACATACAGAATTAAAGGATGTAGCCAGTGGTGAAGGAAACTGAGAGAGTTAAAGGGTGTAGCCAGTGGTGAAGGAAACTGAGAGAGTTAAAGGGTGTAGCCAGTGGTGAAGGAAACTGAGAAAGTTAAAGGGTGTAGCCAGTGGTGAAGGAAACTGAGAGAGTTAAAGGGTGTAGCCAGTGGTGAAGGAAACATACAGAATTAAAGGGTGTAGCCAGTGGTGAAGGAAACATACAGAATTAAAGGGTGTAGCCAGTGGTGAAGGAAACATACAGAATTAAAGGATGTAGCCAGTGGTGAAGGAAACTGAGAAAGTTAAAGGGTGTAGCCAGTGGTGAAGGAAACTGAGAGAGTTAAAGGGTGTAGCCAGTGGTGAAGGAAACTGAGAAAGTTAAAGGGTGTAGCCAGTGGTGAAGGAAACTGAGAGAGTTAAAGGGTGTAGCCAGTGGTGAAGGAAACATACAGAATTAAAGGGTGTAGCCAGTGGTGAAGGAAACTGAGAAAGTTAAAGGATGTAGCCAGTGGTGAAGGAAACTGAGAGAGTTAAAGGGTGTAGCCAGTGGTGAAGGAAACATACAGAATTAAAGGGTGTAGCCGGTGGTGAAGGAAACTGAGAGAGTTAAAGGGTGTAGCCAGTGGTGAAGGAAACTGAGAAAGTTAAAGGGTGTAGCCAGTGGTGAAGGAAACATACAGAATTAAAGGGTGTAGCCAGTGGTGAAGGAAACTGAGAGAGTTAAAGGGTGTAGCCAGTGGTGAAGGAAACTGAGAGAGTTAAAGGGTGTAGCCAGTGGTGAAGGAAACTGAGAAAGTTAAAGGGTGTAGCCAGTGGTGAAGGAAACTGAGAGAGTTAAAGGGTGTAGCCAGTGGTGAAGGAAACTGAGAGAGTTAAAGGGTGTAGCCAGTGGTGAAGGAAACATACAGAATTAAAGGGTGTAGCCAGTGGTGAAGGAAACTGAGAGAGTTAAAGGGTGTAGCCAGTGGTGAAGGAAACATACAGAGTTAAAGGGTGTAGCCAGTGGTGAAGGAAACTGAGAGAGTTAAAGGGTGTAGCCAGTGGTGAAGGAAACATACAGAATTAAAGGGTGTAGCCAGTGGTGAAGGAAACATACAGAGTTAAAGGGTGTAGCCAGTGGTGAAGGACACTGAGAGAGTTAAAGGGTGTAGCCAGTGGTGAAGGAAACATACAGAATTAAAGGGTGTAGCCAGTGGTGAAGGAAACTGAGAGAGTTAAAGGGTGTAGCCAGTGGTGAAGGAAACATACAGAGTTAAAGGGTGTAGCCAGTGGTGAAGGAAACATACAGAATTAAAGGGTGTAGCCAGTGGTGAAGGAAACATACAGAATTAAAGGGTGTAGCCAGTGGTGAAGGAAACATACAGAATTAAAGGGTGTAGCCAGTGGTGAAGGAAACATACAGAATTAAAGGGTGTAGCCAGTGGTGAAGGAAACTGAGAGAGTTAAAGGGTGTAGCCAGTGGTGAAGGAAACATACAGAGTAAAAGGGTGTAGCCAGTGGTGAAGGAAACATACAGAATTAAAGGGTGTAGCCAGTGGTGAAGGAAACATACAGAATTAAAGGGTGTAGCCAGTGGTGAAGGAAACATACAGAATTAAAGGGTGTAGCCAGTGGTGAAGGAAACATACAGAATTAAAGGGTGTAGCCAGTGGTGAAGGAAACTGAGAGAGTTAAAGGGTGTAGCCAGTGGTGAAGGAAACATACAGAGTTAAAGGGTGTAGCCAGTGGTGAAGGAAACTGAGAGAGTTAAAGGGTGTAGCCAGTGGTGAAGGAAACATACAGAATTAAAGGGTGTAGCCAGTGGTGAAGGAAACTGAGAGAGTTAAAGGGTGTAGCCAGTGGTGAAGGACACTGAGAGAGTTAAAGGGTGTAGCCAGTGGTGAAGGAAACTGAGAAAGTTAAAGGGTGTAGCCAGTGGTGAAGGAAACATACAGAATTAAAGGGTGTAGCCAGTGGTGAAGGAAACTGAGAGAGTTAAAGGGTGTAGCCAGTGGTGAAGGAAACATACAGAATTAAAGGGTGTAGCCAGTGGTGAAGGAAACTGAGAGAGTTAAAGGGTGTAGCCAGTGGTGAGGGAAACATACAGAATTAAAGGGTGTAGCCAGTGGTGAAGGAAACTGAGAGAGTTAAAGGGTGTAGCCAGTGGTGAAGGAAACATACAGAATTAAAGGGTGTAGCCAGTGGTGAAGGAAACATACAGAATTAAAGGGTGTAGCCAGTGGTGAAGGAAACATACAGAATTAAAGGGTGTAGCCAGTTGTGAAGGAAACTGAGAGAGTTAAAGGGTGTAGCCAGTGGTGAAGGAAACATACAGAATTAAAGGGTGTAGCCAGTTGTGAAGGAAACTGAGAGAGTTAAAGGGTGTAGCCAGTGGTGAAGGAAACATACAGAATTAAAGGGTGTAGCCAGTGGTGAAGGAAACTGAGAAAGTTAAAGGGTGTAGCCAGTGGTGAAGGAAACATACAGAATTAAAGGGTGTAGCCAGTGGTGAAGGAAACATACAGAATTAAAGGGTGTAGCCAGTGGTGAAGGAAACTGAGAGAGTTAAAGGGTGTAGCCAGTGGTGAAGGAAACATACTGAATTAAAGGGTGTAGCCAGTGGTGAAGGAAACATACATAATTAAAGGGTGTAGCCAGTTGTGAAGGAAACTGAGAGAGTTAAAGGGTGTAGCCAGTGGTGAAGGAAACATACAGAATTAAAGGGTGTAGCCAGTGGTGAAGGAAACATACAGAATTAAAGGGTGTAGCCAGTGGTGAAGGAAACATACAGAGTTAAAGGGTGTAGCCAGTGGTGAAGGAAACATACAGAATTAAAGGGTGTAGCCAGTGGTGAAGGAAACATACAGAATTAAAGGGTGTAGCCAGTGGTGAAGGACACATACAGAATTAAAGGGTGTAGCCAGTGGTGAAGGAAACATACAGAATTAAAGGGTGTAGCCAGTGGTGAAGGACACATACAGAATTAAAGGGTGTAGCCAGTGGTGAAGGAAACATACAGAGTTAAAGGGTGTAGCTAGTAGTGAAGGAAACATACAGAATTAAAGGGTGTAGCCAGTGGTGAAGGAAACATACAGAATTAAAGGGTGTAGCCAGTGGTGAAGGAAACATACAGAATTAAAGGGTGTAGCCAGTGGTGAAGGAAACATACAGAATTAAAGGGTGTAGCCAGTGGTGAAGGAAACATACAGAGTTAAAGGGTGTAGCTAGTGGTGAAGGAAACATACAGAATTAAAGGGTGTAGCCAGTGGTGAAGGAAACATACAGAGTTAAAGGGTGTAGCTAGTGGTGAAGGAAACATACAGAATTAAAGGGTGTAGCCAGTGGTGAAGGAAACTGAGAGAGTTAAAGGGTGTAGCCAGTGGTGAAGGAAACATACAGAATTAAAGGGTGTAGCCAGTGGTGAAGGAAACTGAGGGAGTTAAAGGGTGTAGCTAGTGGTGAAGGAAACATACAGAATTAAAGGGTGTAGCCAGTGGTGAAGGAAACTGAGAGAGTTAAAGGGTGTAGCCAGTGGTGAAGGAAACATACAGAATTAAAGGGTGTAGCCAGTGGTGAAGGAAACATACAGAATTAAAGGGTGTAGCCAGTGGTGAAGGAAACTGAGAGAGTTAAAGGGTGTAGCCAGTGGTGAAGGAAACTGAGAGAGTTAAAGGGTGTAGCCAGTGGTGAAGGAAACATACAGAATTAAAGGGTGTAGCCAGTGGTGAAAGAAACATACAGAATTACAGGGTGTAGCCAGTGGTGAAGGAAACATACAGAATTAAAGGGTGTAGCCAGTGGTGAAGGAAACTGAGAGAGTTAAAGGGTGTAGCTAGTGGTGAAGGAAACATACAGAATTACAGGGTGTAGCCAGTGGTGAAAGAAACATACAGAATTAAAGGGTGTAGCCAGTGGTGAAGGACACATACAGAATTAAAGGGTGTAGCCAGTGGTGAAAGAAACATACAGAATTAAAGGGTGTAGCCAGTGGTGAAAGAAACATACAGAATTAAAGGGTGTAGCCAGTGGTGAAGGAAACTGAGAGAGTTAAAGGGTGTAGCCAGTGGTGAAGGAAACATACAGAATTAAAGGATGTAGCCAGTGGTGAAGGAAACTGAGAGAGTTAAAGGGTGTAGCCAGTGGTGAAGGAAACTGAGAGAGTTAAAGGGTGTAGCCAGTGGTGAAGGAAACTGAGAAAGTTAAAGGGTGTAGCCAGTGGTGAAGGAAACTGAGAGAGTTAAAGGGTGTAGCCAGTGGTGAAGGAAACATACAGAATTAAAGGGTGTAGCCAGTGGTGAAGGAAACATACAGAATTAAAGGGTGTAGCCAGTGGTGAAGGAAACATACAGAATTAAAGGATGTAGCCAGTGGTGAAGGAAACTGAGAAAGTTAAAGGGTGTAGCCAGTGGTGAAGGAAACTGAGAGAGTTAAAGGGTGTAGCCAGTGGTGAAGGAAACTGAGAAAGTTAAAGGGTGTAGCCAGTGGTGAAGGAAACTGAGAGAGTTAAAGGGTGTAGCCAGTGGTGAAGGAAACATACAGAATTAAAGGGTGTAGCCAGTGGTGAAGGAAACTGAGAAAGTTAAAGGATGTAGCCAGTGGTGAAGGAAACTGAGAGAGTTAAAGGGTGTAGCCAGTGGTGAAGGAAACATACAGAATTAAAGGGTGTAGCCGGTGGTGAAGGAAACTGAGAGAGTTAAAGGGTGTAGCCAGTGGTGAAGGAAACTGAGAAAGTTAAAGGGTGTAGCCAGTGGTGAAGGAAACATACAGAATTAAAGGGTGTAGCCAGTGGTGAAGGAAACTGAGAGAGTTAAAGGGTGTAGCCAGTGGTGAAGGAAACTGAGAGAGTTAAAGGGTGTAGCCAGTGGTGAAGGAAACTGAGAAAGTTAAAGGGTGTAGCCAGTGGTGAAGGAAACTGAGAGAGTTAAAGGGTGTAGCCAGTGGTGAAGGAAACTGAGAGAGTTAAAGGGTGTAGCCAGTGGTGAAGGAAACATACAGAATTAAAGGGTGTAGCCAGTGGTGAAGGAAACTGAGAGAGTTAAAGGGTGTAGCCAGTGGTGAAGGAAACATACAGAGTTAAAGGGTGTAGCCAGTGGTGAAGGAAACTGAGAGAGTTAAAGGGTGTAGCCAGTGGTGAAGGAAACATACAGAATTAAAGGGTGTAGCCAGTGGTGAAGGAAACTGAGAGAGTTAAAGGGTGTAGCCAGTGGTGAAGGAAACATACAGAGTTAAAGGGTGTAGCCAGTGGTGAAGGACACTGAGAGAGTTAAAGGGTGTAGCCAGTGGTGAAGGAAACATACAGAATTAAAGGGTGTAGCCAGTGGTGAAGGAAACTGAGAGAGTTAAAGGGTGTAGCCAGTGG
This sequence comes from Eledone cirrhosa, assembly GCA_964016885.1. NCBI lineage: Eukaryota > Metazoa > Mollusca > Cephalopoda > Octopoda > Eledonidae > Eledone > Eledone cirrhosa. Next base: position 24,017,829 of record OZ024740.1, read on the forward strand.
TGAAGGAAACATACAGAGTTAAAGGGTGTAGCCAGTGGTGAAGGAAACATACAGAATTAAAGGGTGTAGCCAGTGGTGAAGGAAACATACAGAATTAAAGGGTGTAGCCAGTGGTGAAGGAAACATACAGAATTAAAGGGTGTAGCCAGTGGTGAAGGAAACATACAGAATTAAAGGGTGTAGCCAGTGGTGAAGGAAACTGAGAGAGTTAAAGGGTGTAGCCAGTGGTGAAGGAAACATACAGAGTAAAAGGGTGTAGCCAGTGGTGAAGGAAACATACAGAATTAAAGGGTGTAGCCAGTGGTGAAGGAAACATACAGAATTAAAGGGTGTAGCCAGTGGTGAAGGAAACATACAGAATTAAAGGGTGTAGCCAGTGGTGAAGGAAACATACAGAATTAAAGGGTGTAGCCAGTGGTGAAGGAAACTGAGAGAGTTAAAGGGTGTAGCCAGTGGTGAAGGAAACATACAGAGTTAAAGGGTGTAGCCAGTGGTGAAGGAAACTGAGAGAGTTAAAGGGTGTAGCCAGTGGTGAAGGAAACATACAGAATTAAAGGGTGTAGCCAGTGGTGAAGGAAACTGAGAGAGTTAAAGGGTGTAGCCAGTGGTGAAGGACACTGAGAGAGTTAAAGGGTGTAGCCAGTGGTGAAGGAAACTGAGAAAGTTAAAGGGTGTAGCCAGTGGTGAAGGAAACATACAGAATTAAAGGGTGTAGCCAGTGGTGAAGGAAACTGAGAGAGTTAAAGGGTGTAGCCAGTGGTGAAGGAAACATACAGAATTAAAGGGTGTAGCCAGTGGTGAAGGAAACTGAGAGAGTTAAAGGGTGTAGCCAGTGGTGAGGGAAACATACAGAATTAAAGGGTGTAGCCAGTGGTGAAGGAAACTGAGAGAGTTAAAGGGTGTAGCCAGTGGTGAAGGAAACATACAGAGTTAAAGGGTGTAGCCAGTGGTGAAGGACACTGAGAGAGTTAAAGGGTGTAGCCAGTGGTGAAGGAAACATACAGAATTAAAGGGTGTAGCCAGTGGTGAAGGAAACATACAGAATTAAAGGGTGTAGCCAGTGGTGACGGAAACTGAGAGAGTTAAAGGGTGTAGCCAGTGGTGAAGGACACTGAGAGAGTTAAAGGGTGTAGCCAGTGGTGAAGGAAACATACAGAATTAAAGGGTGTAGCCAGTGGTGAAGGAAACATACAGAATTAAAGGGTGTAGCTAGTGGTGAAGGAAACTGAGAGAGTTAAAGGGTGTAGCCAGTGGTGAAGGACACATACAGAATTAAAGGGTGTAGCCAGTGGTGAAGGAAACATACAGAATTAAAGGGTGTAGCCAGTGGTGAAGGAAACTGAGAGAGTTAAAGGGTGTAGCCAGTGGTGAAGGTAACATACAGAATTAAAGGGTGTAGCCAGTGGTGAAGGAAACATACAGAATTAAAGGGTGTAGCCAGTGGTGAAGGAAACATACAGAGTTAAAGGGTGTAGCCAGTGGTGAAGGAAACATACAGAGTTAAAGGGTGTAGCCAGTGGTGAAGGACACTGAGAGAGTTAAAGGGTGTAGCCAGTGGTGAAGGAAACATACAGAATTAAAGGGTGTAGCCAGTGGTGAAGGAAACTGAGAGAGTTAAAGGGTGTAGCCAGTGGTGAAGGAAACATACAGAATTAAAGGGTGTAGCCAGTGGTGAAGGAAACTGAGAGAGTTAAAGGGTGTAGCCAGTGGTGAAGGAAACATACAGAATTAAAGGGTGTAGCCAGTGGTGAAGGACACTGAGAGAGTTAAAGGGTGTAGCCAGTGGTGAAGGAAACATACAGAATTAAAGGGTGTAGCCAGTGGTGAAGGAAACTGAGAGAGTTAAAGGGTGTAGCCAGTGGTGAAGGAAACATACAGAATTAAAGGGTGTAGCCAGTGGTGAAGGACACTGAGAGAGTTAAAGTGTGTAGCCAGTGGTGAAGGAAACATACAGAATTAAAGGGTGTAGCCAGTGGTGAAGGAAACATACAGAATTAAAGGGTGTAGCCAGTGGTGAAGGAAACATACAGAATTAAAGGGTGTAGCCAGTGGTGAAGGAAACATACAGAGTTAAAGGGTGTAGCCAGTGGTGAAGGAAACATACAGAGTTAAAGGGTGTAGCCAGTGGTGAAGGACACTGAGAGAGTTAAAGGGTGTAGCCAGTGGTGAAGGAAACATACAGAATTTAAGGGTGTAGCCAGTGGTGAAGGAAACTGAGAGAGTTAAAGGGTGTAGCCAGTGGTGAAGGAAACATACAGAATTAAAGGGTGTAGCCAGTGGTGAAGGAAACTGAGAGAGTTAAAGGGTGTAGCCAGTGGTGAAGGAAACATACAGAATTAAAGGGTGTAGCCAGTGGTGAAGGACACTGAGAGAGTTAAAGGGTGTAGCCAGTGGTGAAGGAAACATACAGAATTAAAGGGTGTAGCCAGTGGTGAAGGACACTGAGAGAGTTAAAGGGTGTAGCCAGTGGTGAAGGAAACATACAGAATTAAAGGGTGTAGCCAGTGGTGAAGGAAACATACAGAATTAAAGGGTGTAGCCAGTGGTGAAGGAAACATACAGAGTTAAAGGGTGTAGCCAGTGGTGAAGGAAACATACAGAGTTAAAGGGTGTAGCCAGTGGTGAAGGACACTGAGAGAGTTAAAGGGTGTAGCCAGTGGTGAAGGAAACATACAGAATTAAAGGGTGTAGCCAGTGGTGAAGGACACTGAGAGAGTTAAAGGGTGTAGCCAGTGGTGAAGGAAACATACAGAATTAAAGGGTGTAGCCAGTGGTGAAGGAAACATACAGAATTAAAGGGTGTAGCCAGTGGTGAAGGAAACATACAGAATTAAAGGGTGTAGCCAGTGGTGAAGGAAACATACAGAATTAAAGGGTGTAGCCAGTGGTGAAGGAAACATACAGAATTAAAGGGTGTAGCCAGTGGTGAAGGAAACATACAGAATTAAAGGGTGTAGCCAGTGGTGAAGGAAACATACAGAATTAAAGGGTGTAGCCAGTGGTGAAGGACACTGAGAGAGTTAAAGGGTGTAGCCAGTGGTGAAGGAAACATACAGAGTTAAAGGGTGTAGCCAGTGGTGAAGGAAACATACAGAATTAAAGGGTGTAGCCAGTGGTGAAGGACACTGAGAGAGTAAAAGGGTGTAGCCAGTGGTGAAGGAAACATACAGAATTAAAGGGTGTAGCCAGTGGTGAAGGAAACATACAGAATTAAAGGGTGTAGCCAGTGGTGAAGGAAACATACAGAATTAAAGGGTGTAGCCAGTGGTGAAGGAAACATACAGAATTAAAGGGTGTAGCCAGTGGTGAAGGAAATATACAGAATTAAAGGGTGTAGCCAGTGGTGAAGGAAACTGAGAGAGTTAAAGGGTGTAGCCAGTGGTGAAGGAAACATACAGAATTAAAGGGTGTAGCTAGTGGTGAAGGAAACTGAGAGAGTTAAAGGGTGTAGCCAGTGGTGAAGGAAACATACAGAATTAAAGGGTGTAGCCAGTGGTGAAGGAAACTGAGAGAGTTAAAGGGTGTAGCCAGTGGTGAAGGAAACATACAGAATTAAAGGGTGTAGCCAGTGGTGAAGGAAACATACAGAATTAAAGGGTGTAGCCAGTGGTGAAGGAAACATACAGAATTAAAGGGTGTAGCCAGTGGTGAAGGAAACATACAGAATTAAAGGGTGTAGCCAGTGGTGAAGGAAACATACAGAATTAAAGGGTGTAGCCAGTGGTGAAGGAAACATACAGAATTAAAGGGTGTAGCCAGTGGTGAAGGAAACATACAGAATTAAAGGGTGTAGCCAGTGGTGAAGGAAACATACAGAATTAAAGGGTGTAGCCAGTGGTGAAGGAAACATACAGAATTAAAGGGTGTAGCCAGTGGTGAAGGAAACTGAGAGAGTTAAAGGGTGTAGCCAGTGGTGAAGGAAACATACAGAATTAAAGGGTGTAGCCAGTGGTGAAGGAAACTGAGAGAGTTAAAGGGTGTAGCCAGTGGTGAAGGAAACATACAGAATTAAAGGGTGTAGCCAGTGGTGAAGGAAACTGAGAGAGTTAAAGGGTGTAGCCAGTGGTGAAGGAAACATACAGAGTTAAAGGGTGTAGCCAGTGGTGAAGGAAACATACAGAATTAAAGGGTGTAGCCAGTGGTGAAGGAAACTGAGAGAGTTAAAGGGTGTAGCCAGTGGTGAAGGAAACATACAGGATTAAAGGGTGTAGCTAGTGGTGAAGGAAACTGAGAGAGTTAAAGGGTGTAGCCAGTGGTGAAGGAAACATACAGGATTAAAGGGTGTAGCTAGTGGTGAAGGAAACTGAGAGAGTTAAAGGGTGTAGCCAGTGGTGAAGGAAACATACAGAATTAAAGGGTGTAGCCAGTGGTGAAGGAAACTGAGAGAGTTAAAGGGTGTAGCCAGTGGTGAAGGAAACATACAGAATTAAAGGGTGTAGCCAGTGGTGAAGGAAACATACAGAATTAAAGGGTGTAGCCAGTGGTGAAGGAAACATACAGAATTAAAGGGTGTAGCCAGTGGTGAAGGAAACATACAGAATTAAAGGGTGTAGCCAGTGGTGAAGGAAACATACAGAATTAAAGGGTGTAGCCAGTGGTGAAGGAAACATACAGAATTAAAGGGTGTAGCCAGTGGTGAAGGAAACATACAGAATTAAAGGGTGTAGCCAGTGGTGAAGGAAACTGAGAGAGTTAAAGGGTGTAGCCAGTGGTGAAGGAAACATACAGAATTAAAGGGTGTAGCCAGTGGTGAAGGAAACTGAGAGAGTTAAAGGGTGTAGCCAGTGGTGAAGGAAACATACAGAATTAAAGGGTGTAGCCAGTGGTGAAGGAAACATACAGAATTAAAGGGTGTAGCCAGTGGTGAAGGAAACTGAGAGAGTTAAAGGGTGTAGCCAGTGGTGAAGGAAACATACAGAATTAAAGGGTGTAGCCAGTGGGGAAGGACACATACAGAATTAAAGGGTGTAGCCAGTGGTGAAGGAAACATACAGAATTAAAGGGTGTAGCCAGTGGGGAAGGACACATACAGAATTAAAGGGTGTAGCCAGTGGTGAAGGAAACATACAGAATTAAAGGGTGTAGCCAGTGGTGAAGGACACATACAGAATTAAAGGGTGTAGCCAGTGGTGAAGGAAACATACAGAATTAAAGGGTGTAGCCAGTGGTGAAGGAAACATACAGAATTAAAGGGTGTAGCTAGTGGTGAAGGACACTGAGAGAATTAAAGGGTGTAGCCAGTGGTGAAGGAAACATACAGAATTAAAGGGTGTAGCCAGTGGTGAAGGAAACTGAGAGAGTTAAAGGGTGTAGCCAGTGGTGAAGGAAACATACAGAATTAAAGGGTGTAGCCAGTGGTGAAGGAAACATACAGAATTAAAGGGTGTAGCCAGTGGTGAAGGAAACATACAGAATTAAAGGGTGTAGCCAGTGGTGAAGGAAACATACAGAATTAAAGGGTGTAGCCAGTGGTGAAGGAAACATACAGAATTAAAGGGTGTAGCCAGTGGTGAAGGAAACATACAGAATTAAAGGGTGTAGCCAGTGGTGAAGGACACATACAGAGTTAAAGGGTGTAGCCAGTGGTGAAGGAAACTGAGAGGGTTAAAGGGTGTAGCCAGTGGTGAAGGAAACATACAGAATTAAAGGGTGTAGCTAGTGGTGAAGGAAACATACAGAGTTAAAGGGTGTAGCCAGTGGTGAAGGAAACATACAGAAGTAAAGGGTGTAGCTAGTGGTGAAGGAAACTGAGAGAGTTAAAGGGTGTAGCCAGTGGTGAAGGAAACATACAGAGTTAAAGGGTGTAGCCAGTGGTGAAGGAAACATACAGAATTAAAGGGTGTAGCCAGTGGTGAAGGAAACATACAGAGTTAAAGGGTGTAGCCAGTGGTGAAGGAAACTGAGAGAGTTAAAGGGAGTAGCCAGTGGTGAAGAAAACATACAGAATTAAAGGGTGTAGCCAGTGGTGAAGGAAACATACAGAATTAAAGGGTGTAGCCAGTGGTGAAGGAAACTGAGAGAGTTAAAGGGTGTAGCCAATGGTGAAGGAAACATACAGAATTAAAGGGTGTAGCTAGTGGTGAAGGAAACTGAGAGAGTTAAAGGGTGTAGCCAGTGGTGAAGGAAACATACAGAATTAAAGGGTGTAGCTAGTGGTGAAGGAAACATACAGAATTAAAGGGTGTAGCCAGTGGTGAAGGAAACATACAGAATTAAAGGGTGTAGCCAGTGGTGAAGGACACTGAGAGAGTTAAAGGGTGTAGCCAGTGGTGAAGGAAACTGAGAGAGTTAAAGGGTGTAGCCAGTGGTGAAGGAAACATACAGAATTAAAGGGTGTAGCCAGTGGTGAAGGAAACTGAGAGAGTTAAAGGGTGTAGCCAGTGGTGAAGGAAACTGAGAGAGTTAAAGGGTGTAGCCAGTGGTGAAGGAAACATACAGAATTAAAGGGTGTAGCCAGTGGTGAAGGAAACATACAGAATTAAAGGGTGTAGCCAGTGGTGAAGGAAACATACAGAATTAAAGGGTGTAGCCAGTGGTGAAGGAAACTGAGAGAGTTAAAGGGTGTAGCCAGTGGTGAAGGAAACATACAGAATTAAAGGGTGTAGCCAGTGGTGAAGGAAACTGAGAGAGTTAAAGGGTGTAGCCAGTGGTGAAGGAAACATACAGAATTAAAGGGTGTAGCCAGTGGTGAAGGAAACATACAGAATTAAAGGGTGTAGCCAGTGGTGAAGGAAACATACAGAGTTAAAGGGTGTAGCCAGTGGTGAAGGAAACATACAGAATTAAAGGGTGTAGCCAGTGGTGAAGGAAACATACAGAGTTAAAGGGTGTAGCCAGTGGTGAAGGAAACATACAGAATTAAAGGGTGTAGCCAGTGGTGAAGGAAACTGAGAGAGTTAAAGGGTGTAGCCAGTGGTGAAGGAAACATACAGAATTAAAGGGTGTAGCCAGTGGTGAAGGAAACTGAGAGAGTTAAAGGGTGTAGCCAGTGGTGAAGGAAACATACAGAATTAAAGGGTGTAGCCAGTGGTGAAGGAAACATACAGAATTAAAGGGTGTAGCCAGTGGTGAAGGAAACATACAGAGTTAAAGGGTGTAGCCAGTGGTGAAGGAAACATACAGAATTAAAGGGTGTAGCCAGTGGTGAAGGAAACATACAGAGTTAAAGGGTGTAGCCAGTGGTGAAGGAAACTGAGAGAGTTAAAGGGTGTAGCCAGTGGTGAAGGAAACATACAGAATTAAAGGGTGTAGCCAGTGGTGAAGGAAACTGAGAGAGTTAAAGGGTGTAGCCAGTGGTGAAGGAAACATACAGAATTAAAGGGTGTAGCCAGTGGTGAAGGAAACTGAGAGAGTTAAAGGGTGTAGCCAGTGGTGAAGGAAACATACAGAATTAAAGGGTGTAGCCAGTGGTGAAGGAAACATACAGAATTAAAGGGTGTAGCCAGTGGTGAAGGAAACTGAGAGAGTTAAAGGGTGTAGCCAGTGGTGAAGGACACATACAGAATTAAAGGGTGTAGCCAGTGGTGAAGGAAACATACAGAATTAAAGGGTGTAGCCAGTGGTGAAGGAAACATACAGAATTACAGGGTGTAGCCAGTGGTGAAGGAAACATACAGAATTACAGGGTGTAGCCAGTGGTGAAGGAAACATACAGAATTAAAGGGTGTAGCCAGTGGTGAAGGAAACTGAGAGAGTTAAAGGGTGTAGCCAGTGGTGAAGGAAACATACAGAATTGCAGGGTGTAGCCAGTGGTGAAGGAAACATACAGAATTAAAGGGTGTAGCCAGTGGTGAAGGAAACTGAGAGAGTTAAAGGGTGTAGCTAGTGGTGAAGGAAACATACAGAATTAAAGGGTGTAGCCAGTGGTGAAGGAAACATACAGAATTGCAGGGTGTAGCCAGTGGTGAAGGAAACATACAGAATTAAAGGGTGTAGCCAGTGGTGAAGGAAACTGAGAGAGTTAAAGGGTGTAGCCAGTGGTGAAGGAAACTGAGAGAGTTAAAGGGTGTAGCCAGTGGTGAAGGAAACATACAGAATTAAAGGGTGTAGCCAGTGGTGAAGGAAACATACAGAATTAAAGGGTGTAGCCAGTGGTGAAGGAAACTGAGAGAGTTAAAGGGTGTAGCCAGTGGTGAAGGAAACATACAGAATTGCAGGGTGTAGCCAGTGGTGAAGGAAACATACAGAATTAAAGGGTGTAGCCAGTGGTGAAGGAAACATACAGAATTAAAGGGTGTAGCCAGTGGTGAAGGAAACATACAGAATTAAAGGGTGTAGCCAGTGGTGAAGGAAACTGAGAGAGTTAAAGGGTGTAGCCAGTAGTGAAGGAAACTGAGAGAGTTAAAGGGTGTAGCCAGTGGTGAAGGAAACTGAGAGAGTTAAAGGGTGTAGCCAGTGGTGAAGGAAACATACAGAGTTAAAGGGTGTAGCTAGTGGTGAAGGAAGCTGAGAGAGTTAAAGGGTGTAGCCAGTGGTGAAGGAAACATACAGAGTTAAAGGGTGTAGCCAGTGGTGAAGGAAACATACAGAATTAAAGGGTGTAGCCAGTGGTGAAGGAAACATACAGAATTAAAGGGTGTAGCTAGTGGTGAAGGACACATACAGAATTAAAGGGTGTAGCCAGTGGTGAAGGAAACTGAGAGAGTTAAAGGGTGTAGCTGCTGGTGAAGGAAACATACAGAATTAAAGGGTGTAGCCAGTGGTGAAGGAAACATACAGAATTAAAGGGTGTAGCCAGTGGTGAAGGAAACTGAGAGAGTTAAAGGGTGTAGCCAGTGGTGAAGGAAACATACAGAATTAAAGGGTGTAGCCAGTGGTGAAGGAAACTGAGAGAGTTAAAGGGTGTAGCCAGTGGTGAAGGAAACATACAGATTTAAAGGGTGTAGCTAGTGGTGAAGGACACATACAGAATTAAAGGGTGTAGCCAGTGGTGAAGGAAACTGAGAGAGTTAAAGGGTGTAGCTGCTGGTGAAGGAAACATACAGAATTAAAGGGTGTAGCCAGTGGTGAAGGAAACATACAGAATTAAAGGGTGTAGCCAGTGGTGAAGGAAACTGAGAGAGTTAAAGGGTGTAGCTGCTGGTGAAGGAAACATACAGAATTAAAGGGTGTAGCCAGTGGTGAAGGAAACATACAGAATTAAAGGGTGTAGCCAGTGGTGAAGGAAACATAGAGATTTGAAGGGTGTAGCCAGTGGTGAAGGAAACATAGAGATTTGAAGGGTGTAGGAAACATAGAGATTTAAAGGGTGTAGCCAGTGGTGAAGGAAACTGAGAGAGTTAAAGGGTGTAGCTGCTGGTGAAGGAAACATACAGAATTAAAGGGTGTAGCCAGTGGTGAAGGAAACATAGAGAATTAAAGGGTGTAGCCAGTGGTGAAGGAAACATAGAGATTTGAAGGGTGTAGCCAGTGGTGAAGGAAACATAGAGATTTGAAGGGTGTAGGAAACATAGAGATTTAAAGGGTGTAGCCAGTGGTGAAGGAAACTGAGAGAGTTAAAGGGTGTAGCTGCTGGTGAAGGAAACATAGAGATTTGAAGGGTGTAGGAAACATACAGATTTAAAGGCATCCCGTCTGGGGATTTGTCTTCCTTTTTAGCGACATTTAGGACAATTATATCTATTGTTATCATAAGGTATTTCATATGTTAGGGTGAGATTTGTGGGAGATTAGCTGCTATTTCTGGTAGGTCGACGACCGGCGTAGATGCTGCTGCGAAACATCGGAGGATAAAAATAATGAAGATAATAACGATGATGATGGTGTTGGTGATGGTGGAATTGATGGTGTTAATGATGATGATGATGATGATTGTAATGATGATATACGATGACGATCGTGCTGGTAATGATGGTGATGGTGATGATGGTGACGATGCTGCTGCTGCTGCTGCTGCTGGTAGTGACAACTCCTGTGTAAAAGTCTGTCTGTTGTCTTCTACAAACATGTAAAGCTATAATCACAACACAAGCCATTTCTTTCACTCTTTTAATTTCATCTCCTCCCCCTCCCCTCTTATTTCTCTACTTTCACTTAGTCTCTCTCTTTCTCTTCCTAATTACTTCTCTCTCTCATATCCTCTCTCTCTCTCTATATATATATATATATATCTCACATCCTCTCTCTCTCTCTCACTCTCACATCCCCTCTATAACTCTCTCTCTCTGTCTCACATCTTCTCTATAACTCTCTCTCTCACTCACTCTCACATCCTCTCTATAACTCTCTTTCTCTCTGTCTCACATCTTCTCTATAACTCTCTCTCTCTCTCACTGACTCTCACATCTTCTCTATAACTCTCTCTCTCTGTCTCACATCTTCTCTATAACTCTCTCTCTCTCTCTCTCTCTCTCACATCTTCTATATAACTCTCTCTCTCACTCACTCTCGCATCTTCTCTATAACTCTCTCTCTCACTCACTCTCACATCTTCTCTATAACTCTCTCTCTCTCTCTGTCTCACATCTTCTCTATAACTCTCTCTTTCTCTCTCTGTCTCACATCTTCTCTATAACTCTCTCTCTCTCACTCACTCTCACATCTTCTCTATAACTCTCTCTCTCTCTGTCTCACATCTTCTCTATAACTCTCTCTCACTCACTCTCACAACTTCTCTATAACTCTCTATCTCTCTCTGTCTCACATCTTCTCTATAACTCTCTCTCTCTCTGTCTCACATCTTCTCTATAACTCTCTCTCACTCACTCTCACATCTTCTCTATAACTCTCTCTCTCACTCACTCTCACATCCTCTCTATAACTCTCTCTCTCTCACTCACTCTCACATCTTCTCTATAACTCTCTCTCTCACTCACTCTCACATCTTTTCTATAACTCTCTCTCTCACTCACTCTCACATCCTCTCTATAACTCTCTCTCTCTCTCTCTGTCTCACATCTTCTCTATAACTCTCTCTCTCACTCACTCTCACATCTTCTCTATAACTCTCTCTCTCACTCACTCTCACATCCTCTCTATAACTCTCTCTCTCTCTCTGTCTCACATCTTCTCTATAACTCTCTCTATCTCTGTCTCACATCTTATCTGTAACTCTCTCTCTCTCTCTCTCTGCCTCACATCTTATCTATAACTCTCTCTCTCACTCACTCTCACATCTTCTCTATAACTCTCTCTCACTCACTCTCACATCTTCTCTATAACTCTCTCTCACTCACTCTCACATCTTCTCTATAACTCTCTCTCTCTGTCTCACATCTTCTCTATAACTCTTTCTCTCTCTGTCTCACATCTTCTCTATAATTCTCTCTCTCACTCACTCTCACATCTTCTCTATAACTCTCTCTCTCACTCACTCTCACATCTTCTCTATAACTCTCTCTCTCTCACTCACTCTCACATCTTCTCTATAACTCTCTCTCTCACTCACTCTCACATCTTCTCTATAACTCTCTCTCTCTCTGTCTCACATCTTCTCTATAACTCTCTCTCTCTCTGTCTCACATATTCTCTATAACTCTCTCTCTCTCACATCTTCTCTATAACTCTCTCTCTCTCTCACATCTTCTCTATAACTCTCTCTCTCTCTCACTCACTCTCACATCCTCTCTATAACTCTCTCTCTCTCTCACTCACTCTCACATCCTCTCTATAACTCTCTCTCTCTCTCACTCACTCTCACATCCTCTCTATAACTCTCTCTCTATCTATCTCTCTCATCTTCTCTATAACTCTCTCTCTCACTCACTCTCACATCCTCTCTATAACTCTCTCTCTCTCTCACTCTCACATCCTCTCTATAACTCTCTCTCACTCACTCTCACATCCTCTCTATAACTCTCTCTCTCTCACTCTCACATCTCTATAACTCTCTCTCTCTCTCTGTCTCACATCCTCTCTATAACTCTCGGGACAGCCGGGTCTGGCTTGGCCCTGGGGCGGACTCTCGCCGCCACCAGAACCGCCACATCCACCACCAAAGACAGTGTTGGAATGGTGAACAACTCTCCCTCTCTGTCTCACATCCTCTCTATAACTCCCTCTTTCTCTCTGTCTTTCTTTGTGTGACTCTCCCTCTCTCTCTCTAGTTTTCTATCTAGCACTGGATCCCATCCTCCATCATCTAACACACACACACACACATACACACACACACACACATATATATATATATACACACACTCACACATATATATACATTGTATATATATATATATATGCATATAAATATATGTACGTATCTCCATATATAAGATAGACACTCACATACACAAACATACATGTATGTGTGTATATGTCTGTGTATGTATGTGTATGTGTGTGTGTGTATGTGTGTGTGTATGTGTATGTGTATGTGTGTGTGTGTGTATGTGTATGTGTGTGTTCCCCATTCATCTCTCTCTAACCTTGCATCCCTTTATCACAGACACGAGCACAGGTTTTTTTGTCTCTCTCTCTCTCTCTTGCGCTCTCTCTCTCTCTATCTACCTTTCTAACCTTGTCTTACTACCAACATCCCTCTCTCTCTCATTTACTGTGTCTCATCGTCCCTCTCTTTCTCTCAAATATTCTATCTCAGTCACTCTCTCTCTCTCCCTCTCCCTCTCTCTCTCATTTATTCTGCCTCATCCCCCTCTCCGCCTCTCTCTCTAATTTAATCTGTCTCAATCTCCCCCTCTCTCCCATTTATTCAGCCTCATCCCTCCTCTCCCCCTCTCCCCCTCTCTCATTTAATCCGTCTCAGTCTCCCCCCTCTCACTCTCTCATTTATTCCGTCTCAGTCTTCCCCGCTCTCTCTCACACACACACTTTATACTTTCTCCTTTATATTACTCCCCCTCTCCATCACTTCCTCCTCTCCGCATCACTAACTGCTCCACTTTCCCCCTCCAACAGATCTCCAAGACCTCTCTGAATATTCATAATACTTCCACATCCACCACCAAAGACAGTGTGGAATGGTGAACAACCAGTCGTTTTCTAGCTTTGATGTCCTTCCATACAAATTATGATCAAATTAAAACTTTATGGACACTGCTTTCTCTCTTTTTCTTGTGATTTTTGTAGCAAATATTCTTGTTGTTGTTACTGTTGTTGTTGTTGGTGTTGGTGTTGTTGGTGTTGTTGGTGTTGTTGTTGGTGTTGTTGTTGGTGGTGTTGTTGGTGTTGTTGTGGATGGTGTTGTTGTTGGTGTTGTTGGTGTTGTTGGTGGTGTTGTTGGTGTTGTCGTTGTTGTTGTTGGTGGTGGTGTTGTTGGTGTTGTTGGTGTGTTTGGTGTTGTTAGAGATGGTGTTGTTGGTGTTGGTGTTGTTGTGGGTGGTGTTGTTGTTGTTGGTGTTGTTGGTGTTGTTGGTGTTGTTGTTGGTGTTGTTGGTGGTGTTGGTGTTGTTGGCGTTGTTGGTGTTGTTGGTGTTGTTGTTTTTGGTATCGTTGGTGTTGGTGTTGTTGGGTTGTTAGTGTTGTTGGTGTTGTTGGTGTTGTTGTTGGTGTTGTTGGTGTTGTTTGTGTTGTTGTTGGTGTTGTTGGCGTTGGTGTTGTTGGTGTTGTTGGAGTTGGTGTTGTTGGTGTTGGTGTCGTTGGTGTTGTTTGGTGTTGGTGTTGGTGTTGTTGGTGTTGTTGTTTTGGTGGTGGTGGTGGTGGTGGTGGTGGTGGTATTGTTGGTGTTGTTGGTGTTGTTGTTGGTGTTGTTGTTGTTGTTGGTGTTGTTGGTGTTTGTATTGCTGGTGTTGGTGTTGTTGGTGTCGTTGGTGTTGTTGGTGTTGTTGTTGTTGGTGTTGTTGGTGTTATTGGTGTTGTTGTTGTTGGTGTTGTTGGTATTGTTGTGGGTGGTGTTGTTGTTGTTGGTGTTGTTGGTGTTGTTGGTGCTGGTGTTGGTGTCGTTGGTGTTGTTGTTGTTGTTGTTGGTGGTGGTGGTGGTGGTATTGTTGGTGTTGTTGGTGTTGTTGTTGGTATTGTTGGTGTTGCTCGTGTTGTTGGGGTTTGTATTGCTGGTGTTGGTATTGTTGGTGTTGTTGGTGTTGTTGTTGGTGTTGTTGGGGTTGGTGTTGGTGGTTTTGTTGGCGTTGGTGTTGTTGGTGTTGGTGTTGGTGCTGGTGTTGGTGTTGTTGGTGTTGTTGGTCTTGTTGGTGTTGTTGGTTTTGTTGTTGTTGGTGTTGTTGGTGTTGTTGGTTTTGTTGTTTTTGATGTTGTTGGTTGGTGTTCGTGTTGTTGGTGTTGTCGTTGTTGTTGTTTTTGTTGGAGTTGTTGTTGTTTTTGGTATTGTTGTTGTTGTTGTTGGTTTTGTTGTTGTTGTTGGTGTTGTTGGTGCTGTTGGTGTTGTTGTTGGTGTTGTTGGTGTTGTTGATGTTGGTGTTGTTGGCGTTGGTGTTGTTGGTGTTGGTGTTGGTGCTGGTGTTGGTGTTGGTGTTGTTGGTGTTGTTGGTGTTGTTGTTGTTGGTGTTGTTGGTGTTGTTGTTGTTGGTGTTGTTGGCGTTGGTGTTGTTGGTGTAGGTGTTGGTGTTGGTGTTGTTATTGTTGTTGGTGTTGTTGTTGTTGGTATTCTAGATGTTGTTGGTTTTGTTGTTGTTGGTGTTGTTGGTGTTGTTGGTGTTGTTGGTATTGTTGTTGTCGGTGTTGTTGTTGTTGGTGTTGTTGGTGTTGATGTTGTTGGTGTTGTTGGTGATGTTGGTGTTGTTGGTGTTTTTGTTGTTGGTGTTGTTGTTGTTGTTGGTGTTGTTGCTGTTGGTGTTGTTGGCGTTGGTGTTGCTGGTGTTAGTGTTGGTGTTGGTATTGTTGTTGTTGTTGTTGGTGTTGGTGTTGTTGTTGTTGGTGTTGTTGGCGTTGGTGTTGTTGGAGTTGTTGGTGTTGTTGGTGTTGTTGGTGTTGTTATTGTTGGTGTTGTTAGTGTTGTTGGTGTTGTTGTTGTTGGTGTTGTTGGTGTTGTTGGTGTTGGTGTTGTTGGTGTTGATGTTGTTGGTGTTTTGCGGGTTGGTGTTGTTGGTGTTGTTGGTGGTGTTGGTGTTGGTGTTGGTATTATTGGTGTTGTTGTTGTTGGTGTTGGTGTTGTTGTTGTTGGTGTTTTGCGGGTTGGTTTTTTTGATGTTGTTGGTGGTGTTGGTCGTGTTGGTGTTCTTGTTGTTGGTGTTGTTGGGGTTGGTGTTGGTGGTGTTGGTGTTGTTGGTGTTGTTGTTGGTGTTGTTGTTGTCGTTGTTGGTGTTGTTGGTGTTGGTGTTGTTGTTGGTATTGTTGGTGTTGGTGGTGTTGGTGTTGGTGTTGTTGGTGTTGTTTTTGTTGTTGTTGATTTTGGTATTTTTGGTGTTGGTGTTGTTGGTGTTGTTGGTGTTGGTGTTGTTGTTGTTTTTAGTATTGTTGGTGTTAGTGTTGTTGGTGTTGCTGTTGTTGGTGTTTTTTGTATTGTTGGTGTTGTTGGTATTGCTGTTGTTGTTGTTTTGGGGTTTGTTGGTGTTGGTGTTGTTGGTATTGTTAGTGTTGTTGTTGTTGGTATTGTTGGTGTTGTTGTTTTTGGTATTGTTGGTGTTGGTGTTGTTGGTGTTGTTGGTGTTGTTGGTGTTAGTGTTGTTGGTGTTGATGGTGTTGTTGATGGGAATGATGTTCATTTTATTGTTGGAGTTGCTGTTGTTGTTGTTGCTGTTGTTATTGCTGCTGTTATTGCTATTGTTTTTGTTGTTGATGGTGATGGTGGTGGGGCTGATGTTCATTTTATAGTAGTAGTAGTTGTAGTAAAGTGTTGGTAGTAGTAGTAGTAGCAGTAGTAGTAGTAGTAGCAACAGTAGTAGTAGTATTAGTAGTAGCAGCAGCAGTACTAGTAGTATTAATAGTAGCAGCAGTAGTAGTAGTATTAGTAGTAGTAGTAGTAGTAGTAGTAGCATCAGCATTAGTAGTAGTAATAGTAGTAGTAGTAGCAGCAGCAGGAGCAGCAGTAGTAGTAGTAGTAGTAGTAGTAGTAGTAGTAGTAGTAGTAGTAATGTATTAGTAGTAGTAGTGGTATTAATAGTAGTAGAAGTATTAATACTAGTAGTAGTAGTAGTAGTAGTAGTAGTAGTAGTAGTAGTAGTAGTAGTACGGTGTTGGTGCTAATGCTGATCGAAATTTATGTGGTTGTGATTATATTATGTGCTGTTGCTTTTGTTGTTATTGATAGCTGGTACTAGTAGAGGAAGGGTGATACTTGTATTAGCTGGTATAGGTGGTGGTGGCGGTAACTAGTGGTAGATGGTAGTGGTAGATGGTAGTAGTAGGTGGTGGTGGAGACATGAGTGATAGATTGTAAGGGTGGTGGTGTTAGTAGTGATGGTTGTGAAGACACGAGTGGTAGAAGGTAAGTGTGGCGGTGGTGGTGAAGACACGAGTGCTAGATGGTAAGGTGGTGGTGGTGAAGAGGTTGGTGGTTGATGGTAAGTTTGTGAAGACATGAGTGGTAGATAGTAAGGTGGTGGTGGAGACACGAGTGGTAGGTGGTAAGGTGGTGATGGTGGAGACACGAGTGGTAGATGGTAAGGTGGTGGTGGTGGAGACACGAGTGGTAGATGGTAAGGTGGTGGTGGTGGAGATATGAGTGGTAGATGGTAAGGTGGTGGTGCTGAAGACATGAGTGGTAGGTGGTATGGTGGTGGAGACACGAGTGGTAGATTGTAAGGTGGTGGTGGTGAAGACATGAGTGGTAGATGGTAAGTTGGTGGTAGAGACACGAGTGGTAGATCGTAAGGTGGTGGTGGTGGTGGAGACACGAGTGGTAGATGGTAAGGTGGTGGTGGTGAAGACATGAGTGGTAGATGGTAAGGTGGTGGTGGTGAAGACATGAGTGGTAGATGGTAAGGTGGTGGTGGTGAAGACATGAGTGGTAGATGGTAAGGTGGTGGTGGTGAAGACATGAGTGGTAGGTGGTATGGTGGTGAAGACATGAGTGGTAGGTGGTATGGTGGTGGTGGTGAAGACATGAGTGGTAGGTGGTATGGTGGTGGTGGTGAAGACATGAGTGGTAGGTGGTATGGTGGTGGTGGTGAAGACATGAGTGGTAGGTGGTATGGTGGTGGTGGTGAAGACATGAGTGGTAGGTGGTATGGTGGTGGTGGTGAAGACATGAGTGGTAGGTGGTATGGTGGTGGTGGTGAAGACATGAGTGGTAGGTGGTAAGGTGGTGGTGGTGACGACATGAGTGGTAGATGGTAAGTTGGTAATGCTGGATGTAGTGGCGGTGGTGACGACATGAGGAGTAGATAATTATGACGGGAATACTGGTTATAATGGTTAGCATCGTGTTAAGACTACCATAATTATTTTTTCAAACTGTACTGGTTATGTTATTTTTAGTAATAATAGAGTTGTTGGTGGACGATAGTAGTAGTAGTAATAGTAGTAGTAGTAGTAGTAGTAGTAGTAGTAGTAGTAGTAGTAGTAGTTGTAGTAGTAGTAGTAATATCTACAGTAGTAGTATTAGTAGTAGTAGCAGAAGTAGCAGGAGCAACAGTAGTAGTAGTAGTAGTAGCAGTAGTAGTAGTAGTAGTAGTAGTAGTAGTAGTGGTAGTAGTAGTAGTAGTAGTAGTAGTAGTAGTAGTAGTAGTAGTAGTAGTAGCAACAGTAGTATCAGTAGTAGTAGTAGTAGTAGTAGTAGTAGTAGTAGTAGTAGTAGTAGTAGTATCAGTAGCAGTAGTAGTAGTATTAGTAGTAGTAGTAGTAGTAGTAGTAGTAGTAGTAGTAGTAATAATAGTAGTAGTAGTAGTAGTAGTAGTAGTAGTAGTAGTAGTAGTAGTAAGATGTGGTTGTTTGATGGAGATTTATAATGAAAGAGTTAGCTGCTGTAATGGCGATTATAGCATCAACATCTTGCTATTTTTGTTAATGTATTAAAATGATTAGGCGATAATGGTCATTGTTATATAATGAGGCTTTTGTGGTGTTGTTGTTGTTGGTGGTGGTGGTGTGATGATGGTGGGATTTTGGTTAGGCTGTTTCTCTTGCTTAGCAATAGTGTAAATGTGATTTTGTATACGAATTAAGTAAAACCTTAGCATCGCACGTTCTAGATGTCATTTAAGAAGGTAAGTATCAATTTGATGGATGCTTGGTTGTTATTTCTAGCAGGGTTAGTAACCTCGTATAGTCTCTTATTGGTGCTAATGGCATTGCTGTTTTGGTACCATACTAGAATAATTTGCTGCTAATATTTTGGGAAGCGTACATCGGAATATGATAACTCAAAATAACATAGAGATCTGATTGGTTCACTTAAAAAGGTTTTATAGTATATTACACATATATCTATTCAATTATCATGCGTAAAATATGTATTTCTCTCTATTCAAGTGTGTATGTACACGATAGCTTCAGACTTTCTCTGTTATAAGCAAAGTCAGCAGCTTTTGTTAATAAAATATCCATGAGTCACTGACTAATCATATATTGAAGTATTTGCGCATATTTTTGCTTAGATACTATTGTTACCCTTTTTGCCTACGCCAATTGTCTAAAGAGACTTTAAGCTGCAAATCACATTCACGATTGAAGGAAATTTGACTTCTAATATAATATACATACTCTACATTATGCAGTTAATAATTCTTTCTTTTTGTATCATAAACATTATCCAAACCATATATTGCTCCTGAAATAACCGAACACTCGCTAGAGACGTTACTAAAATCTAAAATAGAATATCTGTGTTTGAAATGTTTTGGAAAAGTTATCTGAAAACCATAAAAACAACAGAACATTACTTTCAAATAGAAAAGTGTGAAAATATAATGGTCAGAAGAGGAAAAATATTTCTTCTAAAAACGAATACATTTTACACCAATGTCACCTATATGTATGGTGTCTTGGTTCAAACCATAAAGTATTTAATACACAGCTATACATAAACCTGGAGGTAGAAATGTACCCGACTTATATATATATATATATATATATATATATATATATATATAATATGTTGAAAAGGTAACACACCAGAGAAAGAGATATACAGTCCGTTATCAATAAAAGAGGGAAACAAACCACCAGTGTATGGAATCTATAACCTATGAAAGGCAGACTATAGACACGATAATTAAAAATATAAATTAAAGCTTAAATAAATACCTCTATAACTATATAAAACAAGTACAAATCCAAAGAGACTAATCCAAAGATATGTTTCACCAATAATTTGTTGAAAGAAATGGGTTAGCCTCGGTTCATCAGCGTGTGTAAGGCTATACATTTCAGACAAGACTAAGAGAATTTTAAAATTGACTGTCCAGCTACACGTGGGAGAGAGAAGTCACAGCGTGTTTAAGGGCAGTCAACCAGTTGCCTCTGGGGGACGAACTGCTAGAAAGGGCAACCCAAAGCCACTCAGAGAAGTGTGCTCAACCAAACAAAGATAGGAAATACTGTTATTAGGAGCGAAATATCACGTTAAATTAACGGAGACATAGGCCCTCGCTATTCCCTGTAAATAATGTGCTCAAAGAAGAAGAGATCCTGAGCTCTTTAAAATACAATATGTTGAAAAGGTAACACACCTTTGAGCACATTATTTACAGGGAATAGCGAGGGCCTATGCCTCCGTTAATTTATCGTGATATATATATATATATATATTAATAAAAGGAATTCCAACTTTGTCTGATTTACTCCTTTTATTTACAATCCTTTAAAATTATAATGATATTATAATGGAATAGTAGGGTAGAATATTAAATGTTAAGTGTTAATTGAACAAGTACTTTCATGCTTTCGCAATCATCAGGTTCATATTCAGTGGTGACTGTCAAGTTTGCAATTTTCAACTGTAATGAGATGGGTAAATTCTGTGCCTTATATACAGAAAAAGGCGCTACAATATGCTAAGTTTTGCAAACTGTATTTCGACCAATCGGTGTGTAGTTTCACTAGATTACAAAAGCTGATTGGTTTAGGCGCCACGGTTGGTTGGGAATGTCTAACGACTTCTATTTGACTCTATCTAAAAAATCAATTGTTTTGCTATTTTTAGAAATGATCAAAATAGCATTTTCTAGGGTTTTTATGAAAAATCTTCAGTAATCATCACCATCAACATCACTTTTATCGCTAGAGCCCATTGGGATATAAAAGTTATCCGTTCTGTGCTTTCTTGTCCAGAACGAGCCTTCGAATTCGATAATGGTCTGTCTAGCCATAAGGATGATGTCAATCTCTTTATTAGTTATGTTTGAATTAGTGCAAGCTAGGGTTAATGCTTTGTTAAGCAGTGCCGGGGATACAGAAGCGTAGTAACCGTCAATGTCGATATAAAGAAACCTCATCCAGTCCTTATATATATAGTGGTAGAACACTGGAAGGTAATATCCGTAGTGGTAGAGTACTCAGTCCATGGGACGAGTTAGGTAGAAGTGGTTACACAACAGTTAGTTCACCATACCGAGAACAATTGTTTCACCTGAGGATCCGCTATGGTGAAACAGTTGTTCTCGGTATGGTGAACTAACTCTTGTGTAACCATTTATATATATATATATATTAAAGAGTTAAACAAGATTCAATGAGTATATCAAAGAATGAGTTTTACAGTAGATTGGAAGCACTCTACGTGAAAATAATTTTCCAGAGTTATTAATATTAAAATACAAATAGTAATCAGTAAAAACATCATAGATAGAATATTACCCACTCTTAAATTGAGATCTAATTTGAGCTTATGGGAAGATACAAATGAAGTCATAGAATGGTACACGAATATAGAAGATAAGAAAGGCAATAAATTCATCCAGATGGACATTACTAGCTACTATTCTTCCATAACACCTAACCTTCTAAATAAGGCTCTTTCATATGCTTATAAGCATACTGATATAACCACAGATGAAATAGATATAATACTAACAGCCAGAAGAACTATTATTAACAACGAATATTGGACTCGCTCAGATAGAGATAGAAACTTTGATATCACTATGGGGGAATCCGATTCCGCGCAAATCACAGATCTTCTGGGAATTTTCATATTAAATATGATAAATAGAAAACTGCTGGAGATTACCGGTGGTTTATATAGGGACGACATTTTATTTACCTTTGTGAAACACAACTATATAGAACTAAATAGAGTAAAGAAAAGTATAATAGAATTCTTTAAAATGTACGAGCTTAAGTTAAAAGTAGAAAATGGTACCAAAATAGTTAATTTCTCAGACGTTACCTTTAACTTAAACACTAGCTTCTATTACCCTTTTCATAAGCCCAATGAAAACTTAAACTATGTTAGTAACCATTCCAATCACCCTAAATCTGTAAAAAAAAGCTATAGTAAATAGTGTGCAAAAACGAATTAATAAAATGTCAGCCAATAAAGCTATATTAGATGAAAACGCTGAATACTACAGCAACGCGTTAAAAAGAGCAGGATATATGAATAATATAGAATATGTAGATAATAATAATCCAAGTATTAATCTTAATAAAAATAATAACATATATAAGAGAAACTCTAATAATTATAATTCAAACACCCATACGACAAATAAATCGAGGATAAGAACTAGAACTCAATCAGTCATATGGTTCGCCCCCCACCCCTGCTTCGGTCGCAGTTAAAACGCCAATTGCAAAATTATTCTTTAACGCTTTGGACACCTCTTTCCCTACTCAACATAAATACCATTCTATTTTTAATAGACATGCCATTAAATTCTCGTATTCTACAACTATGAATATGGCCCAAAACATTGCCAAATTAAACACTAAAATCCTAAAACAAAACCAGCATAATGATTCTAATAATAGAGTTAACATAAATGATACTAAACCAAAATGTAATTGTAGAAATAAAACTTATTGCCCTTTGCAAAATAATTGTCTAGATAGGAATTTGGTTTATAAATGCACCGTAAAAACTGATGACAACACATACAGCTACATAGGATCGACTTCTACTACATTTAAAGCCAGATTTGCGAACCATAAATGCTCATTCTCGAACTCCAAGAGGAAATCATCCACGTCTTTATCACAGCTTATATCGTCATAAAAAGAGAGGAATTTAAAATTCTTTGGACAAAACTTGGGAACTGTGGAGTTTACCGCAACTGTAGTATATCAAATAACTGTGCGCTCTGTATATATATATATATATATATATATATATATATATATATATATATATATATAAAGAATTAAAAAGAACAGAAAGATGCAGTAAAAGAGATTTATTCGGTTCTTACGTACGTTTCAATAGACATCAATTTGCCTAGATCTCGCTACATCTATAATATTATATATTTAGTAGACCATTCGATATCCAATGCACAATCGATCCCATATCATCAGAGATTATTGTAAGCTGACATTCCACTACACGGTACATAACACTGTGTCCTGGAAAACATTAATGCACTGGTGCATAACCAATTATATATATATATATATATATATATATATATATATATATATATATATATATATATATATATATATATATATATATATATATATATATATATATATATATATATATATATATATATATATATATATATATATATATATATATATATATATATATATATATATATATATATATGTGTGTGTGTGTGAAGGCGCATGGCTTAGTGGTTAAAGCATTGGGCTTGCAATCGAAGGGTCGTGAATTCAATTCTCGGACCGGGTCGTGTATTGTTTCCTTGAGCAAGACATGAGTACCGCCCAGCCAGTGGGATGGCGTTATCTTATGGCTAAAACAGCACGACGTGCTGTGGCCAGCGGCGCCGATTGGCGCACGACAGACTGGTCGGTCAAGGTGATATATATATATATATAGTTGTTATATAGTAAGGTGTATAATTGGTTGTGTCAAATGGTCCAATAACTTTTTGTTAGCAATATAAAGTTCTCCACGCTTTTGTATATCTCCAATTCCATTTATGGGATGATGTAAAACGGAATATTTGTATCAAAATAAAAATCCGAAGGCATGGTATAAATTTCCAAACATTTTACTCACGACACATGTTTCAGTAAGAGATAGATCGATCGTGTAGCCATGATCGATTATCACTGATCTCGTCAGGATAATGAGGGAGAAAATTATGATGTTCACTCACAGAGTTTAGTCCCACATGTGTCGTGATTAAAATGATTGGAAATTTATACCATGCCTTCGGATTTTTATTTTGATATATATATATATATATATATATATATATATATATATATATATATATATATATATATGGTGGCTGCCAACTCGTTTTCGAGTACGGCCACTACTTTATATCCATGTAGGAGAACCCCTACCGATGCGCTGAACGAGTGTGACTTTTTAGTCCAGCCAGCGACTTGAAAACTCTGGTACAAACACTACACTTGTGACAATTATTGACACATAGTGCTGGGCCCATGGTACCATGTGACGACAAGTGCAGAGAGATCTCCAGATATAAAGCAATGCCTGTGCCGTGAAGCTTTTATAGTGAGCAAAGGCACTGCACAAAGCCAGTCCCACTCTCTTAACCAAGATGATATTTACCAAAAAGAAGAACAAGTCAACATCATTGGATACCATCAGGGTTGCAGGTGTTATATCAGAGTTTTCCTTCTCTTAGAATTCTGCCTTGACAAAGGCTAAGGGGTCATCTCTCCCAGTGATTTTGGATGGCCATTGACTCTTAAGAGCTCCTTTGCCCTTCGACAGGTTTTGTTTTTAGTCCTGCAGGATGTCCAAAGTCACCCTCCTCACCAAGAAACCTTGGTGGGGTTGCCAGTTTAGTCGCCAACGACCCGACCATGAGACAGGTTGTACTGGGATACATGTTACCAGTAGCACCAAGTGGTGACCTGACATAATATATACATACATACATGTGACATATATACATATACATACATACATATACATATATACATACATACATATACATGCATATACATACATACATATGCATATATACATATGCATACATATACATACGTATACATACATATGCATACATATACATACATATACATACATATACATACATACATACACATATAGACATACATACATATACATACATATTCATACATACATATACACATATAAATACATAGATATACATACATACATATACATATATATATATATATATATATATATATATATATATATATATATATATATATATATACATGCATATACATACACATACATATAAATATATACATACATACACATACTGTACATATATACATACATTTCACTTAACACTCACATGCAAGACACTGGCAGTACACATTCTTCACTCTAGCAGAATTACATTAGAATTCCAAGAGAAAGCCTTAGGTAGAAATGCTAATTTTCTCCTGTGTCCACTTCCTCCCTTCTGATGAGGTTGTTATTGCTGATAACTCTACTTGTTAATTCACTGATACGAATATTCTGCTAGGATGTAGTTGTTACGTGTGTTGCTGTAACTGTTGTTGTTGTTGTTGTTATTGTTGTTAACGTTGTATGTGTTGTTGTTGCTACTCGTGGTATTGTGTTGTTATTGTTAATGTTTTTGTTTTTGTTGTTACTTGTGGTGTTGTTGCTGTTGTTTTTGTTGTTATTGTTATTGTTGTTATTGTTATTGTTGTTATTGTTTCTGTTGTTATTGTTGTTGCTGTTATTGTTGTTCCTACTTGTGGTGTTGTTCTATTGTTATTGTTGTTGTTGTTACTGGTGGTGTTGTTACTGTTGTTGCTGTTATTGTTGTTGTTACTCTTGTTGCTGTTGTTGTTGTTGTTATTATTACTGGAGGAGTTTTTAAATTGTTATTAAATCTTTTTTCAAGTTTTCTCAATTCCAATACTATGTCTGTGTTGTGCTGTTATTAATGGTGATGTTATTGTTACTGTTGTTGTTGTTGTTACTGTTGTTGTTGTTACTGTTGTTGTTGTTATTGTTATTGTTACTGTTGTTGTTGTTACTGTTGTTGTTATTACTGTTACCACTGTTGTTCTTATTATTGTTGTCAACGGTGATAGTGTGGTTATTGTAACTGTTGTGTTAATTTTGTTTGTGTTTTTATTGTAGATATTTCCATTCTTGCTTTTGTCGTTAATGTAGTTGCACTTGTTGTTGTTGTTGTTGTTGTGGTGGCGGTGGTTGTCACTGTTGATGTTCCTTTTATGGTTGTTGTTGTTGTTGTTGTTGTGGTGGCGGTGGTTGCCACTGTTGATGTTCCTTTTATGGTTGTTGTTGTTGTTGTTGTTGTGGTGGTGGCGGTGGTTGCCACTGTTGATGTTCCTTTTATGGTTGTTGTTGTTGTTGTTGTTGTTGTGGTGGCGGTGGTTGCCACTGTTGATGTTCCTTTTATGGTTGTTGTTGTTGTTGTTGTTGTTGTTGTTGTGGTGGCGGTGGTTGCCACTGTTGATGTTCCTTTTATGGTTGTTGTTGTTGTTGTTGTTGTTGTTGTTGTGGTGGCGGTGGTTGCCACTGTTGATGTTCCTTTTATGGTTGTTGTTGTTGTTGTTGTGGTGGCGGTGGTTGCCACTGTTGATGTTCCTTTTATGGTTGTTGTTGTTGTTGTTGTTGTGGCGGTGGTTGCCACTGTTGATGTACCTTTTATGGTTGTTGTTGTTGTTGTTGTTGTGGCGGTGGTTGCCACTGTTGATGTTTCTTTTATGGTTGTTGTTGTTGTTGTTGTTGTGGCGGTGGTTGCCACCGTTGATGTTCCTTTTATGGTTGTTGTTGTTGTTGTTGTGGCGGTGGTGGTTGTCACTGTTGATGTTCCTTTTATGGTTGTTTTTGTTGTTGTTGTGGCGGTGGTTGCCACTATTGATGTTCCTTTTATGGTTGTTGTTGTTGTGGCGGTGGTTGCCACTGTTGATGTTCCTTTTATGGTTGTTGTTGTTGTTGTTGTGGCGGTGGTTGCCACTATTGATGTTCCTTTTATGGTTGTTGTTGTTGTTGTGGCGGTGGTTGCCACTGTTGATGTTCCTTTTATTGTTGTTGTTGTTGTTGTTGTGGCGGTGGTTGTCACTGTTGATGTTCCTTTTATGGTTGTTGTTGTTGTTGTTGTGGCGGTGGTTGTCACTGTTGATGTTCCTTTTATGGTTGTTGTTGTTGTTGTTGTTGTGGCGGTGGTTGTCACTGTTGATGTTCCTTTTATGGTTGTTGTTGTTGTTGTTGTTGTGGCGGTGGTTGCCACTGTTGATGTTCCTTTTATGGTTGTTGTTGTTGTTGTTGTGGTGGTGGTTGTCTCTGTTGATGTTCCTTTTATGGTTGTTGTTGTTGTTGTGGCGGTGGTTGCCACTGTTGATGTTCCTTTTATGGTTGTTGTTGTTGTTGTTGTGGCGGTGGTTGCCACTGTTGATGTTCCTTTTATGGTTGTTGTTGTTGTTGTTGTGGCGGTGGTTGTCACTGTTGATGTTCCTTTTATGGTTCTTGTTGTTGTTGTTGTGGTGGTGGTTGTCACTGTTGATGTTCCTTTTATGGTTGTTGTTGTTGTTGTTGTTGTGGCGGTGGCGGTGGTTGCCACTGTTGATGTTCCTTTTATGGTTGTTGTTGTTGTTGTTGTTGTTGTGGTGGCGGTGGTTGCCACTGTTGATGTTCCTTTTATGGTTGTTGTTGTTGTTGTTGTTGTTGTTGTTGTGGTGGCGGTGGTTGCCACTGTTGATGTTCCTTTTATGGTTGTTGTTGTTGTTGTTGTGGCGGTGGTTGCCACTGTTGATGTTCCTTTTATGGTTGTTGTTGTTGTTGTTGTGGCGGTGGTTGTCACTGTTGATGTTCCTTTTATGGTTCTTGTTGTTGTTGTTGTGGTGGTGGTTGTCACTGTTGATGTTCCTTTTATGGTTGTTGTTGTTGTTGTTGTTGTGGCGGTGGCGGTGGTTGCCACTGTTGATGTTCCTTTTATGGTTGTTGTTGTTGTTGTTGTTGTTGTGGTGGCGGTGGTTGCCACTGTTGATGTTCCTTTTATGGTTGTTGTTGTTGTTGTTGTTGTTGTTGTTGTGGTGGCGGTGGTTGCCACTGTTGATGTTCCTTTTATGGTTGTTGTTGTTGTTGTTGTTGTTGTTGTTGTGGTGGCGGTGGTTGCCACTGTTGATGTTCCTTTTATGGTTGTTGTTGTTGTTGTTGTGGTGGCGGTGGTTGCCACTGTTGATGTTCCTTTTATGGTTGTTGTTGTTGTTGTTGTTGTGGCGGTGGTTGCCACTGTTGATGTACCTTTTATGGTTGTTGTTGTTGTTGTTGTTGTGGCGGTGGTTGCCACTGTTGATGTTTCTTTTATGGTTGTTGTTGTTGTTGTTGTTGTGGCGGTGGTTGCCACCGTTGATGTTCCTTTTATGGTTGTTGTTGTTGTTGTTGTGGCGGTGGTGGTTGTCACTGTTGATGTTCCTTTTATGGTTGTTTTTGTTGTTGTTGTGGCGGTGGTTGCCACTATTGATGTTCCTTTTATGGTTGTTGTTGTTGTGGCGGTGGTTGCCACTGTTGATGTTCCTTTTATGGTTGTTGTTGTTGTTGTTGTGGCGGTGGTTGCCACTATTGATGTTCCTTTTATGGTTGTTGTTGTTGTTGTGGCGGTGGTTGCCACTGTTGATGTTCCTTTTATTGTTGTTGTTGTTGTTGTTGTGGCGGTGGTTGTCACTGTTGATGTTCCTTTTATGGTTGTTGTTGTTGTTGTTGTGGCGGTGGTTGTCACTGTTGATGTTCCTTTTATGGTTGTTGTTGTTGTTGTTGTTGTGGCGGTGGTTGTCACTGTTGATGTTCCTTTTATGGTTGTTGTTGTTGTTGTTGTTGTGGCGGTGGTTGCCACTGTTGATGTTCCTTTTATGGTTGTTGTTGTTGTTGTTGTGGTGGTGGTTGTCTCTGTTGATGTTCCTTTTATGGTTGTTGTTGTTGTTGTGGCGGTGGTTGCCACTGTTGATGTTCCTTTTATGGTTGTTGTTGTTGTTGTTGTGGCGGTGGTTGCCACTGTTGATGTTCCTTTTATGGTTGTTGTTGTTGTTGTTGTGGCGGTGGTTGTCACTGTTGATGTTCCTTTTATGGTTCTTGTTGTTGTTGTTGTGGTGGTGGTTGTCACTGTTGATGTTCCTTTTATGGTTGTTGTTGTTGTTGTTGTTGTGGCGGTGGCGGTGGTTGCCACTGTTGATGTTCCTTTTATGGTTGTTGTTGTTGTTGTTGTTGTTGTGGTGGCGGTGGTTGCCACTGTTGATGTTCCTTTTATGGTTGTTGTTGTTGTTGTTGTTGTTGTTGTTGTGGTGGCGGTGGTTGCCACTGTTGATGTTCCTTTTATGGTTGTTGTTGTTGTTGTTGTTGTTGTTGTTGTGGTGGCGGTGGTTGCCACTGTTGATGTTCCTTTTATGGTTGTTGTTGTTGTTGTTGTGGTGGCGGTGGTTGCCACTGTTGATGTTCCTTTTATGGTTGTTGTTGTTGTTGTTGTTGTGGCGGTGGTTGCCACTGTTGATGTACCTTTTATGGTTGTTGTTGTTGTTGTTGTTGTGGCGGTGGTTGCCACTGTTGATGTTTCTTTTATGGTTGTTGTTGTTGTTGTTGTTGTGGCGGTGGTTGCCACCGTTGATGTTCCTTTTATGGTTGTTGTTGTTGTTGTTGTGGCGGTGGTGGTTGTCACTGTTGATGTTCCTTTTATGGTTGTTTTTGTTGTTGTTGTGGCGGTGGTTGCCACTATTGATGTTCCTTTTATGGTTGTTGTTGTTGTGGCGGTGGTTGCCACTGTTGATGTTCCTTTTATGGTTGTTGTTGTTGTTGTTGTGGCGGTGGTTGCCACTATTGATGTTCCTTTTATGGTTGTTGTTGTTGTTGTGGCGGTGGTTGCCACTGTTGATGTTCCTTTTATTGTTGTTGTTGTTGTTGTTGTGGCGGTGGTTGTCACTGTTGATGTTCCTTTTATGGTTGTTGTTGTTGTTGTTGTGGCGGTGGTTGTCACTGTTGATGTTCCTTTTATGGTTGTTGTTGTTGTTGTTGTTGTGGCGGTGGTTGTCACTGTTGATGTTCCTTTTATGGTTGTTGTTGTTGTTGTTGTGGCGGTGGTTGTCACTGTTGATGTTCCTTTTATGGTTGTTGTTGTTGTTGTGGCGGTGGTTGCCACTGTTGATGTTCCTTTCATGGTTTTTGTTGTTGTTGTTGTGGCGGTGGTTGCCACTGTTGATGTTCCTTTTATGGTTGTTGTTGTTGTTGTTGTGGCGGTGGTTGCAACTGTTGATGTTCCTTTTGTGGTTGTTGTTGTGGCGGTGGTTGTCACTGTTGATGTTCCTTTTATGGTTTTTGTTGTTGTTGTTGTGGCGGTGGTTGCCACTGTTGATGTTCCTTTTATGGTTGTTGTTGTTGTTGTTGTGGCGGTGGTTGTCTCTGTTTATGTTCCTTTTATTGTTGTTGTTGTTGTTGTTGTGGCGGTGGTTCCCATTGGTGATGTTCCTTTTATGGTTGTTGTTGTAGTTGTTGTGGCAGTGGTTGCCACTGTTGATGTTCCTTTTATGGTTGTTGTTGTTGTTGTTGTTGTGGCGGTGGTTGCCACTGTTGATGTTCCTTTTATGGTTGTTGTTGTTGTTGTTGTGGTGGTGGTTGTCTCTGTTGATGTTCCTTTTATGGTTGTTGTTGTTGTTGTGGCGGTGGTTGCCACTGTTGATGTTCCTTTTATGGTTGTTGTTGTTGTTGTTGTGGCGGTGGTTGCCACTGTTGATGTTCCTTTTATGGTTGTTGTTGTTGTTGTTGTGGCGGTGGTTGTCACTGTTGATGTTCCTTTTATGGTTCTTGTTGTTGTTGTTGTGGTGGTGGTTGTCACTGTTGATGTTCCTTTTATGGTTGTTGTTGTTGTTGTTGTTGTGGCGGTGGCGGTGGTTGCCACTGTTGATGTTCCTTTTATGGTTGTTGTTGTTGTTGTTGTTGTTGTGGTGGCGGTGGTTGCCACTGTTGATGTTCCTTTTATGGTTGTTGTTGTTGTTGTTGTTGTTGTTGTTGTGGTGGCGGTGGTTGCCACTGTTGATGTTCCTTTTATGGTTGTTGTTGTTGTTGTTGTTGTTGTTGTTGTGGTGGCGGTGGTTGCCACTGTTGATGTTCCTTTTATGGTTGTTGTTGTTGTTGTTGTGGTGGCGGTGGTTGCCACTGTTGATGTTCCTTTTATGGTTGTTGTTGTTGTTGTTGTTGTGGCGGTGGTTGCCACTGTTGATGTACCTTTTATGGTTGTTGTTGTTGTTGTTGTTGTGGCGGTGGTTGCCACTGTTGATGTTTCTTTTATGGTTGTTGTTGTTGTTGTTGTTGTGGCGGTGGTTGCCACCGTTGATGTTCCTTTTATGGTTGTTGTTGTTGTTGTTGTGGCGGTGGTGGTTGTCACTGTTGATGTTCCTTTTATGGTTGTTTTTGTTGTTGTTGTGGCGGTGGTTGCCACTATTGATGTTCCTTTTATGGTTGTTGTTGTTGTGGCGGTGGTTGCCACTGTTGATGTTCCTTTTATGGTTGTTGTTGTTGTTGTTGTGGCGGTGGTTGCCACTATTGATGTTCCTTTTATGGTTGTTGTTGTTGTTGTGGCGGTGGTTGCCACTGTTGATGTTCCTTTTATTGTTGTTGTTGTTGTTGTTGTGGCGGTGGTTGTCACTGTTGATGTTCCTTTTATGGTTGTTGTTGTTGTTGTTGTGGCGGTGGTTGTCACTGTTGATGTTCCTTTTATGGTTGTTGTTGTTGTTGTTGTTGTGGCGGTGGTTGTCACTGTTGATGTTCCTTTTATGGTTGTTGTTGTTGTTGTTGTGGCGGTGGTTGTCACTGTTGATGTTCCTTTTATGGTTGTTGTTGTTGTTGTGGCGGTGGTTGCCACTGTTGATGTTCCTTTCATGGTTTTTGTTGTTGTTGTTGTGGCGGTGGTTGCCACTGTTGATGTTCCTTTTATGGTTGTTGTTGTTGTTGTTGTGGCGGTGGTTGCAACTGTTGATGTTCCTTTTGTGGTTGTTGTTGTGGCGGTGGTTGTCACTGTTGATGTTCCTTTTATGGTTTTTGTTGTTGTTGTTGTGGCGGTGGTTGCCACTGTTGATGTTCCTTTTATGGTTGTTGTTGTTGTTGTTGTGGCGGTGGTTGTCTCTGTTTATGTTCCTTTTATTGTTGTTGTTGTTGTTGTTGTGGCGGTGGTTCCCATTGGTGATGTTCCTTTTATGGTTGTTGTTGTAGTTGTTGTGGCAGTGGTTGCCACTGTTGATGTTCCTTTTGTGGTTGTTGTTGTTGTTGTTGTGGCGTTGGTTGTCACTGTTGATGTTCCTTTTATGGTTGTTGTTGTTGTTGTTGTGGCGGTGGTTGTCACTATTGATGTTCCTTTTATGGTTGTTGTTGTTGTTGTGGCGGTGGTTGCCACTGTTGATGTTCCTTTTATGGTTGTTGTTGTTGTTGTTGTGGCGGTGGTTGCCACTGTTGATGTTCCTTTTATGGTTGTTGTTGTTGTTGTTGTGGCGGTGGGTGTCTCTGTTGATGTTCCTTTTATGGTTGTTGTTGTTGTTGTGGCGGTGGTTGTCACTGTTGATGTTCCTTTTATGGTTGTTGTTGTTGTTGTTGTGGCGGTGGGTGTCTCTGTTGATGTTCCTTTTATGGTTGTTGTTGTTGTTGTTGTGGCGTTGGTTGTCACTGTTGATGTTCCTTTTATGGTTGTTGTTGTTGTTGTTGTGGCGGTGGGTGTCTCTGTTGATGTTCCTTTTATGGTTGTTGTTGTTGTTGTGGCGGTGGTTGCCACTGTTGATGTTCCTTTTATGGTTGTTGTTGTTGTTGTTGTGGCGGTGGTTGCCACTGTTGATGTTCCTTTTATGGTTGTTGTTGTTGTTGTTGTTGTGGCGGTGGTTGCCACTGTTGATGTTCCTTTTATGGTTGTTGTTGTTGTTGTTGTGGTGGTGGTTGTCTCTGTTGATGTTCCTTTTATGGTTGTTGTTGTTGTTGTGGCGGTGGTTGCCACTGTTGATGTTCCTTTTATGGTTGTTGTTGTTGTTGTTGTGGCGGTGGTTGCCACTGTTGATGTTCCTTTTATGGTTGTTGTTGTTGTTGTTGTGGCGGTGGTTGTCACTGTTGATGTTCCTTTTATGGTTCTTGTTGTTGTTGTTGTGGTGGTGGTTGTCACTGTTGATGTTCCTTTTATGGTTGTTGTTGTTGTTGTTGTTGTGGCGGTGGTTGTCACTGTTGATGTTCCTTTTATGGTTGTTGTTGTTGTTGTTGTGGCGGTGGTTGCCACTGTTGATGTTCCTTTTATGGTTGTTGTTGTTGTTGTTGTTGTTGTGGCGGTGGTTGTCACTGTTGATGTTCCTGTTATGGTTGTTGTTGTTGTTGTTGTGGCAGTGGTTGCCACTGTTGATGTTGCTTTTATGGTTGTTGTTGTTGTTGTTGTTGTTGTTGTGGCGGTGGTTGTCACTGTTGATGTTCCTTTTATGGTTGTTGTTGTTGTTGTTGTGGCGGTGGTTGCCACTGTTGATGTTCCTTTTATGGTTGTTGTTGTTGTTGTTGTGGCGGTGGTTGCCACTGTTGATGTTCCTTTTATGGTTGTTGTTGTTGTTGTTGTGGCGGTGGTTGCCACTATTGATGTTCCTTTTATGGTTGTTGTTGTTGTGGCGGTGGTTGCCACTGTTGATGTTCCTTTTATGGTTGTTGTTGTTGTTGTTGTTGTGGCGGTGGTTGCCACTGTTGATGTTCCTTTTATGGTTGTTGTTGTTGTTGTTGTGGCGGTGGTTGCCACTATTGATGTTCCTTTTATGGTTGTTGTTGTTGTTGTTGTGGCGGTGGTTGCCACTGTTGATGTTCCTTTTATGGTTGTTGTTGTTGCTGTTGTGGCGGTGGTTGCCACTGTTGATGTTCCTTTTATGGTTGTTGTTGTTGTTGTTGTTGTGGCGGTGGTTGTCACTGTTGATGTTCCTTTTATGGTTGTTGTTGTTGTTGTTGTGGCGGTGGTTGTCACTGTTGATGTTCCTTTTATGGTTGTTGTTGTTGTGGCGGTGGTTGCCACTGTTGATGTTCCTTTTATGGTTGTTGTTGTTGTTGTTGTGGCGGTGGTTGCCACTGTTGATGTTCCTTTTATGGTTGTTGTTGTTGTTGTTGTTGTGGCGGTGGTTGTCACTGTTGATGTTCCTTTTATGGTTTTTGTTGACGTTGTTGTGGCGGTGGTTGCCACTGTTGATGTTCCTTTTATGGTTGTTGTTGTTGTTGTTGTGGCGGTGGTTGTCACTGTTGATGTTCCGTTTATGGTTTTTGTTGTTGTTGTTGTTGTGGTTGCCACTGTTGATGTTCCTTTTATGGTTGCTGTTGTTGTTGTTGTGGCGGTGGGTGTCTCTGTTTATGTTCCTTTTATTGTTGTTGTTGTTGTTGTTGTGGCGGTGGTTCCCACTGTTGATGTTCCGTTTATGGTTTTTGTTGTCGTTGTTGTGGCGGTGGTTCCCACTGTTGATGTTCCGTTTATGGTTTTTGTTGTTGTTGTTGTGGTGGTTGCCACTGTTGATGTTCCTTTTATGGTTGTTGTTGTTGTTGTTGTTGTGGCGGTGGTTGTCACTGTTGATGTTCCGTTTATGGTTTTTGTTGTTGTTGTTGTGGTGGTTGCCACTGTTGATGTTCCTTTTATGGTTGTTGTTGTTGTTGTTGTGGCGGTGGTTGTCACTGTTGATGTTCCTTTTATGGTTGTTGTTGTTGTTGTTGTTTTTGTGGCGGTGGTTGCCACTGTTGATGTTCCTTTTATGGTTGTTGTTGTTGTTGTTGTTGTGGCGGTGGTTGCCACTGTTGATGTTCCTTTTATGGTTGTTGTTGTTGTTGTTGTTGTGGCGCTGGTTTTCACTGTTGATGTTCCTTTTATGGTTGTTGTTGTTGTTGTTGTGGCGGTGGTTGCCACTGTTGATGTTCCTTTTATGGTTGTTGTTGTTGTTGTTGTGGCGGTGGTTGCCACTGTTGATCTTCCTTTTATGGTTGTTGTTGTTGTTGTTGTGGCGGTGGTTGCCACTATTGATGTTCCTTTTATGGTTGTTGTTGTTGTGGTGGTGGTGGTTGTCACTGTTGATGTTCCTTTTATGGTTGTTGTTGTTGTTGTTGTGACGGTGGTTGCCACTGTTGATGTTCCTTTTATGGTTGTTGTTGTTGTTGTTGTGGCGGTGGTTGCCACTGTTGATGTTCCTTTTATGGTTGTTGTTGTTGTTGTTGTGGCGGTGGTTGTTACTGTTGATGTTCCTTTTATGGTTGTTGTTGTTGTTGTGGTGGCGGTGGTTGTCACTGTTGATGTTCCTTTTATGGTTGTTGTTGTTGTTGTTGTGGCGGTGGTTGCCACTGTTGATGTTCCTTTTATGGTTGTTGTTGTTGTGGCGGTGGTTGCCACTGTTGATGTTCCTTTTATGGTTGTTGTTGTTGCTGTTGTGGCGGTGGTTGCCACTATTGATGTTCCTTTTATGGTTGTTGTTGTTGTTGTTGTTGTGGCGGTGGTTGTCACTGTTGATGTTCCTTTTATGGTTGTTGTTGTTGTTGTTGTGGCGGTGGTTGCCACTATTGATGTTCCTTTTATGGTTGTTGTTGTTGTTGTTGTTGTGGCGGTGGTTGCCACTGTTGATGTTCCTTTTATGGTTGTTGTTGTTGTTGTTGTTGTGGCGGTGGTTGTCACTGTTGATGTTCCTTTTATGGTTGTTGTTGTTGTTGTTGTTGTGGCGGTGGTTGCCACTGTTGATGTTACTTTTATGGTTGTTGTTGTTGTTGTTGTTGT
Source organism: Eledone cirrhosa (assembly GCA_964016885.1). Taxonomy (NCBI): domain Eukaryota; kingdom Metazoa; phylum Mollusca; class Cephalopoda; order Octopoda; family Eledonidae; genus Eledone; species Eledone cirrhosa. Next base: position 24,052,409 of record OZ024740.1, read on the forward strand.
GGCGGTGGGTGTCTCTGTTGATGTTCCTTTTATGGTTGTTGTTGTTGTTGTTGTTGTGGCGGTGGTTGCCACTGTTGATGTTACTTTTATGGTTGCTGTTGTTGTTGTTGTTGTGGCGGTGGTTGTCACTGTTGATGTTCCTTTTATGGTTGTTGTTGTTGTTGTTGTGGCGGTGGGTGTCTCTGTTGATGTTCCTTTTATGGTTGTTGTTGTTGTTGTTGTGGCGGTGGGTGTCTCTGTTGATGTTCCTTTTATGGTTGTTGTTGTTGTTGTTTTTGTGGCGGTGGTTGCCACTGTTGATGGTACTTTTATGGTTGTTGTTGTTGTTGTTGTTGTGGCGGTGGGTGTCTCTGTTGATGTTCCTTTTATGGTTGTTGTTGTTGTTGTTGTTGTGGCGGTGGTTGCCACTGTTGATGTTACTTTTATGGTTGTTGTTGTTGTTGTTGTTGTGGCGGTGGGTGTCTCTGTTGATGTTCCTTTTATGGTTGTTGTTGTTGTTGTTGTTGTGGCGGTGGTTGCCACTGTTGATGTTACTTTTATGGTTGTTGTTGTTGTTGTTGTGGCGGTGGGTGTCTCTGTTGATGTTCCTTTTATGGTTGTTGTTGTTGTTGTTGTGGCGGTGGGTGTCTCTGTTGATGTTCCTTTTATGGTTGTTGCTGTTGTTGTTTTTGTGGCGGTGGTTGCCACTGTTGATGTTACTTTTATGGTTGTTGTTGTTGTTGTTGTTGTGGCGGTGGGTGTCTCTGTTGATGTTCCTTTTATGGTTGTTGTTGTTGTTGTTGTTGTGGCGGTGGTTGCCACTGTTGATGTTACTTTTATGGTTGTTGTTGTTGTTGTTGTTGTGGCGGTGGTTGCCACTGTTGATGTTCCTTTTATGGTTGTTGTTGTTGTTGTTTTTGTGGCGGTAGTTGCCACTGTTGATGTTCCTTTTATGGTTGTTGTTGTTGTTGTTGTGGCGGTGGTTGCCACTGTTGATGTTCCTTTTATGGTTGTTGTTGTTGTTGTTGTTGTGGCGGTGGTTGCCACTGTTGATGTTCCTTTTATGGTTGTTGTTGTTGTTGTTGTGGCGGTGGGTGTCTCTGTTGATGTTCCTTTTATGGTTGTTGTTGTTGTTGTTGTGGCGGTGGGTGTCTCTGTTGATGTTCCTTTTATGGTTGTTGTTGTTGTTGTGGCGGTGGTTGCCACTGTTGATGTTCCTTTTATGGTTGTTGTTGTTGTTGTTGTGGCGGTGGTTGACACTGTTGATGTTCCTTTTATGGTTGTTGCTGTTGTTGTTGTGGCGGTGGTTGCCACTGTTGATGTTCCTTTTATGGTTGTTGTTGTTGTTGTGGTGGTGGTGGTTGTCACTGTTGATGTTCCTTTTATGGTTGTTGTTGTTGTTGTGGTGGTGGTGGTTGCCACTGTTGATGTTCCTTTTATGGTTGTTGTTGTTGTTGTTTTTGTGGCGGTAGTTGCCACTGTTGATGTTCCTTTTATGGTTGTTGTTGTTGTTGTTGTGGCGGTGGTTGACACTGTTGATGTTCCTTTTATGGTTGTTGTTGTTGTTGTTTTTGTGGCGGTAGTTGCCACTGTTGATGTTCCTTTTATGGTTGTTGTTGTTGTTGTTGTGGCGGTGGTTGACACTGTTGATGTTCCTTTTATGGTTGTTGCTGTTGTTGTTGTGGCGGTGGTTGCCACTGTTGATGTTCCTTTTATGGTTGTTGTTGTTGTTGTGGTTGTGGTGGTTGTCACTGTTGATGTTCCTTTTATGGTTGTTGTTGTTGTTGTGGTGGTGGTGGTTGCCACTGTTGATGTTCCTTTTATGGTTGTTGTTGTTGTTGTGGCGGTGGTTGCCACTGTTGATGTTCCTTTTATGGTTGTTGCTGTTGTTGTTGTGGCGGTGGTTGCCACTGTTGATGTTCCTTTTATGGTTGTTGTTGTTGTTGTGGTGGTGGTGGTTGTCACTGTTGATGTTCCTTTTATGGTTGTTGTTGTTGTTGTGGCGGTGGTTGTCACTGTTGATGTTCCTTTTATGGTTGTTGTTGTTGTTGTTGTGGTGGTGGTTGTCTCTGTTGATGTTCCTTTTATGGTTGTTGTTGTTGTTGTTGTGGCGGTGGTTGCCACTGTTGATGTTCCTTTTATGGTTGTTGTTGTTGTTGTTGTGGCGGTGGTTGCCACTGTTGATGTTCCTTTTATGGTTGTTGTTGTTGTTGTTGTGGCGGTGGTTGCCACTGTTGATGTTCCTTTTATGGTTGTTGTTGTTGTTGTTGTGGCGGTGGTTGCCACTGTTGATGTTCCTTTTATGGTTGTTGTTGTTGTTGTTGTGGCGGTGGTTGCCACTATTGATGTTCCTTTTATGGTTGTTGTTGTTGTTGTTGTGGCGGTGGTTGCCACTGTTGATGTTCCTTTTATGGTTGTTGTTGTTGTTGTTGTGGCGGTGGTTGCCACTGTTGATGTTCCTTTTATGGTTGTTGTTGTTGTTGTTGTGGCGGTGGTTGCCACTGTTGATGTTCCTTTTATGGTTGTTGTTGTTGTTGTTGTGGCGGTGGTTGTCACTGTTGATGTTCCTTTTATGGTTGTTGTTGTTGTTGTTGTGGCGGTGGTTGCCACTGTTGATGTTCCTTTTATGGTTGTTGTTGTTGTTGTTGTGGCGGTGGTTGCCACTGTTGATGTTCCTTTTATGGTTGTTGTTGTTGTTGTTGTTGTGGCGGTGGTTGTCACTGTTGATGTTCCTTTTATGGTTGTTGTTGTTGTTGTTGTGCCGGTGGTTGTCACTGTTGATGTTCCGTTTATGGTTTTTGTTGTTGTTGTTGTTGTGGTTGCCACTGTTGATGTTCCTTTTATGGTTGTTGTTGTTGTTGTTGTGGCGGTGGGTGTCTCTGTTTATGTTCCTTTTATTGTTGTTGTTGTTGTTGTTGTGGCGGTGGTTCCCACTGTTGATGTTCCGTTTATGGTTTTTGTTGTTGTTGTTGTGGCGGTGGTTGTCACTGTTGATGTTCCGTTTATGGTTTTTGTTGTTGTTGTTGTGGTGGTTGCCACTGTTGATGTTCCTTTTATGGTTGTTGTTGTTGTTGTTGTGGCGGTGGTTGTCACTGTTGATGTTCCGTTTATGGTTTTTGTTGTTGTTGTTGTGGTGGTTGCCACTCTTGATGTTCCTTTTATGGTTGTTGTTGTTGTTGTTGTGGCGGTGGTTGCCACTGTTGATGTTCCTTTTATGGTTGTTGTTGTTGTTGTTGTGGCGGTGGTTGCCACTATTGATTTTCCTTTTATGGTTGTTGTTGTTGTTGTGGCGGTGGTTGCCACTGTTGATGTTCCTTTTATGGTTGTTGTTGTTGTTGTCGTGGCGGTGGTTGCCACTGTTGATGTTCCTTTTATGGTTGTTGTTGTTGTTGTTGTGGCGGTGGTTGCCACTATTGATGTTCCTTTTATGGTTGTTGTTGTTGTGGCGGTGGTTGCCACTGTTGATGTTCCTTTTATGGTTGTTGTTGTTGTTGTTGTGGCGGTGGTTGCCACTGTTGATGTTCCTTTTATGGTTGTTGTTGTTGTTGTTGTGGCGGTGGTTGCCACTGTTGATGTTCCATTTATGGTTGTTGTTGTTGTTGTTGTGGCGGTGGTTGTCACTGTTGATGTTCCTTTTATGGTTGTTGTTGTTGTTGTTGTGGCGGTGGTTGCCACTGTTGATGTTCCTTTTATGGTTGTTGTTGTTGTTGTTGTGGCGGTGGTTGCCACTGTTGATGTTCCTTTTATGGTTGTTGTTGTTGTTGTTGTGGCGGTGGTTGTCACAGTTGATGTTCCTTTTATGGTTGTTGTTGTTGTTGTTGTGCCGGTGGTTGTCACTGTTGATGTTCCGTTTATGGTTTTTGTTGTTGTTGTTGTTGTGGTTGCCACTGTTGATGTTCCTTTTATGGTTGTTGTTGTTGTTGTTGTGGCGGTGGGTGTCTCTGTTTATGTTCCTTTTATTGTTGTTGTTGTTGTTGTTGTGGCGGTGGTTCCCACTGTTGATGTTCCGTTTATGGTTTTTGTTGTTGTTGTTGTGGCGGTGGTTGTCACTGTTGATGTTCCGTTTATGGTTTTTGTTGTTGTTGTTGTGGTGGTTGCCACTGTTGATGTTCCTTTTATGGTTGTTGTTGTTGTTGTTGTTGTGGCGGTGGTTGCCACTGTTGATGTTCCTTTTATGGTTGTTGTTGTTGTTGTTGTGGTGGTTGCCACTGTTGATGTTCCTTTTATGGTTGTTGTTGTTGTTGTTGTGGCGGTGGTTGCCACTGTTGATGTTCCTTTTATGGTTGTTGTTGTTGTTGTTGTGGCGGTGGTTGCCACTGTTGATGTTCCGTTTATGGTTTTTGTTGTTGTTGTTGTGGTGGTTGCCACTGTTGATGTTCCTTTTATGGTTGTTGTTGTTGTTGTTGTGGCGGTGGTTGTCACTGTTGATGTTCCGTTTATGGTTTTTGTTGTTGTTGTTGTGGTGGTTGCCACTGTTGATGTTCCTTTTATGGTTGTTGTTGTTGTTGTTGTTGTGGCGGTGGTTGTCACTGTTGATGTTCCTTTTATGGTTGTTGTTGTTGTTGTTGTTGTGGCGGTGGTTGCCACTGTTGATGTTCCTTTTATGGTTGTTGTTGTTGTTGTTGTGGCGGTGGTTGCCACTGTTGATGTTCCTTTTATGGTTGTTGTTGTTGTTGTTGTTGTGGCGGTGGTTGTCACTGTTGATGTTCCTTTTATGGTTGTTGTTGTTGTTGTTGTGGCGGTGGTTGCCACTGTTGATGTTCCTTTTATGGTTGTTGTTGTTGTTGTTGTTGTGGCGGTGGTTGCCACTGTTGATGTTCCTTTTATGGTTGTTGTTGTTGTTGTTGTGGCGGTGGTTGTCACTGTTGATGTTCCTTTTATGGTTGTTGTTGTTGTTGTTGTGGCGGTGGTTGTCACTGTTGATGTTCCTTTTATGGTTGTTGTTGTTGTTGTTGTGGCGGTGGTTGTCACTGTTGATGTTCCTTTAATGGTTGTTGTTGTTGTTGTTGTGGCGGTGGTTGTCACTGTTGATGTTCCTTTTATGGTTGTTGTTGTTGTTGTTGTGGCGGTGGTTGAAACTGTTGATGTTCCTTTTATGGTTGTTGTTGTTGTTGTGGCGGTGTATGCCACTGTTGATGTTCCTTTCATGGTTTTTGTTGTTGTTGTTGTGGCGGTGGTTGCCACTGTTGATGTTCCTTTTATGGTTGTTGTTGTTGTTGTTGTTGTGGCGGTGGTTGCCACTGTTGATGTTCCTTTTATGGTTGTTGTTGTTGTTGTGGCGGTGGTTGTCACTGTTGATGTTCCTTTAATGGTTGTTGTTGTTGTTGTTGTGGCGGTGGTTGTCACTGTTGATGTTCCTTTAATGGTTGTTGTTGTTGTTGTTGTGGCGGTGGTTGTCACTGTTGATGTTCCTTTTATGGTTGTTGTTGTTGTTGTTGTGGCGGTGGTTGTCACTGTTGATGTTCCTTTTATGGTTTTTGTTGTTGTTGTTGTGGTGGTGGTTGCCACTGTTGATGTTCCTTTTATGGTTGTTGTTGTTGTTGTTGTTGTGGCGGTGGTTGCCACTGTTGATGTTCCTTTTATGGTTGTTGTTGTTGTTGTTGTTGTGGCGGTGGTTGCCACTGTTGATGTTCCTTTTATGGTTGTTGTTGTTGTTGTTGTTGTGGCGGTGGTTGTCACTGTTGATGTTCCTTTTATGGTTGTTGTTGTTATTGTTGTTGTGGCGGTGGTTGCCACTGTTGATGTTCCTTTTATGGTTGTTATTGTTGTTGTTGTGGCGGTGGTTCCCACTATTGATGTAACTTTTATGGTTGTTGTTGTTGTTGTTGTTGTGGCGGTGGTTGCCACTGTTGATGTTCCTTTTATGGTTGCTGTTGTTGTTGTTGTGGCGGTGGTTGCCACTGTTGATGTTCCTTTTATGGTTGTTGTTGTTGTTGTTGTGGCGGTGGTTGCCACTGTTGATGTTCCTTTTATGGTTGTTATTGTTGTTGTGGTGGCGGTGGTTGCCACTGTTGATGTTCCTTTTATGGTTGTTGTTGTTGTTGTTGTTGTGGCGGTGGTTGCCACTGTTGATGTTCCTTTTATGGTTGCTGTTGTTGTTGTTGTGGCGGTGGTTGCCACTGTTGATGTTCCTTTTATGGTTGTTGTTGTTGTTGTTGTGGCGGTGGTTGCCACTGTTGATGTTCCTTTTATGGTTGTTGTTGTTGTTGTTGTGGCGGTGGTTGTCACTGTTGATGTTCCTTTTATGGTTGTTGTTGTTGTTGTTGTTGAGGCGGTGCTTGCCACTATTGATGTTCCTTTTATGGTTGTTGTTGTTGTTGTTGTTGTGGCGGTGGTTGCCACTGTTGATGTTCCTTTTATGGCTGTTGTTGTTGTTGTGGCGGTGGTTGTCACTATTGATGTTCCTTTTATGGTTGTTGTTGTTGTTGTTGTTGAGGCGGTGCTTGCCACTATTGATGTTCCTTTTATGGTTGTTGTTGTTGTTGTTGTGGCGGTGGTTGCCACTGTTGATGTTCCTTTTATGGTTGTTGTTGTTGTTGTTGTTGTGGCGGTGGTTGCCACTGTTGATGTTCCTTTTATGGTTGTTGTTGTTGTTGTTGTGGCGGTGGTTGCCACTGTTGATGTTCCTTTTATGGTTGTTGTTGTTGTTGTTGTGGCGGTGGTTGCCACTATTGATGTTCTTTTTATGGTTGTTGTTGTTGTTGTTGTGGCGGTGGTTGCCACTGTTGATGTTCCTTTTATGGTTGTTGTTGTTGTTGTTGTTGTGGCGGTGGTTGTCACTGTTGATGTTCCTTTTATGGTTGTTGTTGTTGTTGTTGTGGCGGTGGTTGTCACTGTTGATGTTCCTTTTATGGTTGTTGTTGTTGTTGTTGTGGCGGTGGTTGCCACTGTTGATGTTCCTTTTATGGTTGTTGTTGTTGTTGTTGTGGCGGTGGTTGCCACTGTTGATGTTCCTTTTATGGTTGTTGTTGTTGTTGTGGCGGTGGATGCCACTGTTGATGTTCCTTTCATGGTTTTTGTTGTTGTTGTTGTGGCGGTGGTTGCCACTGTTGATGTTCCTTTTATGGTTGTTGTTGTTGTTGTTGTTGTGGCGGTGGTTGCCACTGTTGATGTTCCTTTTATGGTTGTTGTTGTTGTTGTTGTTGTTGTGGCGGTGGTTGCCACTGTTGATGTTCCTTTTATGGTTGTTGTTGTTGTTGTGGCTGTGGTTGTCACTGTTGATGTTCCTTTTATGGTTGTTGTTGTTGTTGTTGTGGCGGTGGTTGTCACTGTTGATGTTCCTTTAATGGTTGTTGTTGTTGTTGTTGTGGCGGTGGTTGTCACTGTTGATGTTCCTTTTATGGTTGTTGTTGTTGTTGTTGTGGCGGTGGTTGCCACTGTTGATGTTCCTTTTATGGTTGTTGTTGTTGTTGTTGTGGCGGTGGTTGCCACTGTTGATGTTCCTTTTATGGTTGTTATTGTTGTTGTGGTGGCGGTGGTTGCCACTGTTGATGTTCCTTTTATGGTTGTTGTTGTTGTTGTTGTTGTGGCGGTGGTTGCCACTGTTGATGTTCCTTTAATGGTTGTTGTTGTTGTTGTTGTGGCGGTGGTTGTCACTGTTGATGTTCCTTTTATGGTTGTTGTTGTTGTTGTTGTGGCGGTGGTTGCCACTGTTGATGTTCCTTTTATGGTTGTTGTTGTTGTTGTTGTGGCGGTGGTTGCCACTGTTGATGTTCCTTTTATGGTTGTTGTTGTTGTTGTTGTTGTTGTGGCGGTGGTTGCCACTGTTGATGTTCCTTTTATGGTTGTTGTTGTTGTTGTTGTTGTTGTGGCGGTGGTTGCCACTGTTGATGTTCCTTTTATGGTTGTTGTTGTTGTTGTTGTTGTGGCGGTGGTTGTCACTGTTGATGTTCCTTTTATGGTTGTTGTTGTTGTTGTTGTTGTGGCGGTGGTTGCCACTGTTGATGTTCCTTTTATGGTTGTTATTGTTGTTGTTGTGGGGATGGTTCCCACTATTGATGTTCCTTTTATGGTTGCTGTTGTTGTTGTTGTGGAGGTGGTTGCCACTGTTGATGTTCCTTTTATGGTTGTTGTTGTTGTTGTTGTGGCGGTGGTTGCCACTGTTGATGTTCCTTTTATGGTTGTTGTTGTTGTTGTTGTTGTGGCGGTGGTTGTCACTGTTGATGTTCCTTTTATGGTTGTTGTTGTTGTTGTTGTTGTGGCGGTGGTTGCCACTGTTGATGTTCCTTTTATGGTTGTTATTGTTGTTGTTGTGGCGGTGTTTCCCACTATTGATGTTCCTTTTATGGTTGCTGTTGTTGTTGTTGTGGCGGTGGTTGCCACTGTTGATGTTCCTTTTATGGTTGTTGTTGTTGTTGTTGTGGCGGTGGTTGCCACTGTTGATGTTCCTTTTATGGTTGTTGTTGTTGTTGTTGTTGTGGCGGTGGTTGTCACTGTTGATGTTCCTTTTATGGTTGTTGTTGTTGTTGTTGTTGAGGCGGTGCTTGCCACTATTGATGTTCCTTTTATGGTTGTTGTTGTTGTTGTTGTTGTGGCGGTGGTTGCCACTGTTGATGTTCCTTTTATGGCTGTTGTTGTTGTTGTTGTGGCGGTGGTTGTCACTATTGATGTTCCTTTTATGGTTGTTGTTGTTGTTGTTGTTGAGGCGGTGCTTGCCACTATTGATGTTCCTTTTATGGTTGTTGTTTTTGTTGTTGTGGCGGTGGTTGCCACTGTTGATGTTCCTTTTATGGTTGTTGTTGTTGTTGTTGTTGTGGCGGTGGTTGCCACTGTTGCTGTTTCTTTTATGGTTGGTGTTGTTGTTGTTGTGGCGGTGGTTGCCACTGTTGATGTTCCTTTTATGGTTGTTGTTGTTGTTGTTGTGGCGGTGGTTGCCACTGTTGATGTTCCTTTTATGGTTGTTGTTGTTGTTGTGGCGGTGGTTGCCACTGTTGATGTTCCTTTTATGGTTGTTGTTGTTGTTGTTGTGGCGGTGGTTGCCACTGTTGATGTTCCTTTTATGGTTGTTGTTGTTGTTGTTGTGGCGGTGGTTGCCACTGTTGATGTTCCTTTTATGGTTGTTGTTGTTGTTGTTGTGGCGGTGGTTGCCACTGTTGATGTTCCTTTTATGGTTGTTGTTGTTGTTGTTGTGGCGGTGGTTGTCACTGTTGATGTTCCTTTTATGGTTGTTGTTGTTGTTGTTGTTGTGGTGTTTGCCACTGTTGATGTTCCTTTTATGGTTGTTGTTGTTGTTGTTGTGGCGGTGGTTGTCACTGTTCATGTTCCTTTTATGGTTGTTGTTGTTGTTGTTGTGGCGGTGGTTGTCACTGTTGATGTTCCTTTTATGGTTGTTGTTGTTGATGTTGTGGCGGTGGGCGTCTCTGTTGATGTTCCTTTTATGGTTGTTGTTGTTGTTGTTGTTGTGGTGTTTGCCACTGTTGATGTTCCTTTTATGGTTGTTGTTGTTGTTGTTGTGGCGGTGGTTGTCACTGTTGATGTTCCTTTTATGGTTGTTGTTGTTGTTGTTGTGGCGGTGGTTGTCACTGTTCATGTTACTTTTATGGTTGTTGTTGTTGTTGTTGTGGCGGTGGTTGTCACTGTTGATGTTCCTTTTATGGTTGTTGTTGTTGTTGTTGTGGCGGTGGTTGTCACTGTTCATGTTCCTTTTATGGTTGTTGTTGTTGTTGTTGTTGTGGTGGTTGCCACTGTTGATGTTCCTTTTATGGTTGTTGTTGTTGTTGTGGCGGTGGTTGTCACTGTTGATGTTCCTTTTATGGTTGTTGTTGTTGTTGTTGTGGCGGTGGTTGTCACTGTTGATGTTCCTTTTATGGTTGTTGTTGTTGTTGTTGTTGTGGTGGTTGTCACTGTTGATGTTCCTTTTATGGTTGTTGTTGTTGTTGTTGTGGCGGTGGTTGTCACTGTTGATGTTCCTTTTATGGTTGTTGTTGTTGTTGTTGTTGTGTCGGTGGTTGTCACTGTTGATGTTCCTTTTATGGTTGTTGTTGTTGTTGTTGTTGTGGGGGTGGTTGGCACTGTTGATGTTCCTTTTATGGTTGTTGTTGTTGTTGTTGTGGTGGTTGCCACTGTTGATGTTCCTTTTATGGTTGTTGTTGTTGTTGTTGTGACGGTGGTTGTCACTGTTGATGTTCCTTTAATGGTTGTTGTTGTTGTTGTTGTGGCGGTGGTTGTCACTGTTGATGTTCCTTTTATGGTTGTTTTTGTTGTTGTGGTGGTGGTTGTCACTGTTGATGTTCCTTTTATGGTTGTTGTTGTTGTTGTTGTGGTGGTTGCCACTGTTGATGTTCCTTTTATGGTTGTTGTTGTTGTTGTTGTGGCGGTGGTTGTCACTGTTGATGTTCCTTTAATGGTTGTTGTTGTTGTTGTTGTGGCGGTGGTTGTCACTGTTGATGTTCCTTTAATGGTTGTTGTTGTTGTTGTTGTGGCGGTGGTTGTCACTGTTGATGTTCCTTTTATGGTTGTTGTTGTTGTTGTTGTGGCGGTGGTTGTCACTGTTGATGTTCCTTTTATGGTTTTTGTTGTTGTTGTTGTGGTGGTGGTTGCCACTGTTGATGTTCCTTTTATGGTTGTTGTTGTTGTTGTTGTGGCGGTGGTTGCCACTGTTGATGTTCCTTTTATGGTTGTTGTTGTTGTTGTTGTGGCGGTGGTTGCCACTGTTGATGTTCCTTTTATAGTTGTTGTTGTTGTTGTTGTTGTGGCGGTGGTTGTCACTGTTGATGTTCCTTTTATGGTTGTTGTTGTTGTTGTTGTTGTGGCGGTGGTTGCCACTGTTGATGTTCCTTTTATGGTTGTTATTGTTGTTGTTGTGGCGGTGGTTCCCACTATTGATGTTCCTTTTATGGTTGCTGTTGTTGTTGTTGTGGAGGTGGTTGCCACTGTTGATGTTCCTTTTATGGTTGTTGTTGTTGTTGTTGTGGCGGTGGTTGCCACTGTTGATGTTCCTTTTATGGTTGTTGTTGTTGTTGTTGTTGTGGCGGTGGTTGTCACTGTTGATGTTCCTTTTATGGTTGTTGTTGTTGTTGTTGTTGAGGCGGTGCTTGCCACTATTGATGTTCCTTTTATGGTTGTTGTTGTTGTTGTTGTTGTGGCGGTGGTTGCCACTGTTGATGTTCCTTTTATGGCTGTTGTTGTTGTTGTTGTGGCGGTGGTTGTCACTATTGATGTTCCTTTTATGGTTGTTGTTGTTGTTGTTGTTGAGGCGTTGCTTGCCACTATTGATGTTCCTTTTATGGTTGTTGTTGTTGTTGTTGTGGCGGTGGTTGCCACTGTTGCTGTTTCTTTTATGGTTGGTGTTGCTGTTGTTGTGGCGGTGGTTGCCACTGTTGATGTTCCTTTTATGGTTGTTGTTGTTGTTGTTGTGGCGGTGGTTGCCACTGTTGATGTTCCTTTTATGGTTGTTGTTGTTGTTGTGGCGGTGGTTGCCACTGTTGATGTTCCTTTTATGGTTGTTGTTGTTGTTGTTGTGGCGGTGGTTGCCACTGTTGATGTTCCTTTTATGGTTGTTGTTGTTGTTGTTGTGGCGGTGGTTGCCACTGTTGATGTTCCTTTTATGGTTGTTGTTGTTGTTGTTGTGGCGGTGGTTGCCACTGTTGATGTTCCTTTTATGGTTGTTGTTGTTGTTGTTGTGGCGGTGGTTGCCACTGTAGATGTTCCTTTTATGGTTGTTGTTGTTGATGTTGTGGCGGTGGGCGTCTCTGTTGATGTTCCTTTTATGGTTGTTGTTGTTGTTGTTGTTGTGGTGTTTGCCACTGTTGATGTTCCTTTTATGGTTGTTGTTGTTGTTGTTGTGGCGGTGGTTGTCACTGTTGATGTTCCTTTTATGGTTGTTGTTGTTGTTGTTGTGGCGGTGGTTGTCACTGTTGATGTTCCTTTTATGGTTGTTGTTGTTGTTGTTGTATGCGGTGGTTGTCACTGTTCATGTTACTTTTATGGTTGTTGTTGTTGTTGTTGTGGCGGTGGTTGTCACTGTTGATGTTCCTTTTATGGTTGTTGTTGTTGTTGTTGTGGCGGTGGTTGTCACTGTTCATGTTCCTTTTATGGTTGTTGTTGTTGTTGTTGTTGTGGTGGTTGCCACCGTTGATGTTCCTTTTATGGTTGTTGTTGTTGTTGTTGTGGCGGTGGTTGTCACTGTTGATGTTCCTTTTATGATTGTTGTTGTTGTTGTTGTGGCGGTGGTTGTCACTGTTGATGTTCCTTTTATGGTTGTTGTTGTTGTTGTTGTTGTGGTGGTTGTCACTGTTGATGTTCCTTTTATGGTTGTTGTTGTTGTTGTTGTGGCGGTGGTTGTCACTGTTGATGTTCCTGTTATGGTTGTTGTTGTTGTTGTTGTGGCGGTGGTTGTCACTGTTGATGTTCCTTTTATGGTTGTTGTTGTTGTTGTTGTTGTGGTGGTTGTCACTGTTGATGTTCCTTTTATGGTTGTTGTTGTTGTTGTTGTGGCGGTGGTTGTCACTGTTGATGTTCCTTTTATGGTTGTTGTTGTTGTTGTTGTTGTGTCGGTGGTTGTCACTGTTGATGTTCCTTTTATGGTTGTTGTTGTTGTTGTTGTTGTGGGGGTGGTTGGCACTGTTGATGTTCCTTTTATGGTTGTTGTTGTTGTTGTTGTGGTGGTTGCCACTGTTGATGTTCCTTTTATGGTTGTTGTTGTTGTTGTTGTGGCGGTGGTTGTCACTGTTGATGTTCCTTTAATGGTTGTTGTTGTTGTTGTTGTGGCGGTGGTTGTCACTGTTGATGTTCCTTTTATGGTTGTTGTTGTTGTTGTGGTGGTGGTTGTCACTGTTGATGTTCCTTTTATGGTTGTTGTTGTTGTTGTTGTGGTGGTTGCCACTGTTGATGTTCCTTTTATGGTTGTTGTTGTTGTTGTTGTGGCGGTGGTTGTCACTGTTGATGTTCCTTTAATGGTTGTTGTTGTTGTTGTTGTGGCGGTGGTTGTCACTGTTGATGTTCCTTTAATGGTTGTTGTTGTTGTTGTTGTGGCGGTGGTTGTCACTGTTGATGTTCCTTTTATGGTTGTTGTTGTTGTTGTTGTGGCGGTGGTTGTCACTGTTGATGTTCCTTTTATGGTTTTTGTTGTTGTTGTTGTGGTGGTGGTTGCCACTGTTGATGTTCCTTTTATGGTTGTTGTTGTTGTTGTTGTGGCGGTGGTTGCCACTGTTGATGTTCCTTTTATGGTTGTTGTTGTTGTTGTTGTGGCGGTGGTTGCCACTGTTGATGTTCCTTTTATGGTTGTTGTTGTTGTTGTTGTTGTGGCGGTGGTTGTCACTGTTGATGTTCCTTTTATGGTTGTTGTTGTTGTTGTTGTTGTGGCGGTGGTTGCCACTGTTGATGTTCCTTTTATGGTTGTTATTGTTGTTGTTGTGGCGGTGGTTCCCACTATTGATGTTCCTTTTATGGTTGCTGTTGTTGTTGTTGTGGAGGTGGTTGCCACTGTTGATGTTCCTTTTATGGTTGTTGTTGTTGTTGTTGTGGCGGTGGTTGCCACTGTTGATGTTCCTTTTATGGTTGTTGTTGTTGTTGTTGTTGTGGCGGTGGTTGTCACTGTTGATGTTCCTTTTATGGTTGTTGTTGTTGTTGTTGTTGAGGCGGTGCTTGCCACTATTGATGTTCCTTTTATGGTTGTTGTTGTTGTTGTTGTTGTGGCGGTGGTTGCCACTGTTGATGTTCCTTTTATGGCTGTTGTTGTTGTTGTTGTGGCGGTGGTTGTCACTATTGATGTTCCTTTTATGGTTGTTGTTGTTGTTGTTGTTGAGGCGTTGCTTGCCACTATTGATGTTCCTTTTATGGTTGTTGTTGTTGTTGTTGTGGCGGTGGTTGCCACTGTTGCTGTTTCTTTTATGGTTGGTGTTGTTGTTGTTGTGGCGGTGGTTGCCACTGTTGATGTTCCTTTTATGGTTGTTGTTGTTGTTGTTGTGGCGGTGGTTGCCACTGTTGATGTTCCTTTTATGGTTGTTGTTGTTGTTGTGGCGGTGGTTGCCACTGTTGATGTTCCTTTTATGGTTGTTGTTGTTGTTGTTGTGGCGGTGGTTGCCACTGTTGATGTTCCTTTTATGGTTGTTGTTGTTGTTGTTGTGGCGGTGGTTGCCACTGTTGATGTTCCTTTTATGGTTGTTGTTGTTGTTGTTGTGGCGGTGGTTGCCACTGTTGATGTTCCTTTTATGGTTGTTGTTGTTGTTGTTGTTGTGGCGGTGGTTGCCACTGTAGATGTTCCTTTTATGGTTGTTGTTGTTGATGTTGTGGCGGTGGGCGTCTCTGTTGATGTTCCTTTTATGGTTGTTGTTGTTGTTGTTGTTGTGGTGTTTGCCACTGTTGATGTTCCTTTTATGGTTGTTGTTGTTGTTGTTGTGGCGGTGGTTGTCACTGTTGATGTTCCTTTTATGGTTGTTGTTGTTGTTGTTGTGGCGGTGGTTGTCACTGTTGATGTTCCTTTTATGGTTGTTGTTGTTGTTGTTGTATGCGGTGGTTGTCACTGTTCATGTTACTTTTATGGTTGTTGTTGTTGTTGTTGTGGCGGTGGTTGTCACTGTTGATGTTCCTTTTATGGTTGTTGTTGTTGTTGTTGTGGCGGTGGTTGTCACTGTTCATGTTCCTTTTATGGTTGTTGTTGTTGTTGTTGTTGTGGTGGTTGCCACCGTTGATGTTCCTTTTATGGTTGTTGTTGTTGTTGTTGTGGCGGTGGTTGTCACTGTTGATGTTCCTTTTATGATTGTTGTTGTTGTTGTTGTGGCGGTGGTTGTCACTGTTGATGTTCCTTTTATGGTTGTTGTTGTTGTTGTTGTTGTGGTGGTTGTCACTGTTGATGTTCCTTTTATGGTTGTTGTTGTTGTTGTTGTGGCGGTGGTTGTCACTGTTGATGTTCCTTTTATGGTTGTTGTTGTTGTTGTTGTTGAGGCGTTGCTTGCCACTATTGATGTTCCTTTTATGGTTGTTGTTGTTGTTGTTGTGGCGGTGGTTGCCACTGTTGCTGTTTCTTTTATGGTTGGTGTTGTTGTTGTTGTGGCGGTGGTTGCCACTGTTGATGTTCCTTTTATGGTTGTTGTTGTTGTTGTTGTGGCGGTGGTTGTCACTGTTCATGTTCCTTTTATGGTTGTTGTTGTTGTTGTTGTTGTGGTGGTTGCCACCGTTGATGTTCCTTTTATGGTTGTTGTTGTTGATGTTGTGGCGGTGGGCGTCTCTGTTGATGTTCCTTTTATGGTTGTTGTTGTTGTTGTTGTTGTGGTGTTTGCCACTGTTGATGTTCCTTTTATGGTTGTTGTTGTTGTTGTTGTGGCGGTGGTTGTCACTGTTGATGTTCCTTTTATGGTTGTTGTTGTTGTTGTTGTGGCGGTGGTTGTCACTGTTGATGTTCCTTTTATGGTTGTTGTTGTTGTTGTTGTATGCGGTGGTTGTCACTGTTCATGTTACTTTTATGGTTGTTGTTGTTGTTGTTGTGGCGGTGGTTGTCACTGTTGATGTTCCTTTTATGGTTGTTGTTGTTGTTGTTGTGGCGGTGGTTGTCACTGTTCATGTTCCTTTTATGGTTGTTGTTGTTGTTGTTGTTGTGGTGGTTGCCACCGTTGATGTTCCTTTTATGGTTGTTGTTGTTGTTGTTGTGGCGGTGGTTGTCACTGTTGATGTTCCTTTTATGATTGTTGTTGTTGTTGTTGTGGCGGTGGTTGTCACTGTTGATGTTCCTTTTATGGTTGTTGTTGTTGTTGTTGTTGTGGTGGTTGTCACTGTTGATGTTCCTTTTATGGTTGTTGTTGTTGTTGTTGTGGCGGTGGTTGTCACTGTTGATGTTCCTTTTATGGTTGTTGTTGTTGTTGTTGTTGAGGCGTTGCTTGCCACTATTGATGTTCCTTTTATGGTTGTTGTTGTTGTTGTTGTGGCGGTGGTTGCCACTGTTGCTGTTTCTTTTATGGTTGGTGTTGTTGTTGTTGTGGCGGTGGTTGCCACTGTTGATGTTCCTTTTATGGTTGTTGTTGTTGTTGTTGTGGCGGTGGTTGCCACTGTTGATGTTCCTTTTATGGTTGTTGTTGTTGTTGTGGCGGTGGTTGCCACTGTTGATGTTCCTTTTATGGTTGTTGTTGTTGTTGTTGTGGCGGTGGTTGCCACTGTTGATGTTCCTTTTATGGTTGTTGTTGTTGTTGTTGTGGCGGTGGTTGCCACTGTTGATGTTCCTTTTATGGTTGTTGTTGTTGTTGTTGTGGCGGTGGTTGCCACTGTTGATGTTCCTTTTATGGTTGTTGTTGTTGTTGTTGTTGTGGCGGTGGTTGCCACTGTAGATGTTCCTTTTATGGTTGTTGTTGTTGATGTTGTGGCGGTGGGCGTCTCTGTTGATGTTCCTTTTATGGTTGTTGTTGTTGTTGTTGTTGTGGTGTTTGCCACTGTTGATGTTCCTTTTATGGTTGTTGTTGTTGTTGTTGTGGCGGTGGTTGTCACTGTTGATGTTCCTTTTATGGTTGTTGTTGTTGTTGTTGTGGCGGTGGTTGTCACTGTTGATGTTCCTTTTATGGTTGTTGTTGTTGTTGTTGTATGCGGTGGTTGTCACTGTTCATGTTACTTTTATGGTTGTTGTTGTTGTTGTTGTGGCGGTGGTTGTCACTGTTGATGTTCCTTTTATGGTTGTTGTTGTTGTTGTTGTGGCGGTGGTTGTCACT
The DNA here is from genome assembly GCA_964016885.1 of Eledone cirrhosa. Lineage (NCBI taxonomy): Eukaryota > Metazoa > Mollusca > Cephalopoda > Octopoda > Eledonidae > Eledone > Eledone cirrhosa. The sequence continues at coordinate 24,069,019 of OZ024740.1, forward strand.
GTTGATGTTCCTTTTATGGTTGTTGTTGTTGTTGTTGTTGTGGTGGTTGCCACCGTTGATGTTCCTTTTATGGTTGTTGTTGTTGTTGTTGTGGCGGTGGTTGTCACTGTTGATGTTCCTTTTATGATTGTTGTTGTTGTTGTTGTGGCGGTGGTTGTCACTGTTGATGTTCCTTTTATGGTTGTTGTTGTTGTTGTTGTTGTGGTGGTTGTCACTGTTGATGTTCCTTTTATGGTTGTTGTTGTTGTTGTTGTGGCGGTGGTTGTCACTGTTGATGTTCCTGTTATGGTTGTTGTTGTTGTTGTTGTGGCGGTGGTTGTCACTGTTGATGTTCCTTTTATGGTTGTTGTTGTTGTTGTTGTTGTGGTGGTTGTCACTGTTGATGTTCCTTTTATGGTTGTTGTTGTTGTTGTTGTGGCGGTGGTTGTCACTGTTGATGTTCCTTTTATGGTTGTTGTTGTTGTTGTTGTTGTGTCGGTGGTTGTCACTGTTGATGTTCCTTTTATGGTTGTTGTTGTTGTTGTTGTTGTGGGGGTGGTTGGCACTGTTGATGTTCCTTTTATGGTTGTTGTTGTTGTTGTTGTGGTGGTTGCCACTGTTGATGTTCCTTTTATGGTTGTTGTTGTTGTTGTTGTGGCGGTGGTTGTCACTGTTGATGTTCCTTTAATGGTTGTTGTTGTTGTTGTTGTGGCGGTGGTTGTCACTGTTGATGTTCCTTTTATGGTTGTTGTTGTTGTTGTGGTGGTGGTTGTCACTGTTGATGTTCCTTTTATGGTTGTTGTTGTTGTTGTTGTGGTGGTTGCCACTGTTGATGTTCCTTTTATGGTTGTTGTTGTTGTTGTTGTGGCGGTGGTTGTCACTGTTGATGTTCCTTTAATGGTTGTTGTTGTTGTTGTTGTGGCGGTGGTTGTCACTGTTGATGTTCCTTTAATGGTTGTTGTTGTTGTTGTTGTGGCGGTGGTTGTCACTGTTGATGTTCCTTTTATGGTTGTTGTTGTTGTTGTTGTGGCGGTGGTTGTCACTGTTGATGTTCCTTTTATGGTTTTTGTTGTTGTTGTTGTGGTGGTGGTTGCCACTGTTGATGTTCCTTTTATGGTTGTTGTTGTTGTTGTTGTGGCGGTGGTTGCCACTGTTGATGTTCCTTTTATGGTTGTTGTTGTTGTTGTTGTGGCGGTGGTTGCCACTGTTGATGTTCCTTTTATGGTTGTTGTTGTTGTTGTTGTTGTGGCGGTGGTTGTCACTGTTGATGTTCCTTTTATGGTTGTTGTTGTTGTTGTTGTTGTGGCGGTGGTTGCCACTGTTGATGTTCCTTTTATGGTTGTTATTGTTGTTGTTGTGGCGGTGGTTCCCACTATTGATGTTCCTTTTATGGTTGCTGTTGTTGTTGTTGTGGAGGTGGTTGCCACTGTTGATGTTCCTTTTATGGTTGTTGTTGTTGTTGTTGTGGCGGTGGTTGCCACTGTTGATGTTCCTTTTATGGTTGTTGTTGTTGTTGTTGTTGTGGCGGTGGTTGTCACTGTTGATGTTCCTTTTATGGTTGTTGTTGTTGTTGTTGTTGAGGCGGTGCTTGCCACTATTGATGTTCCTTTTATGGTTGTTGTTGTTGTTGTTGTTGTGGCGGTGGTTGCCACTGTTGATGTTCCTTTTATGGCTGTTGTTGTTGTTGTTGTGGCGGTGGTTGTCACTATTGATGTTCCTTTTATGGTTGTTGTTGTTGTTGTTGTTGAGGCGTTGCTTGCCACTATTGATGTTCCTTTTATGGTTGTTGTTGTTGTTGTTGTGGCGGTGGTTGCCACTGTTGCTGTTTCTTTTATGGTTGGTGTTGTTGTTGTTGTGGCGGTGGTTGCCACTGTTGATGTTCCTTTTATGGTTGTTGTTGTTGTTGTTGTGGCGGTGGTTGCCACTGTTGATGTTCCTTTTATGGTTGTTGTTGTTGTTGTGGCGGTGGTTGCCACTGTTGATGTTCCTTTTATGGTTGTTGTTGTTGTTGTTGTGGCGGTGGTTGCCACTGTTGATGTTCCTTTTATGGTTGTTGTTGTTGTTGTTGTGGCGGTGGTTGCCACTGTTGATGTTCCTTTTATGGTTGTTGTTGTTGTTGTTGTGGCGGTGGTTGCCACTGTTGATGTTCCTTTTATGGTTGTTGTTGTTGTTGTTGTTGTGGCGGTGGTTGCCACTGTAGATGTTCCTTTTATGGTTGTTGTTGTTGATGTTGTGGCGGTGGGCGTCTCTGTTGATGTTCCTTTTATGGTTGTTGTTGTTGTTGTTGTTGTGGTGTTTGCCACTGTTGATGTTCCTTTTATGGTTGTTGTTGTTGTTGTTGTGGCGGTGGTTGTCACTGTTGATGTTCCTTTTATGGTTGTTGTTGTTGTTGTTGTGGCGGTGGTTGTCACTGTTGATGTTCCTTTTATGGTTGTTGTTGTTGTTGTTGTATGCGGTGGTTGTCACTGTTCATGTTACTTTTATGGTTGTTGTTGTTGTTGTTGTGGCGGTGGTTGTCACTGTTGATGTTCCTTTTATGGTTGTTGTTGTTGTTGTTGTGGCGGTGGTTGTCACTGTTCATGTTCCTTTTATGGTTGTTGTTGTTGTTGTTGTTGTGGTGGTTGCCACCGTTGATGTTCCTTTTATGGTTGTTGTTGTTGTTGTTGTGGCGGTGGTTGTCACTGTTGATGTTCCTTTTATGATTGTTGTTGTTGTTGTTGTGGCGGTGGTTGTCACTGTTGATGTTCCTTTTATGGTTGTTGTTGTTGTTGTTGTTGTGGTGGTTGTCACTGTTGATGTTCCTTTTATGGTTGTTGTTGTTGTTGTTGTGGCGGTGGTTGTCACTGTTGATGTTCCTTTTATGGTTGTTGTTGTTGTTGTTGTTGTGGCGGTGGTTGTCACTGTTGATGTTCCTTTTATGGTTGTTGTTGTTGTTGTTGTTGTGGGGGTGGTTGGCACTGTTGATGTTCCTTTTATGGTTGTTGTTGTTGTTGTTGTGGTGGTTGCCACTGTTGATGTTCCTTTTATGGTTGTTGTTGTTGTTGTTGTGGCGGTGGTTGTCACTGTTGATGTTCCTTTAATGGTTGTTGTTGTTGTTGTTGTGGCGGTGGTTGTCACTGTTGATGTTCCTTTTATGGTTGTTGTTGTTGTTGTTGTGGTGGTGGTGGTTGCCACTGTTGATGTTCCTTTTATGGTTGTTGTTGTTGTTGTTGTGGCGGTGGTTGTCACTGTTGATGTTCCTTTAATGGTTGTTGTTGTTGTTGTTGTGGCGGTGGTTGTCACTGTTGATGTTCCTTTAATGGTTGTTGTTGTTGTTGTTGTGGCGGTGGTTGTCACTGTTGATGTTCCTTTTATGGTTGTTGTTGTTGTTGTTGTGGCGATTGTTGTCACTGTTGATGTTCCTTTTATGGTTTTTGTTGTTGTTGTTGTGGTGGTGGTTGCCACTGTTGATGTTCCTTTTATGGTTGTTGTTGTTGTTGTTGTGGCGGTGGTTGCCACTGTTGATGTTCCTTTTATGGTTGTTGTTGTTGTTGTTGTTGTTGTGGCGGTGGTTGCCACTGTTGATGTTCCTTTTATGGTTGTTGTTGTTGTTGTTGTTGTGGCGGTGGTTGTCACTGTTGATGTTCCTTTTATGGTTGTTGTTGTTGTTGTTGTTGTGGCGGTGGTTGCCACTGTTGATGTTCCTTTTATGTTTGTTATTGTTGTTTTTGTGGCGGTGGTTCCCACTATTGATGTTCCTTTTATGGTTGCTGTTGTTGTTGTTGTGGAGGTGGTTGCCACTGTTGATGTTCCTTTTATGGTTGTTGTTGTTGTTGTTGTGGCGGTGGTTGCCACTGTTGATGTTCCTTTTATGGTTGTTGTTGTTGTTGTTGTTGTGGCGGTGGTTGTCACTGTTGATGTTCCTTTTATGGTTGTTGTTGTTGTTGTTGTTGAGGCGGTGCTTGCCACTATTGATGTTCCTTTTATGGTTGTTGTTGTTGTTGTTGTGGCGGTGGTTGCCACTGTTGATGTTCCTTTTATGGCTGTTGTTGTTGTTGTTGTGGCGGTGGTTGTCACTATTGATGTTCCTTTTATGGTTGTTGTTGTTGTTGTTGTTGAGGCGGTGCTTGCCACTATTGATGTTCCTTTTATGGTTGTTGTTGTTGTTGTTGTGGCGGTGGTTGCCACTGTTGCTGTTTCTTTTATGGTTGGTGTTGTTGTTGTTGTGGCGGTGGTTGCCACTGTTGATGTTCCTTTTATGGTTGTTGTTGTTGTTGTGGCGGTGGTTGCCACTGTTGATGTTCCTTTTATGGTTGTTGTTGTTGTTGTTGTGGCGGTGGTTGCCACTGTTGATGTTCCTTTTATGGTTGTTGTTGTTGTTGTTGTGGCGGTGGTTGCCACTGTTGATGTTCCTTTTATGGTTGTTGTTGTTGTTGTTGTGGCGGTGGTTGCCACTGTTGATGTTCCTTTTATGGTTGTTGTTGTTGTTGTTGTGGCGGTGGTTGCCACTGTAGATGTTCCTTTTATGGTTGTTGTTGTTGATGTTGTGGCGGTGGGCGTCTCTGTTGATGTTCCTTTTATGGTTGTTGTTGTTGTTGTTGTTGTTGTGGTGTTTGCCACTGTTGATGTTCCTTTTATGGTTGTTGTTGTTGTTGTGGCGCTGGTTGTCACTGTTGATGTTCCTTTTATGGTTGTTGTTGTTGTTGTTGTGGCGGTGGTTGTCACTGTTGATGTTCCTTTTATGGTTGTTGTTGTTGTTGTTGTGGCGGTGGTTGTCACTGTTCATGTTACTTTTATGGTTGTTGTTGTTGTTGTTGTGGCGGTGGTTGTCACTGTTGATGTTCCTTTTATGGTTGTTGTTTTTGTTGTTGTGGCGGTGGTTGTCACTGTTCATGTTCCTTTTATGGTTGTTGTTGTTGTTGTTGTTGTGGTGGTTGCCACTGTTGATGTTCCTTTTATGGTTGTTGTTGTTGTTGTTGTGGCGGTGGTTGTCACTGTTGATGTTCCTTTTATGGTTGTTGTTGTTGTTGTTGTGGCGGTGGTTGTCACTGTTGATGTTCCTTTTATGGTTGTTGTTGTTGTTGTTGTTGTGGTGGTTGTCACTGTTGATGTTCCTTTTATGGTTGTTGTTGTTGTTGTTGTGGCGGTGGTTGTCACTGTTGATGTTCCTTTTATGGTTGTTGTTGTTGTTGTTGTTGTGGCGGTGGTTGTCACTGTTGATGTTCCTTTTATGGTTGTTGTTGTTGTTGTTGTTGTGGCGGTGGTTGGCACTGTTGATGTTCCTTTTATGGTTGTTGTTGTTGTTGTTGTGGTGGTTGCCACTGTTGATGTTCCTTTTATGGTTGTTGTTGTTGTTGTTGTGGCGGTGGTTGTCACTGTTGATGTTCCTTTTATGGTTGTTGTTGTTGTTGTGGCGGTGGTTGTCACTGTTGATTTTCCTTTTATGGTTGTTGTTGTTGTTGTTGTTGTGGCGGTGGTTGTCACTGTTGATGTTCCTTTTATGGTTGTTGTTGTTGTTGTTGTGGCGGTGGTTGTCACTGTTGATGTTCCTTTTATGGTTGTTGTTGTTGTTGTTGTTGTGGCGGTGGTTGCCACTGTTGATGTTCCTTTTATGGTTGTTGTTGTTGTTGTTGTTGTGGCGGTGGTTGTCACTGTTCATGTTCCTTTTATGGTTGTTGTTGTTGTTGTTGTGGCGGTGGTTGTCACTGTTGATGTTCCTTTTATGGTTGTTGTTGTTGTTGTTGTTGTGGTGGTTGCCACTGTTGATGTTCCTTTTATGGTTGTTGTTGTTGTTGTGGTGGTGGTGGTTGTCACTGTTGATGTTCCTTTTATGGTTGTTGTTGTTGTTGTTGTGGCGGTGGTTGTCACTGTTGATGTTCCTTTTATGGTTGTTGTTGTTGTTGTTGTTGTGACGGTGGTTGTCACTGTTGATGTTCCTTTTATGGTTGTTGTTGTTGTTGTTGTTGTGGCGGTGGTTGCCACTGTTGATGTTCCTTTTATGGTTGTTGTTGTTGTTGTTGTGGCGGTGGTTGTCACTGTTCATGTTCCTTTTATGGTTGTTGTTGTTGTTGTTGTGGCGGTGGTTGTCACTGTTCATGTTCCTTTTATGGTTGTTGTTGTTGTGGCGGTGGTTGTCACTGTTCATGTCCTTTTATGGTTGTTGTTGTTGTTGTTGTGGCGGTGGTTGTCACTGTTCATGTTCCTTTTATGGTTGTTGTTGTTGTTGTTGTGGCGGTGGTTGTCACTGTTCATGTTCCTTTTATGGTTGTTGTTGTTGTTGTTGTGGCGGTGGTTGTCACTGTTGATGTTCCTTTTATGGTGGTTGTTGTTGTTGTTGTGGCGGTGGTTGTCACTGTTGATGTTCCTTTTATGGTTGTTGTTGTTGTTGTTGTGGCGGTGGTTGTCACTGTTCATGTTCCTTTTATGGTTGTTGTTGTTGTTGTTGTGGCGGTGGTTGTCACTGTTCTTGTTCCTTTTATGGTTGTTGTTGTTGTTGTTGTGGCGGTGGTTGTCACTGTTCATGTTCCTTTTATGGTTGTTGTTGTTGTTGTTGTGGCGGTGGTTGTCACTGTTGATGTTCCTTTTATGGTTGTTGTTGTTGTTGTTGTGGCGGTGGTTGTCACTGTTCATGTTCCTTTTATGGTTGTTGTTGTTGTTGTTGTGGCGGTGGTTGTCACTGTTCATGTTCCTTTTATGGTTGTTGTTGTTGTTGTTGTGGCGGTGGTTGTCACTGTTCATGTTCCTTTTATGGTTGTTGTTGT
>OZ024740.1:24080737-24085737 GCA_964016885.1 Eledone cirrhosa
TTGTTGTGGTGGTGGTGGTTGTCACTGTTGATGTTCCTTTTATGGTTGTTGTTGTTGTTGTTGTTGTTGTGGCGGTGGTTGCCACTGTTGATGTTCCTTTTATGGTTGTTGTTGTTGTTGTTGTGGCGGTGGTTGCCACTGTTGATGTTCCTTTTATGGTTGTTGTTGTTGTTGTTGTTGTGGCGGTGGTTGTCATTGTTGATGTTCCTTTTATGGTTGTTGTTGTTGTTGTGGTGGTGGTTGCCACTGTTGATGTTTCTTTTATGGTTGTTGTTGTTGTTGTTGTGGCGGTGGTTGCCACTATTGATGTTCCTTTTATCGTTGTTGTTGTTGTTGTGGTGGTGGTGGTGGTTGTCACTGTTCTTGTTCCTTTTATGGTTGTTGTTGTTGTTGTTGTGGCGGTGGTTGCCACTGTTCATGTTCCTTTTATGGTTGTTGTTGTTGTTGTTGTGGCGGTCATTGTCACTGTTCATGTTCCTTTTATGGTTGTTGTTGTTGTTGTTGTGGCGGTGGTTGTCACTGTTCATGTTCCTTTTATGGTTGTTGTTGTTGTTGTTGTTGTTGTGGTGGTTGCCACTGTTGATGTTCCTTTTATGGTTGTTGTTGTTGTTGTTGTTGTGGCGGTGGTTGTCACTGTTCATGTTCCTTTTATGGTTGTTGTTGTTGTTGTGCCGGTGGTTGTCACTGTTTATGTTCCTTTTATGGTTGTTGTTGTTGTTGTTGTGGCGGTGGTTGTCACTGTTCATGTTCCTTTTATGGTTGTTGTTGTTGTTGTTGTGGCGGTGGTTGTCACTGTTCATGTTCCTTTTATGGTTGTTGTTGTTGTTGTTGTTGTTGCGGTGGGTGTCACTGTTGATGTTCCTTTTATGGTTGTTGTTGTTGTTGTGGTAGTTGCCACTGTTGATGTTCCTTTTATGGTTGTTGTTGTTGTTGTTGTTGTGGCGGTGGTTGTCACTGTTGATGTTCCTTTTATGGTTGTTGTTGTTGTTGTTGTGGTGGTGGTTGCCACCGTTGATGTTACTTTTATGGTTGTTGTTGTTGTTGTTGTGGCGGTGGTTGTTACTGTTGATGTTCCTTTTATGGTTGTTGTTGTTGTTGTTGTGGCGGTGGGTGTCACTGTTGATGTTCCTTTTATGGTTGTTGTTGTTGTTGTGGTAGTTGCCACTGTTGATGTTCCCTTTATGGTTGTTGTTGTTGTTGTTGTTGTGGCGGTGGTTGTCACTGTTGATGTTCCTTTTATGGTTGTTGTTGTTGTTGTGGCGGTGGTTGCCACTGTTGATGTTCCTTTTATGGTTGTTGTTTTTGTTGTTGTGGCGGTGGTTGTCACTGTTGATGTTCCTTTTATGGTTGTTGTTGTTGTTGTTGTGGCGGTGGTTGCCACTGTTGATGTTCCTTTTATGGTTGTTGTTGTTGTTGTTGTGGCGGTGGTTGCCACTGTTGATGTTCCTTTTATGGTTGTTGTTGTTGTTGTGGCGGCGGTTGCCACTGTTGATGTTCCTCTTATGGTTGTTGTTGTTGTTGTTGTGGCGGTGGTTGTCACTGTTGATGTTCCTTTTATGGTTGTTGTTGTTGTTGTTGTTGTGGCGGTGGTTGTCACTGTTGATGTTCCTTTTATGGTTGTTGTTGTTGTTGTTGTGGCGGTGGTTGTCACTGTTGATGTTCCTTTTATGGTTGTTGTTGTTGTTGTTGTTGTGGCGGTGGTTGCCACTGTTGATGTTCCTTTTATGGTTGTTGTTGTTGTTGTGGCGGCGGTTGCCACTGTTGATGTTCCTCTTATGGTTGTTGTTGTTGTTGTTGTGGCGGTGGTTGTCACTGTTGATGTTCCTTTTATGGTTGTTGTTGTTGTTGTTGTTGTGGCGGTGGTTGCCACTGTTGATGTTCCTTTTATGGTTGTTGTTGTTGTTGTTGTGGCGGTGGTTGCCACTGTTGATGTTCCTTTTATGGTTGTTGTTGTTGTTGTTGTGGCGGCGGTTGCCACTGTTGATGTTCCTCTTATGGTTGTTGTTGTTGTTGTTGTTGTGGCGGTGGTTGTCACTGTTGATGTTCCTTTTATGGTTGTTGTTGTTGTTGTGGTGGTGGTGGTTGTCACTGTTGATGTTCCTTTTATGGTTGGTGTTGTTGTTGTTGTTGTTGTGGCGGTGGTTGCCACTGTTGATGTTCCTTTTATGGTTGTTGTCGTTGTTGTTGTGGCGGTGGTTGCCACTGTTGATGTTCCTTTTATGGTTGTTGTTGTTGTTGTTGTTGTGGCGGCGGTTGCCACTGTTGATGTTCCTCTTATGGTTGTTGTTGTTGTTGTTGTTGTGGCGGTGGTTGTCACTGTTGATGTTCCTTTTATGGTTGTTGTTGTTGTTGTTGTGGCGGTGGTTGCCACTATTGATGTTCCTTTTATGGTTGTTGTTGTTGTTGTTGTTGTGGCGGCGGTTGCCACTGTTGATGTTCCTCTTATGGTTGTTGTTGTTGTTGTTGTTGTGGCGGTGGTTGTCACTGTTGATGTTCCTTTTATGGTTGTTGTTGTTGTTGTTGTGGCGGTGGTTGCCACTATTGATGTTCCTTTTATGGCTGTTGTTGTTGTTGTTGTTGTGGCGGCGGTTGCCACTGTTGATGTTCCTCTTATGGTTGTTGTTGTTGTTGTTGTTGTGGCGGTGGTTGTCACTGTTGATGTTCCTTTTATGGTTGTTGTTGTTGTTGTTGTGGCGGTGGTTGCCACTATTGATGTTCCTTTTATGGTTGTTGTTGTTGTTGTTGTTGTGGCGGCGGTTGCCACTGTTGATGTTCCTCTTATGGTTGTTGTTGTTGTTGTTGTTGTGGCGGCGGTTGCCACTGTTGATGTTCCTCTTATGGTTGTTGTTGTTGTTGTTGTTGTTGTGGCGGTGGTTGTCACTGTTGATGTTCCTTTTATGGTTGTTGTTGTTGTTGTTGTTGTGGCGGCGGTTGCCACTGTTGATGTTCCTCTTATGGTTGTTGTTGTTGTTGTTGTTGTGGCGGTGGTTGTCACTGATGATGTTCCTTTTATGTTTGTTGTTGTTGTTGTTGTGGCGGTGGTTGCCACTGTTGATGTTCCTTTTATGGTTGTTGTTGTTTTTGTTGTTGTGGCGGTGGTTGTCACTGTTGATGTTCCTTTTATGGTTGTTGTTGTTGTTGTTGTGGCGGTGGTTGCCACTATTGATGTTCCTTTTATGGTTGTTGTTGTTGTTGTTGTTGTGGCGGTGGTTGTCACTGTTGATGTTCCTTTTATGGTTGTTGTTTTTGTTGTTGTGGCGGTGGTTGCCACTATTGATGTTCCTTTTATGGTTGTTGTTGTTGTTGTTGTTGTTGTGGCGGTGGTTGTCACTGTTGATGTTCCTTTTATGGTTGTTGTTGTTGTTGTTGTGGTGGTGGTGGTTGTCACTGTTGATGTTCCTTTTATGGTTGTTGTTGTTGTTGTTGTTGTTGTGGCGGTGGTTGCCACTGTTGATGTTCCTTTTATGGTTGTTGTTGTTGTTGTTGTGGCGGTGGTTGCCACTGTTGATGTTCCTTTTATGGTTGTTGTTGTTGTTGTTGTTGTGGCGGTGGTTGTCATTGTTGATGTTCCTTTTATGGTTGTTGTTGTTGTTGTGGTGGTGGTTGCCACTGTTGATGTTTCTTTTATGGTTGTTGTTGTTGTTGTTGTGGCGGTGGTTGCCACTATTGATGTTCCTTTTATCGTTGTTGTTGTTGTTGTGGTGGTGGTGGTGGTTGTCACTGTTCTTGTTCCTTTTATGGTTGTTGTTGTTGTTGTTGTGGCGGTGGTTGCCACTGTTCATGTTCCTTTTATGGTTGTTGTTGTTGTTGTTGTGGCGGTCATTGTCACTGTTCATGTTCCTTTTATGGTTGTTGTTGTTGTTGTTGTGGCGGTGGTTGTCACTGTTCATGTTCCTTTTATGGTTGTTGTTGTTGTTGTTGTTGTTGTGGTGGTTGCCACTGTTGATGTTCCTTTTATGGTTGTTGTTGTTGTTGTTGTTGTGGCGGTGGTTGTCACTGTTCATGTTCCTTTTATGGTTGTTGTTGTTGTTGTGCCGGTGGTTGTCACTGTTTATGTTCCTTTTATGGTTGTTGTTGTTGTTGTTGTGGCGGTGGTTGTCACTGTTCATGTTCCTTTTATGGTTGTTGTTGTTGTTGTTGTGGCGGTGGTTGTCACTGTTCATGTTCCTTTTATGGTTGTTGTTGTTGTTGTTGTTGTTGCGGTGGGTGTCACTGTTGATGTTCCTTTTATGGTTGTTGTTGTTGTTGTGGTAGTTGCCACTGTTGATGTTCCTTTTATGGTTGTTGTTGTTGTTGTTGTTGTGGCGGTGGTTGTCACTGTTGATGTTCCTTTTATGGTTGTTGTTGTTGTTGTTGTGGTGGTGGTTGCCACCGTTGATGTTACTTTTATGGTTGTTGTTGTTGTTGTTGTGGCGGTGGTTGTTACTGTTGATGTTCCTTTTATGGTTGTTGTTGTTGTTGTTGTGGCGGTGGGTGTCACTGTTGATGTTCCTTTTATGGTTGTTGTTGTTGTTGTGGTAGTTGCCACTGTTGATGTTCCCTTTATGGTTGTTGTTGTTGTTGTTGTTGTGGCGGTGGTTGTCACTGTTGATGTTCCTTTTATGGTTGTTGTTGTTGTTGTGGCGGTGGTTGCCACTGTTGATGTTCCTTTTATGGTTGTTGTTTTTGTTGTTGTGGCGGTGGTTGTCACTGTTGATGTTCCTTTTATGGTTGTTGTTGTTGTTGTTGTGGCGGTGGTTGCCACTGTTGATGTTCCTTTTATGGTTGTTGTTGTTGTTGTTGTGGCGGTGGTTGCCACTGTTGATGTTCCTTTTATGGTTGTTGTTGTTGTTGTGGCGGCGGTTGCCACTGTTGATGTTCCTCTTATGGTTGTTGTTGTTGTTGTTGTGGCGGTGGTTGTCACTGTTGATGTTCCTTTTATGGTTGTTGTTGTTGTTGTTGTTGTGGCGGTGGTTGTCACTGTTGATGTTCCTTTTATGGTTGTTGTTGTTGTTGTTGTG
>OZ024740.1:24090737-24135737 GCA_964016885.1 Eledone cirrhosa
TGTCACTGTTGATGTTCCTTTTATGGTTGTTGTTGTTGTTGTTGTGGCGGTGGTTGCCACTATTGATGTTCCTTTTATGGCTGTTGTTGTTGTTGTTGTTGTTGTGGCGGCGGTTGCCACTGTTGATGTTCCTCTTATGGTTGTTGTTGTTGTTGTTGTTGTGGCGGTGGTTGTCACTGTTGATGTTCCTTTTATGGTTGTTGTTGTTGTTGTTGTGGCGGTGGTTGCCACTATTGATGTTCCTTTTATGGTTGTTGTTGTTGTTGTTGTTGTGGCGGCGGTTGCCACTGTTGATGTTCCTCTTATGGTTGTTGTTGTTGTTGTTGTTGTGGCGGCGGTTGCCACTGTTGATGTTCCTCTTATGGTTGTTGTTGTTGTTGTTGTTGTTGTGGCGGTGGTTGTCACTGTTGATGTTCCTTTTATGGTTGTTGTTGTTGTTGTTGTTGTGGCGGCGGTTGCCACTGTTGATGTTCCTCTTATGGTTGTTGTTGTTGTTGTTGTTGTGGCGGTGGTTGTCACTGATGATGTTCCTTTTATGTTTGTTGTTGTTGTTGTTGTGGCGGTGGTTGCCACTGTTGATGTTCCTTTTATGGTTGTTGTTGTTTTTGTTGTTGTGGCGGTGGTTGTCACTGTTGATGTTCCTTTTATGGTTGTTGTTGTTGTTGTTGTGGCGGTGGTTGCCACTATTGATGTTCCTTTTATGGTTGTTGTTGTTGTTGTTGTTGTGGCGGTGGTTGTCACTGTTGATGTTCCTTTTATGGTTGTTGTTTTTGTTGTTGTGGCGGTGGTTGCCACTATTGATGTTCCTTTTATGGTTGTTGTTGTTGTTGTTGTTGTTGTGGCGGTGGTTGTCACTGTTGATGTTCCTTTTATGGTTGTTGTTGTTGTTGTTGTGGTGGTGGTGGTTGTCACTGTTGATGTTCCTTTTATGGTTGTTGTTGTTGTTGTTGTTGTTGTGGCGGTGGTTGCCACTGTTGATGTTCCTTTTATGGTTGTTGTTGTTGTTGTTGTGGCGGTGGTTGCCACTGTTGATGTTCCTTTTATGGTTGTTGTTGTTGTTGTTGTTGTGGCGGTGGTTGTCATTGTTGATGTTCCTTTTATGGTTGTTGTTGTTGTTGTGGTGGTGGTTGCCACTGTTGATGTTCCTTTTATGGTTGTTGTTGTTGTTGTTGTGGCGGTGGTTGCCACTATTGATGTTCCTTTTATCGTTGTTGTTGTTGTTGTGGTGGTGGTGGTGGTTGTCACTGTTCTTGTTCCTTTTATGGTTGTTGTTGTTGTTGTTGTGGCGGTGGTTGCCACTGTTCATGTTCCTTTTATGGTTGTTGTTGTTGTTGTTGTGGCGGTCATTGTCACTGTTCATGTTCCTTTTATGGTTGTTGTTGTTGTTGTTGTGGCGGTGGTTGTCACTGTTCATGTTCCTTTTATGGTTGTTGTTGTTGTTGTTGTTGTTGTGGTGGTTGCCACTGTTGATGTTCCTTTTATGGTTGTTGTTGTTGTTGTTGTTGTTGTGGCGGTGGTTGTCACTGTTCATGTTCCTTTTATGGTTGTTGTTGTTGTTGTGCCGGTGGTTGTCACTGTTTATGTTCCTTTTATGGTTGTTGTTGTTGTTGTTGTGGCGGTGGTTGTCACTGTTCATGTTCCTTTTATGGTTGTTGTTGTTGTTGTGGAGGTGGTTGTCACTGTTCATGTTCCTTTTATGGTTGTTGTTGTTGTTGTTGTTGTTGCGGTGGGTGTCACTGTTGATGTTCCTTTTATGGTTGTTGTTGTTGTTGTGGTAGTTGCCACTGTTGATGTTCCTTTTATGGTTGTTGTTGTTGTTGTTGTTGTGGCGGTGGTTGTCACTGTTGATGTTCCTTTTATGGTTGTTGTTGTTGTTGTTGTGGTGGTGGTTGCCACCGTTGATGTTACTTTTATGGTTGTTGTTGTTGTTGTTGTGGCGGTGGTTGTTACTGTTGATGTTCCTTTTATGGTTGTTGTTGTTGTTGTTGTGGCGGTGGGTGTCACTGTTGATGTTCCTTTTATGGTTGTTGTTGTTGTTGTGGTAGTTGCCACTGTTGATGTTCCCTTTATGGTTGTTGTTGTTGTTGTTGTTGTGGCGGTGGTTGTCACTGTTGATGTTCCTTTTATGGTTGTTGTTGTTGTTGTGGCGGTGGTTGCCACTGTTGATGTTCCTTTTATGGTTGTTGTTTTTGTTGTTGTGGCGGTGGTTGTCACTGTTGATGTTCCTTTTATGGTTGTTGTTGTTGTTGTTGTGGCGGTGGTTGCCACTGTTGATGTTCCTTTTATGGTTGTTGTTGTTGTTGTTGTGGCGGTGGTTGCCACTGTTGATGTTCCTTTTATGGTTGTTGTTGTTGTTGTGGCGGCGGTTGCCACTGTTGATGTTCCTCTTATGGTTGTTGTTGTTGTTGTTGTGGCGGTGGTTGTCACTGTTGATGTTCCTTTTATGGTTGTTGTTGTTGTTGTTGTTGTGGCGGTGGTTGTCACTGTTGATGTTCCTTTTATGGTTGTTGTTGTTGTTGTTGTGGCGGTGGTTGTCACTGTTGATGTTCCTTTTATGGTTGTTGTTGTTGTTGTTGTTGTGGCGGTGGTTGCCACTGTTGATGTTCCTTTTATGGTTGTTGTTGTTGTTGTGGCGGCGGTTGCCACTGTTGATGTTCCTCTTATGGTTGTTGTTGTTGTTGTTGTGGCGGTGGTTGTCACTGTTGATGTTCCTTTTATGGTTGTTGTTGTTGTTGTTGTTGTGGCGGTGGTTGCCACTGTTGATGTTCCTTTTATGGTTGTTGTTGTTGTTGTTGTGGCGGTGGTTGCCACTGTTGATGTTCCTTTTATGGTTGTTGTTGTTGTTGTTGTTGTGGCGGCGGTTGCCACTGTTGATGTTCCTCTTATGGTTGTTGTTGTTGTTGTTGTTGTGGCGGTGGTTGTCACTGTTGATGTTCCTTTTATGGTTGTTGTTGTTGTTGTGGTGGTGGTGGTTGTCACTGTTGATGTTCCTTTTATGGTTGGTGTTGTTGTTGTTGTTGTTGTGGCGGTGGTTGCCACTGTTGATGTTCCTTTTATGGTTGTTGTTGTTGTTGATGTTGTGGCGGCAGTTGCCACTGTTGATGTTCCTCTTATGGTTGTTGTTGTTGTTGTTGTTGTGGCGGTGGTTGTCACTGTTGATGTTCCTTTTATGGTTGTTGTTGTTGTTGATGTTGTGGCGGCAGTTGCCACTGTTGATGTTCCTCTTATGGTTGTTGTTGTTGTTGTTGTTGTGGCGGTGGTTGTCACTGTTGATGTTCCTTTTATGGTTGTTGTTGTTGTTGTTGTAGCGGTGGTTGCCACTATTGATGTTCCTTTTATGGTTGTTGTTGTTGTTGTTGTTGTGGCGGCGGTTGCCACTGTTGATGTTCCTCTTATGGTTGTTGTTGTTGTTGTTGTTGTGGCGGCGGTTGCCACTGTTGATGTTCCTCTTATGGTTGTTGTTGTTGTTGTTGTTGTTGTGGCGGTGGTTGTCACTGTTGATGTTCCTTTTATGGTTGTTGTTGTTGTTGTTGTTGTGGCGGCGGTTGCCACTGTTGATGTTCCTCTTATGGTTGTTGTTGTTGTTGTTGTTGTGGCGGTGGTTGTCACTGATGATGTTCCTTTTATGTTTGTTGTTGTTGTTGTTGTGGCGGTGGTTGCCACTGTTGATGTTCCTTTTATGGTTGTTGTTGTTTTTGTTGTTGTGGCGGTGGTTGTCACTGTTGATGTTCCTTTTATGGTTGTTGTTGTTGTTGTTGTGGCGGTGGTTGCCACTATTGATGTTCCTTTTATGGTTGTTGTTGTTGTTGTTGTTGTGGCGGTGGTTGTCACTGTTGATGTTCCTTTTATGGTTGTTGTTGTTGTTGTTGTGGTGGTGGTGGTTGTCACTGTTGATGTTCCTTTTATGGTTGTTGTTGTTGTTGTTGTTGTTGTGGTGGTGGTTGCCACTGTTGATGTTCCTTTTATGGTTGTTGTTGTTGTTGTTGTGGCGGTGGTTGCCACTGTTGATGTTCCTTTTATGGTTGTTGTTGTTGTTGTTGTTGTGGCGGTGGTTGTCACTGTTGATGTTCCTTTTATGGTTGTTGTTGTTGTTGTTGTTGTGGCGGTGGTTGTCACTGTTGATGTTCCTTTTATGGTTGTTGTTGTTGTTGTTGTTGTTGTGGCGGTGGTTGTCACTGTTGATGTTCCTTTTATGGTTGTTGTTGTTGTTGTTGTGGTGGTGGTTGTCACTGTTGATGTTCCTTTTATGGTTGTTGTTGTTGTTGTGGCGGTGGTTGTCACTGTTGATGTACCTTTTATGGTTGTTGTTGTTGTTGTGGCGGTGGTTGCCACTGTTGATGTTCCTTTTATGGTTGTTGTTGTTGTTGTTGTGGCGCTGGTTGTCACTGTTGATGTTCCTTTTATGGTTGTTGTTGTTGTTGTTGTTGTTGTGGCGGTGGTTGTCACTGTTGCTGTTCCTTTTATGGTTGTTGTTGTTGTTGTTGTTGTTGTGGCGGTGGTTGTCACTGTTGATGTTCCTTTTATGGTTGTTGTTGTTGTTGTTGTTGTGGCGGTGGTTTTCACTGTTGATGTTCCTTTTATGGTTGTTGTTGTTGTTGTTGTTGTGGCGGTGGTTGTCACTGTTGATGTTCCTTTTATGGTTGTTGTTGTTGTTGTTGTGGCGGTGGTTGTCACTGTTGATGTTCCTTTTATGGTTGTTGTTGTTGTTGTTGTTGTGGCGGTGGTTGTCACTGTTGATGTTCCTTTTATGGTTGTTGTTGTTGTTGTTGTGGCGGTGGTTGTCACTGTTGATGTTCCTTTTATGGTTGTTGTTGTTGTTGTTGTTGTGGCGGTGGTTGTCACTGTTGATGTTCCTTTTATGGTTGTTGTTGTTGTGTGTGGTGGTGGTGGTTGTCACTGTTGATGTTCCTTTTATGGTTGTTGTTGTTGTTGTTGTTGTGGCGGGGGTTGTCACTGTTGATGTTCCTTTTATGGTTGTTGTTGTTGTTGTGGCGGTGGTTGTCACTGTTGATGTTTCTTTTATTGTTGTTGTTGTTGTTGTTGTGGCGGTGGTTGTCACTGTTGATGTTCCTTTTATGGTTGTTGTTGTTGTTGTTGTGGCGGTGGTTGTCACTGTTGATGTTCCTTTTATGGTTGTTGTTGTTGTTGTTGTTGTGGCGGTGGTTGTCACTGTTGATGTTCTTTTTATGGTTGTTGTTGTTGTTGTGGTGGTGGTGGTTGTCACTGTTGATGTTCCTTTTATGGTTGTTGTTGTTGTTGCTGTTGTGGCGCTGGTTGTCACTGTTGATGTTCCTTTTATGGTTGTTGTTGTTGTTGTTGTGGTGGTGGTGGTTGTCACTGTTGATGTTCCTTTTATGGTTGTTGTTGTTGTTGTTGTGGCGGTGGTTGTCACTGTTGATGTTCCTTTTATGGTTGTTGTTGTTGTTGTTGTGGCGGTGGTTGTCACTGTTGATGTACCTTTTATTGTTGTTGTTGTTGTTGTTGTGGCGGTGGTTGTCACTGTTGATGTTCCTTTTATGGTTGTTGTTGTTGTTGTGGCGGTGGTTGTCACTGTTGATGTTCCTTTTATGTTTGTTGTTGTTGTTGTTGTTTTGGTGGTGGTTGTCACTGTTGATGTTCCTTTTATGGTTGTTGTTGTTGTTGTTGTGGCGGTGGTTGTCACTGTTGATGTTCCTTTTATGGTTGTTGTTGTTGTTGTTGTGGCGGTGGTTGTCACTGTTGATGTACCTTTTATTGTTGTTGTTGTTGTTGTTGTGGCGGTGGTTGTCACTGTTGATGTTCCTTTTATGGTTGTTGTTGTTGTTGTTGTTGTGGCGGTGGTTGTCACTGTTGATGTTCCTTTTATGCTTGTTGTTGTTGTGGTGGTGGTGGTTTTCAGTGTTGATGTTCCTTTTATGGTTGTTGTTGTTGTTGTTGTGGTGGTGGTGGTTGCCACTGTTGATGTTCCTCTTATGGTTGTTGTTGTGGTGGTGGTTGTCACTGTTGATGTTCCTTTTATGGTTGTTGTTGTTGTTGTTGTTGTGGTGGTTGTCACTGTTGATGTTCCTTTTATGGTTGTTGTTATTGTTGTGGCGGTGGTGGTCACTGTTGATGTTCCTTTTATTGTTGTTGTTGTTGTTGTTGTGGCGGTGGTGTTCACTGTTGATGTTCCTTTTATGATTGTTGTTGTTGTTGTGGCGGTGGTGGTCACTGTTGATGTTCCTTTTATGGTTGTTGTTGTTGTTGTTGTGGCGGTGGTTGTCACTGTTGATGTTCCTTTTATGGTTGTTGTTGTTGTTGTTGTGGCGGTGGTGGTCACTGTTGATGTTCCTTTTATGGGTGTTGTTGTTGTTGTTGTGGCGGTGGTTGTCACTGTTGATGTACCTTTTATGGTTGTTGTTGTTATTGTTGTGGCGGTGGTTGTCACTGTTGATGTTCCTTTTATGGTTGTTGTTGTTGTTGTTGTGGTGGTTGCCACTGTTGATGTTCCTTTTATGGTTGTTGTTGTTGTTGTTGTGGCGGTGGTGGTCACCGTTGATGTTCCTTTTATGGTTGTTGTTGTTATTGTTGTGGCGGTGGTTGTCACTGTTGATGTTCCTTTTATGGTTGTTGTTGTTGTTGTTGTGGCGGTGTTGGTCACTGTTGATGTTCCTTTTATGGTTGTTGTTGTTGTTGTTGTGGTGGTGGTTGCCACTGTTGATGTCCCTTTCATGGTTGTTGTTGTTGTGGTGCTGGTTGTCACTCTTGATGTCCCATTCATGGTTGTAGTTGTTATTGATGTGACGGTTGTGGTTGTCACTGTTGATGTTCCTTTTATTGTTGTTGCTGTTGTTGTTGTGGCGGTGGTTGTAACTGTTGATGTTCCTTTTATTGTTGTTGTTGTTGTTTTTATTGTTGATAGAAGTGCCGTTGTTATTGTTGTTAAAATGGTTGTTGTTACTAATAACATTTTTGTTTCAACTCTTATTACTATTGGAGATGGTTTTTATGTTAATATTTCTGTTTTTAACTTCACTCTTCTTATTTCTCTTTTTACCCATGTTGTTCTTGTTGATATTCTCACCTTCACTCTTCTTATTGCTGTTTTATCTATGGTGTTAATATTTCTGTTTTTACCTCCACAATTCTCCTTACCGTTTTTAACTATGTTGTTATTTCAGTTTTTACCTACGTTGTTCTTGTTACTGTTATTAACTATGCTGTTCCCATCGCTGTTTTACCTATGCTGTTCTTGTTACTATTATTAACTATGTTGTTCTTGTTACTGTTATTAACTATGTTTTTCTTGTTACTGTTATTAACTATGTTGTTCTTGTTACTGTTATTATCTATGCTGTACTTGTTACTGTTATTAAGTATGTTGTTCTTGTTACTGTTATTAACTATGCTGTTCTTGTTACTGTTATTAACTATGCTGTTCTTGTTACTATTATTAACTATGTTGTTCTTGTTACTGTTATTAACTATGCTGTTCTTGTTACTATTATTAACTATGTTGTTCTTGTTACTGTTATTAACTATGCTGTTCTTGTTACTATTATTAACTATGTTGTTCTTGTTACTGTTATTAACTATGCTGTTCTTGATACTATTATTACCTATGCTGTTCTTGTTACTGCTATTAACTATGCTGTTCTTGTTACTGTTATTAACTATGTTGTTCTTGTTAGTATATTAACTATGCTGTTCTTGTTACTGTTATTAACTACGTTGTTCTTGTTACTGTTATTAACTATGCCGTTCCCATCGCTGTTTTACCTATGCTGTTCTTGTTACTGTTATTAACTATGCCGTTCCCATCGCTGTTTTACCTATGCTGTTCTGGTTACTGTTATTAACTATGCTGATCCCATCGCTGTTTTACCTATGCTGTTCTTGTTACTGTTATTAACTATGCTGTTCTCATCGCTGTTTTACCTATGCTGTTCTTGTTATTGTTATTAACTATGCTGTTCTCATAGCTGTTTTACCTATGCTGTTCTCATTGCTGTTTTTCCTATTATGTTCTCATTGCTGTTTTACCTATGCTGTTCTTGTTACTGTTATTAACTATGCTGTTCTCATTGCTGTTTTTTCGTATGTTGTTCTCATCGCTGTTTTTCCTATGCTGTTTTGTTACTGTTATTAACTATGCTGTTCTCATCGCTGTTTTACCTATGCTGTTCTGGTTACTGTTATTAACTATGCTGTTCTTGTTACTGTTATTAACTATGCTGTTCTTGTTACTGTTATTAACTATGCCGTTCCCATCGCTGTTTTACCTATGCCGTTTAGATTACTGTTATTAACTATGCTGTTCTTGTTACTGTTATTAACTATGTTGTTCTTGTTACTGTTATTAACTATGCTGTTCTTGTTACTATATTAACTATGCTGTTCGTGTTACTGTTATTAACTATGCTGTTCTCATTGTTGTTTTTTCCTATGCTGTTCTCATTGCTGTTTTACCCATGCTGTTCTTGTTACTGTTATTAACTATGCCGTTCCCATCGCTGTTTTACGTATGCTGTTCTTGTTCCTGTTATTAACTATGCCGTTCCCATCGCTGTTTTACCTATGCTGTTCTGGTTACTGTTATTAACTATGCTGTTCCCATCGCTGTTTTACCTATGCTGTTCTTGTTACTGTTATTAACTATGCTGTTCTCATCGCTGTTTTACCTAAGCTGTTCTTGTTATTGTTATTAACTATGCTGTTCTCATCGCTGTTTTACCTATGCTGTTCTTGTTATTGTTAATAACTATGCTGTTCTCATAGCTGTTTTACCTATGCTGTTCTCATTGCTGTTTTTTCCTATTATGTTCTTATTACTGTTTTACCTATGCTGTTCTTGTTACTGTTATTAACTATGCTGTTCTCATTGCTGTTTTTCCGTATGTTGTTCTCATCGCTGTTTTTCTATGCTGTATTGTTACTGTTATTAACTATGCTGTTCTCAACGCTGTTTTACCCATGCTGCTCTGGTTACTGTTATTAACTATGCTGTCCTTGTTACTGTTATTAACTATGCTGTTCTTGTTACTGTTATTAACTATGCCGTTCCCGTCGCTGTTTTACCTATGCTGTTTAGATTACTGTTATTAACTATGCTGTTTTCATCGCTGTTTTACCTATGCTGTTCTTGTTACTGTTATTAACTATGCTGTTCTCATTGCTGTTTTTTCCTATTCTGTTCTCATTGCTGTTTTACCTATGCTGTTCTTGTTACTGTTATTAACTATCCAGTTCACATCGCTGTTTTACCTATGCTGTGCAGGATACTGTTATTAACTATGCTTTTCTCATCGCTGTTTTACCTATGCTGTTCTTATTACTATTATTAACTATACTGTTCTCATTGCTGTTTTTTCGTATGTTGTTCTCATCGCTGTTTTACATATGTTGTTCTTGTTACTGTTATTAACTATGCTGTTCTCATCGCTGTTTTACCTATACTGTTCTGGTTACTGTTATTAACTATGCTGTTCTCATTGCTGTGTTTCTTATGTTGTTCTCAACGCTGTTTTACATATGTTGTTCTCGTTACTGTTATTAACTATGCTGTTCTCTTCACTGTTTTACATATGTTGTTCTTGTTACTGTTATTAACAATGCTGTACTTATTGCTGTTTTTCTATGCTGTTCTTGTTACTGTTATTAACTATGGCGTTCCCATCGCTGTTTTACCTATGCTGTTCTTGTTACTGATATTAACTATGCTGTTCTCATTGCTGTTTTTCTTATGCTGTTCTCATTGCTGTTTTACCTATATTGTTCTTGTTACTGTTATTAACTATGTTCTTCTTGTTACTGTTATTAACTATGTTGTTCTCATCGCTGTTTTACTTATGCTGTTATTGTTACTGTTATTAACTATGCTGTTCTCATTGCTGTTTTTTCCTATGCTGTTCTCATTGCTGTTTTACCTATGCTGTTCTTGCTACTGTTATTAACTATGTTGTTCCCATCGCTGTTTTACATATGCTGTTCTTGTTACTGTTATTAACTATGCCGCTCCCATCGCTGTTTTACCTATGCTGTTCTGGTTACTGTTATTAACAATGTTGTTCCCATCGCTGTTTTGCCTATGCTGTTCTTGTTACTGTTATTAACTATGCTGTTCTCATCGCTGTTTTACATATGTTGTTCTTGTTACTGTTATTAACTATGCTGTTCTCATTGCTGTTTTACCTATGCTGTTCTTGTTACTGTTATTAAATATGCCGTTCCCATCGCTGTTTTACCTATGCTGTTTAGATTACTGTTATTAACTATGCTGTTCTCATCGCTGTTTTACCTATGCTGTTCTTGTTACTGTTATTAACTATGCGGTTCTCATTGCTGTTTTTTCCTATTATGTTCTCATTGCAGGTTTTAGCTATGCTGTTCTGCTTACTGTTATTAACTATGCTGTTCTCATTGCTGTTTTACCTATGCTGTTCTGCTTACTGTTATTAACTATGCTGTTCTCATTGCTGTTTACCTATGCTGTTCAGGTTACTGTTATTAACTATGCTGATCTCACCGCCGTTTTACCTATGCTGTTCTTGTTACTATTATTAACTATGCTGTTCTCATTGCTGTTTTTGCCTATGCTGTTCTTGCTACTGTTATTAACTATGCTATTCTCATCGCTGATTTACCTATGCTGTTCTAGTTACTGTTATTAACTATGCTGTTCTCATTGCTGTTTTTCTTATGTTGTTCTCAACGCTGTTTTACATATGTTGTTCTTGTTACTGTTATTAACTATGCTGTTCTCTTCACTGTTATTAACTATGCTGTTCTCTTCACTGTTTTACATATGTTGTTCTTGTTACTGTTATTAACAATGCTGTACTTATTGCTGTTTTTTCCTATGCTGTTCTCATTGCTGTTTTATCTATGCTGTTCTTGTTACTGTTATTAACTATGCCGTTCCCATCGCTGTTTTACCTATGCTGTTCTTGTTACTGATATTAACTATGCTGTTCTCATTGCTGTTTTTCTTATGCTGTTCTCATTGCTGTTTTACCTATGCTGTTCTTGTTACTGTTATTAACTATGTTGTTCTTGTTACTGTTATTAACTATGCTGTTCTTGTTTCTGTTATTAACTATGCTGTTCTTGTTACTGTTATTAACTATGCTATTCTTGTTACTGTTATTAACTATGTTGTTCATGTTACTGTTATTAACTATGCAGTTCTCATTGCTGTTTTTCCTATGCTGTTCTCATTGCTGTTTTACCTATGCTGTTCTTGTTACTGATATTAACTATGTTGTTCTTGTTACTGTTATTAACTATGCTGTTCTTGTTACTATATTAACTATGCTGTTCTTGTTACTGTTATTAACTATGCTGTTCTCATGGTTGTTTTTTCCTATGCTGTTCTCATTGCTGTTTTACCTATGCTGTTCTTGCTACTGTTATTAAATATGTTGTTCCCATCGCTGTTTTACCTATATTGTTCTTGTTACTGTTATTAACTATGCCGTTCCCATCGCTGTTTTACCTATGCTGTTCTGGTTAATGTTATTAACTATGTTGTTCCCATCGCTGTTTTACCTATGCTGTTCTTGTTACTGTTATTAACTATGCTGTTCTCATCGCTGTTTTACCAATGCTGTTTTTGTTGCTGTTATTAACTATGCTGTTCTCATCGCTGTTTTACCAATGCTGTTTTTGTTGCTGTTTTACCTATGCTGTTCTTGTTACTGTTATTAACTATGCTGTTCTCATTGCTGTTTTTCTTATGTTGTTCTCAACGCTGTTTTACATATGTTGTTCTTGTTACTGTTATTAACTATGCTGTTCTCTTCACTGTTATTAACTATGCTGTTCTCTTCACTGTTTTACATATGTTGTTCTTGTTACTGTTATTAACAATGCTGTACTTATTGCTGTTTTTTCCTATGCTGTTCTCATTGCTGTTTTATCTATGCTGTTCTTGTTACTGTTATTAACTATGCCGTTCCCATCGCTGTTTTACCTATGCTGTTCTTGTTACTGATATTAACTATGCTGTTCTCATTGCTGTTTTTCTTATGCTGTTCTCATTGCTGTTTTACCTATGCTGTTCTTGTTACTGTTATTAACTATGTTGTTCTTGTTACTGTTATTAACTATGCTGTTCTTGTTTCTGTTATTAACTATGCTGTTCTTGTTACTGTTATTAACTATGCTATTCTTGTTACTGTTATTAACTATGTTGTTCATGTTACTGTTATTAACTATGCAGTTCTCATTGCTGTTTTTCCTATGCTGTTCTCATTGCTGTTTTACCTATGCTGTTCTTGTTACTGATATTAACTATGTTGTTCTTGTTACTGTTATTAACTATGCTGTTCTTGTTACTATATTAACTATGCTGTTCTTGTTACTGTTATTAACTATGCTGTTCTCATGGTTGTTTTTTCCTATGCTGTTCTCATTGCTGTTTTACCTATGCTGTTCTTGCTACTGTTATTAAATATGTTGTTCCCATCGCTGTTTTACCTATATTGTTCTTGTTACTGTTATTAACTATGCCGTTCCCATCGCTGTTTTACCTATGCTGTTCTGGTTAATGTTATTAACTATGTTGTTCCCATCGCTGTTTTACCTATGCTGTTCTTGTTACTGTTATTAACTATGCTGTTCTCATCGCTGTTTTACCAATGCTGTTTTTGTTGCTGTTATTAACTATGCTGTTCTCATCGCTGTTTTACCAATGCTGTTTTTGTTGCTGTTTTACCTATGCTGTTCTTGTTACTGTTATTAACTATGCTGTTCTCATTGCTGTTTTTTCTATGTTGTTCTCATCGCTGTTTTACATATGTTGTTCTTGTTACTGTTATTAACTATGCTGTTCTCATTGCTGTTTTTTCCTATGCTGTTCTCATTGCTGTTTTACCTATGCTGTTCTTGTTACTGTTATTAAATATGCCGTTCCCATCGCTGTTTTACCTATGCTGTTTAGATTACTGTTATTAACTATGCTGTTCTCATCGCTGTTTTACCTATGCTGTTCTTGTTACTGTTATTAACTATGCTGTTCTCATTGCTGTTTTTTCCTATTATGTTCTCATTGCAGGCTTTAGCTATGCTGTTCTGCTTACTGTTATTAACTATGCTGTTCTCATTGCTGTTTTACCTATGCTGTTCTGCTTACTGTTATTAACTATGCTGTTCTCATTGCTGTTTTACCTATGCTGTTCAGGTTACTGTTATTAACTATGCTGATCTCACCGCCGTTTTACCTATGCTGTTCTTGTTACCATTATTAACTATGCTGTTCTCATTGCTGTTTTTGTCTATGCTGTTCTTGCTACTGTTATTAACTATGCTATTATCATCGCTGATTTACCTATGCTGTTCTAGTTACTGTTATTAACTATGCTGTTCTCATTGCTGTTTTTCTTATGCTGTTCTCGTTGCTGTTTTACCTATGCTGTTCTTGTTACTGTTATTAACTATGTTGTTCTTGTTACTGTTATTAACTATGCTGTTCTTGTTTCTGTTATTAACTATGCTGTTCTTGTTACTGTTATTAACTATGCTATTCTTGTTACTGTTATTAACTATGTTGTTCATGTTACTGTTATTAACTATGCAGTTCTCATTGCTGTTTTTCCTATGCTGTTCTCATTGCTGTTTTACCTATACTGTTCTTGTTACTGTTATTAACTATGTTGTTCTTGTTACTGTTATTAACTATACTGTTCTTGTTACTATATTAACTATGCTGTTCTTGTTACTGTTATTAACTATGCTGTTCTCATGGTTGTTTTTCCTATGCTGTTCTCATTGCTGTTTTACCTATGCTGTTCTTGCTACTGTTATTAACTATGTTGTTCCCATCGCTGTTTTACCTATGCTGTTCTTGTTACTGTTATTAACTATGCCGTTCCCATCGCTCTTTTACCTATGCTGTTCTGGTTACTGTTATTAACTATGCTGTTCCCATCGCTGTTTTACCTATGCTGTTCTTGTTACTGTTATTAACTATGCTGTTCTCATCGCTGTTTTACCTATGCTGTTCTTGTTATTCTTATTATCTATGCTGTTCTCATCGCTGTTTTACCTATGCTGTTCTTGTTACTGTTATTAACTATGCTGTTCTCATTGCTGTTTTTTTGTATGTTGTTCTCATCGCTGTTTTACATATGTTGTTCTTTTTACTGTTATTAACTATGCTGTTCTCATTGCTGTTTTTTCCTATGCTGTTCTCATCGCTGTTTTACCTATGCTGTTCTTGTTACTGTTATTAAATATGCCGTTCCCATCGCTGTTTTACCTATGCTGTTTAGATTACTGTTATTAACTATGCTGTTCTCATCGCTGTTTTACCTATGCTGTTCTTGTTACTGTTATTAACTATGCTGTTCTCATTGCTGTTTTTTCCTATTATGTTCTCATTGCAGGTTTTAGCTATGCTGTTCTGCTTACTGTTATTAACTATGCTGTTCTCATTGCTGTTTTACCTATGCTGTTCTGCTTACTGTTATTAACTATGCTGTTCTCATTGCTGTTTTACCTATGCTGTTCAGGTTACTGTTATTAACTATGCTGATCTCACCGCCGTTTTACCTATGCTGTTCTTGTTACCATTATTAACTATGCTGTTCTCATTGCTGTTTTTGCCTATGCTGTTCTTGCTACTGTTATTAACTATGCTATTCTCATCGCTGATTTACCTATGCTGTTCTAGTTACTGTTATTAACTATGCTGTTCTCATTGCTGTTTTTCTTATGTTGTTCTCAACGCTGTTTTACATATGTTGTTCTTGTTACTGTTATTAACTATGCTGTTCTCTTCACTGTTATTAACTATGCTCTTCTCTTCACTGTTTTACATATGTTGTTCTTGTTACTGTTATTAACAATGCTGTACTTATTGCTGTTTTTTCCTATGCTGTTCTCATTGCTGTTTTATCTATGCTGTTCTTGTTACTGTTATTAACTATGCCGTTCCCATCGCTGTTTTACCTATGCTGTTCTTGTTACTGATATTAACTATGCTGTTCTCCTTGCTGTTTTTCTTATGCTGTTCTCGTTGCTGTTTTACCTATGCTGTTCTTGTTACTGTTATTAACTATGTTGTTCTTGTTACTGTTATTAACTATGCTGTTCTTGTTTCTGTTATTAACTATGCTGTTCTTGTTACTGTTATTAACTATGCTATTCTTGTTACTGTTATTAACTATGTTGTTCATGTTACTGTTATTAACTATGCAGTTCTCATTGCTGTTTTTCCTATGCTGTTCTCATTGCTGTTTTACCTATACTGTTCTTGTTACTGTTATTAACTATGTTGTTCTTGTTACTGTTATTAACTATGCTGTTCTTGTTACTATATTAACTATGCTGTTCTTGTTACTGTTATTAACTATGCTGTTCTCATGGTTGTTTTTTCCTATGCTGTTCTCATTGCTGTTTTACCTATGCTGTTCTTGCTACTGTTATTAACTATGTTGTTCCCATCGCTGTTTTACCTATGCTGTTCTTGTTACTGTTATTAACTATGCCGTTCCCATCGCTCTTTTACCTATGCTGTTCTGGTTACTGTTATTAACTATGCTGTTCCCATCGCTGTTTTACCTATGCTGTTCTTGTTACTGTTATTAACTATGTTGTTCCCATCGCTGTTTTACCTATGCTGTTCTTGTTACTGTTATTAACTATGTTTTTCCCATCGCTGTTTTACCTATGCTGTTCTTGTTACTGTTATTAACTATGCTGTTCTCATCGCTGTTTTACCAATGCTGTTTTTGTTGCTGTTATTAACTATGCTGTTCTCATCGCTGTTTTACCAATGCTGTTTTTGTTGCTGTTTTACCTATGCTGTTCTTCTTACTGTTATTAACTATGTTGTTCTCATTGCTGTTTTTTTGTATGTTGTTCTCATCGCTGTTTTACATATGTTGTTCTTGTTACTGTTATTAAGTATGCTGTTTTCATTGCTGTTTTTCCTATGCTGTTTTGTTACTGTTATTAACGATGCTGTTCTCATCGCTGTTTTACCTATGCTGTTCTGGTTACTGTTATTAACTATGCTGTTCTCATTGCTGTTTTTCTTATGTTGTTGTCATCGCTGTTTTACATATGTTGTTCTTGTTACTGTTATTAACTATGCTGTTCTTGTTACTGTTATTAACTATGCTGTTCCCATTGTTGTTTTTTCCTATGCTGTTCTCACTGCTGTTTTACCTATGCTGTTCTTGCTACTGTTATTAACTATGCCGTTCCCATCGCTGTTTTACCTATGCTGTTCTGGTTACTGTTATTAACTATGCTGTTCCCATCGCTGTTTTACCTATGCTGTTCTTGTTACTGTTATTAACTATGCTGTTCTCATCGCTGTTTTACCTATGCGGTTCTTGTTATTGTTATTATCTATGCTGTTCTCATCGCTGTTTTACCTATGCTGTTCTTGTTCTTGTTATTATCTATGGTGTTCTCATAGCTGTTTTATCTATGCTGTTCTCATTGCTGTTTTTTCCTATTCTGTTCTCATTGCTGTTCTTGTTACTGTTATCAACTATGCTGTTCTCATTGCTGTTTTATCGTATGTTGTTTTCATCGCTGTTTTACATATGTTGTTCTTGTTACTGTTATTAACTATGCTGTTTTCATCGCTGTTTTTCCTATGCTGTTTTGTTACTGTTATTAACTATGCTGTTCTCATCGCTGTTTTACCTATGCTGTTGTGGTTACTATTATTAACTATGCTGTTCTCATTGCTGTTTTTCTTATGTTGTTCTCAACGCTGTTTTACATATGTTGTTCTTGTTGCTGTTATTAACTATGCTGTTCTCTTCACTGTTTTACATATGTTGTTCTTGTTACTGTTATTAACAATGCTATTCTCATTGCTGTTTTTTCCTATGCTGTACTCATTGCTGTTTTATCTATACTGTTCTTGTTACTGTTATTAACTATGCTGTTCCCATCGCTGTTTTACCTATGCTGTTCTTGTTACTGATATTAACTATGCTGTTCTCATTGCTGTTTTTCCTATGCTGTTCTCATTGCTGTTTTACCTATGCTGTTCTTGTTACTGTTATTAACTATGTTGTTCTTGTTACTGTTATTAACTATGCTGTTCTTCTTACTGTTATTAACTATGTTGTTCTTGTTACTGTTATTAACTATGCTGTTCTTGTTACTGTTATTAACTATGCTGTTCTTGTTACTGTTATTAACTATGCTATTCTTGTTACGGTTATTAACTATGCTGTTCTCATTGTTGTTTTTTCCTATGCTGTTCTAATTGCTATTTTACCTATGCTGTTCTTGCTAGTGTTATTAACTATGCTGTTCCCATCGCTGTTTACCCTATGCTGTTCTTGTTACTGTTATCAACTATGTTGTTCCCATCGCTGTTTTAACTATGCTGTTCTTGTTACTGTTATCAAATATGTTGTTCTCATCGCTGTTTTTCCTATGCTGTTCTTGTTATTGTTATTAACTATGCTGTTCTCATCGCTGTTTTACCTATGCTGTTCTTATTATTGTTATTAACTATGCTGTTCTTGTTGCTGTTTTACCTATGCTGTTCTTGTTACTGTTATTAACTATGCTGTTCTCATTGCTGTTTTTTCGTATGTTGTTCTCATCGCTCTTTTACATATGTTGTTCTTGTTACTGTTATTAACTATGCTTTTCTCATTGTTGTTTTCCCTATGCTGTTTTGTTACTGTTATTAACTATGTTGTTCTCATCGCTGTTTTACCTATGCTGTTCTTGTTACTGTTATTAACGATGCTGTTCTCATCGCTGTTTTACCTATGCTGTTCTGGTTACTGTTATTAACTATGCTGTTCTCATTGCTGTTTTTCTTATGTTATTGTCATCGCTGTTTTACATATTTTGTTCTTGTTACTGTTATTAACTATGCTGTTCTTGTTACTGTTATTAACTATGCTGTTCCCATTGTTGTTTTTTCCTATGCTGTTCTCATTGCTGTTTTACCTATGCTGTTCTTGTTACTGTTATTAACTATGCCGTTCCCATTCGCTGTTTTACCTATGATGTTCTTGTTACTGTTATTAACTATGCTGTTCTCATCGCTGTTTTACCTATGCTGTTCTTGTTATTGTTATTAACTATGCTGTTCTCATCGCTGTTTTACCTATGCTGTTCTTGTTATTGTTATTAACTATAGTGTTCTCATTGCTGTTTTTTCCTATTCTGTTCTCATTGCTGTTTTACCGATGCTGTTCTTGTTACTGTTATCAACTATGCTGTTCTCATTGCTGTTTGTTCGTATATTGTTCTCATCGCTGTTTTACATATGTTGTTCTTGTTACTGTTATTAACTATGCTGTTTTCATTGCTGTTTTTCCTATGCTGTTTTGTTACTGTTATTAACTATGCTGTTCTCATCGCTGTTTTACCTATGCTGTTCTGGTTACTGTTATTAACTATGCTGTTCTTGTTACTGTTATTAACTATGCCGTTCCCATCGCTGTTTTACCTATGTTGTTTAGATTACTGTTATTAACTATGCTGTTTTCATCGCTATTTTACCTATGCTGTTCTTGTTACTGTTATTAACTATGTTGTTCTCATTGCTGTTTTTTCCTATTCCGTTCTCATCGCTGTTTTACCTATGCTGTTCTTGTTACTGTTATTAACTATACTGTTATCATTGCTTTTTTTTCGTATGTTGTTCTCATCGCTGTTTTACATATGTTGTTCTTGTTACTGTTATTATCTATGCTGTTCTCAATGTTGTTTTTCCAATGCTGTTTTGTTACTGTTATTAACTATGTTGTTGTCATCGCTGTTTTACCTATGCTGTTCTTGTTACTGTTATTAACTATGTTGTTTTCATCGCTGTTTTACATATGTTGTTCTTGTTACTGTTATTAACTATGCTGTTCGCATCGCTGTATTACATATGTTGTTCTTGCTACTGTTATTAACTATGTTGTTCTCATTGCTGTTTTTTCCTATTCTGTTCTCATTGCAGGTTTTAGCTATGCTGTTCTGCTTACTCTTATTAACTATGCTGTTCTCATTGCTGTTTTATCTATGCTGTTCAGGTTACTGTTATTAACTATGCTTTTCTCATCGCTGTTTTACATATGCTGTTCTTGTTTCTGTTATTAACTATGATGTTCTCATTGCCGTATTACCTATGCTGTTCTAGTTACTGTTATAACTATGCTGTTCGCATTGCCGTTTTATCTATGCTGTACTTGTTACTATTATTAAATATGCTGTCCTCATTGCTGTATTTTCCTATGCTGTTCTCATCGCTGTTTTACTGATGGTGTTCTTGTTACTGTTATTAATTATGGTGTTCTCCTTGCTGTTTTTACCTATGCTGTTCTAGTTACTGTTATTAACTATGCTGTTCTCATCGTTGTTTTTCCTATGTTGTTCTCATCGCTGTTTTACATACGTTGTTCTTGTTACTGTTATTAACTATGCTGTTTTCATTGCTGTTTATTCCTATTCTGTTCTCATTGCTGTTTTACCTATCCTGTTCTTGTTACTGTTAGTAGCTATGCTGTTCTCATTGCTGTTTTACCTATCCTGTTCTTGTTACTGTTATCAACTATGCTGTGCTCATTGCTATTTTAGATATGATGTTCTGCTTATTGTTATTAACTATGCTGTTCTCATTGCTGTTTTTTCTTATGATGTAGTCATCGCTGTTTTACATATGTTGTTCTTGTTACTGTTATTAACTATGCTGCTCTCATTGCTCTTTTTTCCTATTCTGTTCTCATTGCTGTTTTAACTATGCTGTTCTTGTTACTGTTATTAACTATGTTGTTCCCATCGCTCTTTTACCTATGATGTTCAGGTTACTGTTATTAACTATGCTTTTCTCATTGCTTTTTTTACCTATTTTGTTCTCATTGCTGTTTTACCTACGCTGTTCTTTTTACTGTTATTAACTATGCTTTTCTCATCGCCTATTCTGTTCTCATTGCTGTTTTACCTATGCTGTTCTTGTTACTGTTATTAACTATGTTGTTCCCATCGCTCTTTTACCTATGATGTTCAGGTTACTGTTATTAACTATGCTTTTCTCATTGCTGTTTTTACCTATGCTGTTCTCATTGCTGTTTTACCTACGCTGTTCTTTTTACTGTTATTAACTAGGCTGTTCTCATCGCTGTATTACATATGGTGTTATTTTTACTTTTATTAACTATGCTGTTCTTATTGCTGTTTTTTCCTGTGTTGTTCTCATCGCCGTTTTACCTATGCTGTTCTTGTTACTATTATTAACTATGCTGTTCTCATTGCTGTTTTTACCTATGCTGTTCTTGCTACTGTTCTTAACTATCCTGTTCTCATTGGTTTTTTTACCTATGCTGTTCTAGTTAATGTTATTAATTATGCTGTTCTCATCGCTGTTTTTCCTATGTTGTTCTAATCGCTTTTTTACATACGTTGTTCTTATTACTGTTATTAACTATGCTGTTTTCATTGCTGTTTTTTCCTATGCTGTTCTCATTGCTGTTTTACCTATCCTGTTCTTGTTACTGTTAGTAGCTATGTTGTTCTCATTGCTGTTTTACCTATGCTGTTCTTGTTACTGTTATCAACTATGCTGTGCTCATTGCTATTTTAGATATGATGTTCTGCTTATTGTTATTAACTATGCTGTTCTCATCGCTGTTTTACATATGTTGTTCTTGTTACTGTTATTAACTATGCTGCTCTCATTGCTGTTTTTTCCTATTCTGTTCTCATTGCTGTTTTACCTATTCTGTTCTTGTTAGTGGTATTAACTATGCTGTTCCCATCACTGTTTTACCTATGATGTTCAGGTTAGTGTTATTAACTATGCTGTTCTCATTGCTGTTTTTTCCTGCGCTGTTCTCATCGCCGTTTTACGTATGCTGTTCTTGTTACTATTATTAACTATGCTGTTCTCATTGCTTTTTTTACCTATGCAGTTCTTGCTACTGTTATTAACTATGCTGCTCTCATCGCTGTTTTACCTATGCTGTTCTAGTTACTGTTATTAACTATGCTGTTCTCACCACTGTTTTTCCTATGTTGTTCTCATCGCTGAGTTACATACGTTGTTCTTGTTACTGTTATTAACTATGCTGTTTTCATTGCTGTTTTTTCCTATGCTGTTCTCATTGCTGTTTTACCTATCCTGTTGTTGTTACTGTTAGTAGCTATGCTGTTCTCATTGCTGTTTTTTTCCTATTCTGTTCTCATTGCTGTTTTACCTATGCTGTTCTTGTTACTGTTATTAACTATGCCGTTCCAATCGCTGTTTTACCTATGTTGTTCAGGTTACTGTTATTAACTATGCTGTTCTCATCGCTATTTTACCTATGCTGTTCTTGTTACTGTTATTAACTATGCTGTTCTCATCGCTGTTTTACATACGTTGTTCTTGTTACTGTTATTAACTAAGCTGTTTTCATTGCTATTTTTTCATATGCTGTTCTCATTGCTGTTTTACCTATCCTGTTCTTGTTACTGTTAGTAGCTATGCTGTTCTTATTGCTGTTTTTTCCTATGCTGTTCTCATTGCTGTTTTACCTATGCTGTTCTTGTTACTGTTATTAACTATGCCATTCCCATCGCTGTTTTACCTATGCTGTTCAGGTTACTGTTATTAACTATGCTGTTCTCATCGCTGTTTTACCTATGCTGTTCTTGTTACTGTTATTAACTATGCTGTTCTCATTGCCATATTACCTATGCTGTTCTAGTTACTGTTATTAACTATGCTGTTCTCATTGCCGTTTTACCTATGCTGTTCTTGTTACTATTATTAACTATGCTGTTCTCATCGCTGTTTTACTCATGGTGTTCTTGTTACTGTTATTAATTATGGTGTTCTCATCGCTGTTTTTACCTATGCTGTTCTAGTTAATGTTAGTAGCTATGCTGTTCTCATTGCTGTTTTTTCCTCTGCTGTTCTCATTGCTGTTTTACCTATGCTGTTCTTGTTACTGTTATCAAATATGTTGTTCTTATTGCAGGTTTTAGCTATGCTGTTCTGCTTACTGTTATTAACTATGCTGTTCTCATTGCTGTTTTACCTATGCTGTTCTTGTTACTGTTATTAACTATGCTGTTCTCATTGCCGTTTTACCTATGCTGTTCTATTTACTGTTATTAACTATGCTGTTCTCATTGCCATTTTACCTATGCTGTTCTTGTTACTGTTATTAACTATGCTGTTCTCATCGCTGTTTACATACGTTGTTCTTGTTACTGTAATTAACTATGCCGTTCCCATCGCTGTTTTACCTATGCTGTTCAGGTTACAGTTATTAACTATGCTGTTCTCATCGCTGTTTTACCTATGCTGTTCTTGTTACTGTTATCAACTATGTTGTTCTTATTGCAGATTTTACCTATGCTGTTCTGCTTACTGTTATTAACTATGCTGTTCTCATTGCCGTTTTACCTATGCTGTTCTTGTTACTGTTATTAACTATGCTGTTCTCATTGCTGTATTTTCCTATGCTGTTCTCGTCGCTGTGTTACATCTGTTGTTCTTGTTACTGTTATTAATTATGGTGTTCTCATTGCTGTTTTTACCTATGCTGGTCTCATTGCTGTTTTACCTACGCTGTTCTTTTTACTGTTATTAACTATGCTGTTCTTATTGCTGTTTTTTCCTGTTCTGTTCTCGTCGCCGTTTTACCTATGCTGTTCTTGTTGCTATTTTTAACTATGCTGTTCTCATTGCTGTTTTTACCTATGCTGTTCTAGTTAATGTTATTAACTATGCTGTTCTCATCGCTGTTTACATACGTTGTTCTTGTTACTGTTATTAACTATGCTGTTTTCATTGCTGTTTTTTTCCTATGCTGTTCTCATTGCTGTTTTACCTATGCTGTTCTTGTTACTGTTATTAACTATGCCGTTCCCATCGCTGTTTTACCTATGCTGTTCAGGTTACTGTTATTAACTATGCTGTTCTCATCGCTGTTTTACCTATGCTGTTCTTGTTACTGTTATTAACTATGCTGTTCTCATTATTGTTTTACATACGTTGTTCATGTTACTGTTATTAACTATGCTGTTTTCATTGCTGTTTTATACTATGCTGTTCTCATTGTTGTTTTACCTATCCTGTTCTTGTTACTGTTATTAGCTATGCTGTTCTCATTGATGTTTTTCCTATGCTGTTCTCATTGCTGTTTCACCTATGCTGTTCTTGTTACTGTTATTAACTATGCCGTTCCCATCGCTGTTTTACCTATGCTGTTCAGGTTACTGTTATTAACTATGCTGTTGTCATCGCTGTTTTTCCTATGCTGTTCTTGTTACTGTTATCAACTATATTGTTCTTATTGCAGGTTTTACCTATGCTGTTCAGGTTACTGTTATTAACTATGCTGTTCTCATCGCTGTTTTACCTATGCTGTTCTTGTTACTTTTATCAACTATGTTATTCTTATTGGAGGTTTTACCTATGCTGTTCTGTTTACTGTTATTAACTATGCTGTTCTCATGTTGTTTTACCTATGCTGTTCTTGTTACTGATATTAACTATGCTGTTCTTGTTACTATTATTAACTATGCTCTTCTCATTGCTGTATTTTTCTATGCTGTTCTCATCGCTGTTTTACTCATGGTGTTCTTGTTACTGTTATTAATTATGGTGTTCTCATTGCTGTTTTTACCTATGCTGTTCTAGTTACTGTTATTAACTGTGCTGTTCTCATCGCTGTTTTCCTATGTTGTTCTCATCGCTGTTTTACGCACGTTGTTCTTGTTACTGTTATTAACTATGCTGTTTTCATTGCTGTTTTTTCCTATGCTGTTCTCATTGCTGTTTTACCTATCCTGTTCTTTTTACTGTTAGTAGCTATGCTGTTCTCATTGCTGTTTTACCTATGCTGTTCTTGTTACTGTTATTAACTATGCCGTTCCCATCGCTGTTTTACCTTTGCTGTTCAGGTTACTGTTATTAACTATGCTGTTCTCATCGCTGTTTTACCTATGCTGCTCTTGTTACTGTTATCAACTATGTTGTTCTTATTGCAGGTTTTACCTATGCTGTTCTGCTTACTGTTATTAACTATGCTGTTCTCATGCTGTTTTACCTATGCTGTTCTTGTTACTATTATTAACTATGCTGTTCTCATTGATGTATTTTTCTATGCTGTTCACATCGCTGTTTTACTCATGGCGTTCTTGTTACTGTTATTAATTATGGTGTTCTCATCGCTGTTTTTACCTATGCTGTTCTAGTTAATGTTAGTATCTATGCTGTTCTCATTGCTGTTTTTTCCTCTGCTGTTCTCATTGCTGTTTTACCTATGCTGTTCTTGTTACTGTTACTAACTATGCTGTTCCCATCTCTGTGTTACCTATGCTGTTCTTGTTACTGTTATCAAATATGTTGTTCTTATTGCAGGTTTTAGCTATGCTGTTCTGCTTACTGTTATTAACTATGCTGTTCTCATTGCTGTTTTACCTTTGCTGTTCTTGTTACTGTTATTAACTATGCTGTTCTTATTGCCGTTTTACCTATGCTGTTCTATTTACTGTTATTAACTATGCTGTTCTCATTGCCACTTTACCTATGCTGTTCTTGTTACTGTTATTAACCATGCTGTTCTCATCGCTGTTTACATACGTTGTTCTTGTTACTGTTATTAACTATGCTGTTTTCATTGCTTTTTTAACTATCCTGTTCTTGTTACTGTTAGTAGCTATGCTGTTCTCATTGCTGTTTTTTCCTATGCTGTTCTCATTGCTGTTTTACCTATGCTGTTCTTGTTACTCTTATTAACCATGCCGTTCCCATCGCTGTTTTACCTATGCTGTTCTGCTTACTGTTATTAACTATGCTGTTCTCATTGCCGTTTTACCTATGCTGTTCT
Source organism: Eledone cirrhosa (assembly GCA_964016885.1). Classification (NCBI taxonomy): domain Eukaryota; kingdom Metazoa; phylum Mollusca; class Cephalopoda; order Octopoda; family Eledonidae; genus Eledone; species Eledone cirrhosa. The sequence continues at coordinate 24,115,493 of OZ024740.1, forward strand.
TGTTACTGTTATTAACTATGCTGTTCTCATTGCTGTATTTTTCTATGCTGTTCTCGTCGCTGTGTTACATCTGTTGTTCTTGTTACTGTTATTAATTATGGTGTTCTCATTGCTGTTTTTACCTATGCTGGTCTCATTGCTGTTATACCTACGCTGTTCTTTTTGCTGTTATTAACTATGCTGTTCTTATTGCTGTTTTTTCCTGTGCTGTTTTCGTCGCCGTTTTACCTATGCTGTTCTTGTTACTATTTTTAACTATACTGTTCTCATCGCTGTTTTACCTATGCTGTTCTAGTTAATGTTATTAATTATGCTGTTCTCATCGCTGTTTTCCTATGTTGTTCTCATTGGTGTTTTACATACGTTGTTCTTGTTACTGTTATTAACTATGCTGTTTTCATTGCTGTTTTTTCCTATGCTGTTCTCATTGCTGTTTTACCTATCCTGTTGTTGTTACTGTTAGTAGCTATGCTGTTCTCATTGCTGTTTTTTCCTATGCTGTTCTCATTGCTGTTTTACCTATGCTGTTCTTGTTACTGTTATTAACTATGCTGTTCTCAGTGCCGTATTACCTATGCTGTTCTAGTTACTGTTATTAACTATGCTGTTCTCATTGCTGTTTTACCTATGCTGTTGTTACTATTGTTAACTATGCTGTTCTCATTGCTGTATTTTTCTATGCTGTTCTCATCGCTGTTTTACTCATGGTGTTCTTGTTACTGTTATTAATTATGGTGTTCTCATCGCTGTTTTTACCTATGCTGTTCTAGTTAATGTTAGTAGCTATGCTGTTCTCATTGCTGTTTTTTCCTCTGCTGTTCTCATTGCTGTTTTACCTATGCTGTTCTTGTTACCTGTTACTAACTATGCTGTTCCCATCGCTGTGTTACCTATGCTGTTCTTATTGCAGGTTTTAGCTATGCTGTTCTGCTTAGTGTTATTAACTATGCTGTTCTCATTTATGATTTACCTATGCTGTTCTATTTACTGTTATTATCTATGCTGTTCTCAATGCCATTTTACCTATGCTGTTCTTGTTACTGTTATTAACCATGCTGTTCTCATTGTTGTATTTTCCTATGGTGTTCTCGTCGCTGTGTTACATCTGTTGTTCTTGTTACTGTTATTATGGTGTTCTCATTGCTGTTTTTACCTATGCTGGTCTCATTGCTGTTTTACCTACGCTGTTCTTTTTACTGTTATTAACTATGCTGTTCTTATTGCTGTTTTTTCCTGTGCTGTTCTCGTCGCCGTTTTACCTATGCTGTCCTTGTTACTATTTTTAACTATGCTGTACTCATTGCCGTTTTTACCTATGCTGTTCTAGTTAATGTTATTAACTATGCTGTTCTCATCGCTGTTTACATACGTTGTTCTTGTTACTGTTATTAACTATGCTGTTTTCATTGCTGTTTTTTTCCTATGCTGTTCTCATTGCTGTTTTACCTATGCTGTTCTTGTTACTGTTATTAACTATGCCGTTCCCATCGCTGTTTTACCTATGCTGTTCAGGTTACTGTTATTAACTATGCTGTTCTCATCGCTGTTTTACCTATGCTGTTCTTGTTACTGTTATTAACTATGCTGTTCTCATTATTGTTTTACATACGTTGTTCATGTTACTGTTATTAACTATGCTGTTTTCATTGCTGTTTTATACTATGCTGTTCTCATTGTTGTTTTACCTATCCTGTTCTTGTTACTGTTATTAGCTATGCTGTTCTCATTGATGTTTTTCCTATGCTGTTCTCATTGCTGTTTCACCTATGCTGTTCTTGTTACTGTTATTAACTATGCCGTTCCCATCGCTGTTTTACCTATGCTGTTCAGGTTACTGTTATTAACTATGCTGTTGTCATCGCTGTTTTTCCTATGCTGTTCTTGTTACTGTTATCAACTATATTGTTCTTATTGCAGGTTTTATCTATGCTGTTCAGGTTACTGTTATTAACTATGCTGTTCTCATCGCTGTTTTACCTATGCTGTTCTTGTTACTTTTATCAACTATGTTATTCTTATTGGAGGTTTTACCTATGCTGTTCTGTTTACTGTTATTAACTATGCTGTTCTCATGTTGTTTTACCTATGCTGTTCTTGTTACTGATATTAACTATGCTGTTCTCATTGCCGTATTACCTATGCTGTTCTTGTTACTATTATTAACTATGCTCTTCTCATTGCTGTATTTTTCTATGCTGTTCTCATCGCTGTTTTACTCATGGTGTTCTTGTTACTGTTATCAACTATATTGTTCTTATTGCAGGTTTTACCTATGCTGTTCTTGTTACTGTTACTAACTATGCTGTTCCCATCTCTGTGTTACCTATGCTGTTCTTGTTACTGTTATCAAATATGTTGTTCTTATTGCAGGTTTTAGCTATGCTGTTCTGCTTACTGTTATTAACTATGCTGTTCTCATTGCTGTTTTTACCTATGCTGGTCTCATTGCTGTTATACCTACGCTGTTCTTTTTGCTGTTATTAACTATGCTGTTCTTATTGCTGTTTTTTCCTGTGCTGTTTTCGTCGCCGTTTTACCTATGCTGTTCTTGTTACTATTTTTAACTATGCTGTTCTCATCGCTGTGTTACCTATGCTGTTCTAGTTAATGTTATTAATTATGCTGTTCTCATCACTGTTTTTCCTATGTTGTTCTCATCGCTGTTTTACATTCGTTGTTCTTGTTACTGTTATTAACTATGCTGTTTTCATTGCTGTTTTTTCCTATGCTGTTCTCATTGCGATTTTACCTATCCTGTTCTTGTTACTGTTAGTAGCTATGCTGTTCTCATTGCTGTTTTACCTATGCTGTTCTTGTTATCAACTATGCTGTGCTCATTGCTAATTTAGATATGATGTTCTGCTTACTGTTATTAACCATGCTGTTCTCATTGCTGTTTTACCCATGCTGTTCAGGTTACTTTTATTAACTATGCTGTTCTCATCGCTGTTTTACCTATGCTGTTCTTGTTACTGTTATTAACTATGCTGTTCTCATTGCTGTTTTTCCCATGTTGCTCTCATCGCTGTTTTACATATGTTGTTCTTGTTACTGTTATTAACTATTCTATACTCATTGCTGTTTTACCTATGCTATTTTTGTTACTGTTATTAACTATGCTGTTCCCATCGCTGTTTTACCTATGCTGTTCAGGTTACTGTTATTAACTATGCTGTTCTCATCGCTGTTTTACCTATGCTGTTCTCATCTCTGTTTTATCTATGCTGTTCTTGTTACTGTTATTAACTATGCTGTTCTCATCGCTGTTTTACCTATGCTGTTCTGGTTACTGTTATTAACTATGCTTTTCACATCGCTGTTTTACCTATGCTGTTCTTGTTACTGCTATTAACTATGCTGTTCTCATCGCTGTTTTACATATGCTGTTCTGGTTACTGTTATTAACTGTGCGGTTCTCATTGCTGTTTTTTCCTATGCTGTTCTCATCGCTGTTTTACATACGTTGTTTTTGTTACTGTTACTAACTATGCTGCTTTCATTGCTGATTTTTTCTACGCTGTTCTCATTGCTGGTTTACCTATGCTGTTCTTGTTACTGTTATCAACTATGCTGTTCTCATTGCTATTTTAGATATGATGTACTGCTTACTGTTATTAACTATGCTGTTCTCATTGCTGTTTTTTCGTATGTTGTATTCATCGTTGTTTTACATGTGTTGTTCTTGTTACTGTTATTAACTATGCTGTTCTTATTGCTGTTGTTTCCTATTCTGTTCTCATTGCTGTTTTACCTATGTTGTTCTTGTTACTGTTATTAACTATTCTGTTCCCATCGCTGTTTTACCTATGCTGTTCAGGTTACTGTTATTAACTATGCTGTTCTCATCGCTCTTTTACCTATGCTGTTCAGATTACTGTTATTAACTATGCTGTTCTCATCGCTGTTTTACCTATGCTGTTCTTGTTACTGTTATTAACTATGCTGTTCTCATCGCTGTTTTACCTATGCTGTTCTTGTTACTGTTATTAACTATGCCTTTCTCATTTCTGTTTTACCTATGCTGTTCTTGCTACTGTTATTAACTATGCTGTTCTCACCGCTCTTTTACCTATGCTCTTCTTGTTACTGTTATTAACTATGCTGTTTTATCTATTCTGGTCTTGTTGCTTTTTTACCTATTCTGATCCTATTGCTGTTTTACCTATGTTCTTGTTGGTGTTCTTGTTGCTGTTTTTACCCATGCTGTTCTTATTGCAGTTTTATCCATGCGTTTCTCATTGCTGTTTTTACCTATGCAAATACTCATTGTTATTTTGATCTATGTTTTTCTTATTGCTGTTTTTACCTATGCTATACTTATAGCTGTTTTTACCTATGTTGTTCTTGTTTCATATTAGGCTAGTCGTGATTTCAGGACCTCTCTTTCCCTTTCAAGACAAACTATGATCAACACTAACCAGTTTTCTTCTTAATATCTGTTATCAATTAATTATAAATACTGTCTGTTCATTACATTGTGTATGGAAGACAGTTTCTTCTACCATAGCGTCGCATCGAGCAATCCCCGTGCCTGAAATTGAGCAAAAGGAAACTGTATGGAAACCTGTAGTATTCATTGTGCTTGTAAATTAAGTCTCGTCACATAATGTATGACTCTAATTCTACGTGTGTATTACATTAAACGAGATGGGATTTCAGTTCATTGATTGACAGAATGCTTATCGTGGAAACTGATGGAAGAACCATTGCACACACAGACTCGCAAATACACGCATATACACAGACACAGATACACAGATACACAGATACACAGATACACAGATACACACATACATACACACACATAGACACACACACATATATACACACGCAAACACACACACACACACACAGACCCCCCCCCCCCACACACACACACATATATATATATATAGGGTGAGATAATGTGGGCAAAATAAAGACGGAATAAATGAGAGGTAATAATTTTTTCTTACCAAATTTCCTCCTTTGCTACATACTATTAAATCTTTATTTCAATTCGTTGACATTCCCCAATCTCCTGAAGGAGCTGGTGACGATGAAGAGATTAAAACTTCGCAACAATCATTCCCTCCCAAATAACATTAATATAACTATGGGAGAGAAATGAAATTTTGAAAAACAGCTAGAAGTAAAACTAAAAGGCAAATGCTTAAAAAATACAGAAAATAAAATGAAAAATGGATAAAATAGAGAAAAATATCTCGGAGCATCTATTGGTCGTGACGAAATTAAAATTACAATTAAATTTAGCAATTAATTAATTAATTAAAAAGTGAAATTAAAAAATATAAAATTAAATGAAACTTTATAGCTCACTAAAATAATGTTGCAAAGTGGAAAGCAATATTCATACCAGTAATTGTGTATTTTAAATGATCGATAATCCATTCACGTAGTTATTTTCGTAATTATGAAGAAGCTATGCATACAGAGAGTTGAACGAAAAAATGAAAACTTATAATGTGGCAAGAAATTTGGAAATATAATTATTTTCGTTTCTAATATAATTTGAAAATTGTTCCAAAATAGTTGAAAAAATACGTAGATAGTTTACATTTTTTTGTAAAAATCGCTTTAGAATATAGAGAAAATGCAGCGAAAATTGTTGAAAAGAGTGAGAAAAATTCAAAAATACAGATATAGCACCGATGTTTCCACATTTGGTGATATGGCGCTTCATTTCGTTTGTGCATATTTATAAGCGGATACTTGGATTTCTCGCGACCCCTCAGACTATCTAACCCATCTCAGGAGTTTAGCTCAAGGCCTTAGATTTAGTTTTAAATATTTACGCCAGTGTTTCCCAAAGTGGGTTCCGCAAAAGAATTTCTGGGGTCCCGTGACATAAGGTAGAAAAATATATTAATATCACGACCATATAACATTGCTAGACTTAGGGGTTCCCCATAAGGTTTCTGAACAAAGAAAGATTCTGCGTTTGAAAAAGTTTGGGAAACACTGACTTACGCATTCCTGTTATTATAGTTGAAAAATTACTTAGTCCACAAAAGCGAACAGTCCGGCACGGATTTGGAACTAAGAGTGGTGTGAAATTGCTGGCAAAATTAGAGAAATGATGGGAAAATGGAACAAAACTAATTACAAACAAATGAAAAATCGTTTATTGAAAATTGTAAAATAGAAAATTGTAAAACCTGTAAGTCATTTATGCCACAGAAAAACGCACACAAAACCCTATTAAATTCACTGAAATTTCATCATTTATTTCCTGGTGACAAAAGTTTCATCTCATTCCTTGCATGTTGTCTGAGATTTAGTCACTTGCTGAACACATGAAACAAGTGGAGATACATGGGAAAATTTAGAAAATGACGAAAGAATATATATATTTTTTTAAAGGTGTGTGGCTGATTGGTTAGAGAATTGGATTCGCAATTGTGAGGTTGTGAGTTCGATGCCTGGACCGGGCGATGCGTTATGTCCTTGAGAAAGACACTTTATTTCACGTTGCTCCTTCTACCTGGAGTTGCGACCGATAGATAGTATTAGCAATTGGAAAGACGGACGGAAACATTGTTTCCTCGGTCCGATTTGACGAAAGAATAAATGAAAAAAGACAAAAATATTTCGGTTTTCTTTGCATTTTCCATCCTGCAGTTTTCTGTGAATCTCCTACGGAATACCTTCCTTATTTTACTAGATTGTTGTTATTTTATTGTTGTTGTTAGTGTTGTTATAACTGTTTTAGATGTTTTACCTGTATTGGTTGTGCTTCTTATCTTTGTTTAATTATCTCATATCATCGTAGGCCGGTGGATTGGCAAAGTGGTTAGAGTGCCGCACCATAGTCTTTATGGCATTGTTCAGGGTTTAAATCCCAGTGAGGTCAACTTTTATATTTATCCACCTGGCTCCGATAAAATAGAGCTCCGGTTACGAACGGGGATGTATATACTCGACGTCCCCTTCCTACATATTGTTGTTTTTGTGCATACATTAGAAATCATGATTTCTTATTCCTAAGGTCAATCTTGCTTTCTGCTTTTGTGGGTCAATAAAATAAAGTAACAGCTTGGGATGATTTAATATATGAATTAGAAATCATTTTTCTCTTACCGTCTTGAAGCAGAGTGATATAGTTGTTAGGATGTTAGTCTCACGATCGTAAAGTTGTGAACACGATTCTCGATGAAGAGTTGGATTATTCAGCCAGGTCTAGTCCCCATAATTGACAAAAGTGAGACGTACCTACAATTGTACTGACCACATTGTTACACGTGCTACACACACACACACACGCATGTATATATATATGCAATCGAAACAGTTGTAATATACAAATATGGTGTGTAGTTATACTGCAGCACTGACTTCGACTCTTATATCTATCTATTTCTCTTTCTCTCTCTCTCTCTCTCTCTCTCTCTCTCTCTCTCTCTCTCTCTCTCTCTCTCTCTCTCTCTCTCTCTCTCTCTTCTCCCTCCCTCTCTCTCTCTCTCTCTCTTTCTCTCCCCCTCTCTATCTATCTATTTATCTATCTATCTATCTATATATCTATATATCTATATATCTATCTATCTATCTATATATATATATTATTTAAAATATAATATATATTATATAAAATATATATATATATATATTTTATTTTATTTTTATACTTTTATATCTTGTTATTGCCTCCTCCATATTGAGGACGCCTTTGCATGTAAACTCCCCCCTTTGTACTTGTCCCACTTTTGATGCCCTGGTGGCAAATAAAAAGAAAGTTATCTATATATATATATATATATATACACTATATATATATATATATATATATATATATATATATATATATATATATATATATATATATAGCTAAATATTGATGTATAATTTAAGATAAATATCTATACAATTTAGTCATATTTGAAAACATACATACTTATATACATACACACGCAAACAGATATACAGGTATTCCTTTATTGAAATGTTCAAATTATCATCTGAAAGACATTTGTCAAGAATTTGTCAATTCAGTGTATTACCAAGAATTATTGCACCTGATGACAGGTGAAACCCACCTTTTTCTACCAAGAAGCATATAATCAATATCTTTCCATGTTATAACTTTCTTCCTTCTATATGCAGAGTTTTTGTGTTTTTTTTCCAACTTACTTTCTTTATATAATGATTTTTGATATTATGCAGAAAAATTGTGGTAAGGCGATTTTGTTTCGTTTAATAATTTTTATACACGTCTCTCTTCTCCTCTCTCTCATTCTTTGTCTTTCGTTCCCTTTCTCCCACCCCACCCTCTCTCTCTATATATATATATACAAATACAGAGTTACTAACTCATATTGACACCCTGCAATTAACAAGCTGAAAGTATAAATACTGAGCATTATATAATAATATATGTAGAAATAAACACATATTATTATATAATTGTTTCTACTATTGGCACAAGGCCAGAAATTACCCAGTACATTACTGGTACTTTATTTTATCGACCCCGTAAGGATGAAAGGCAAAGTTAACATCGGCGGGATTTGAACTCAGAATGGCAAGGGCCGTAACTCTATGCGTCAAAGCATGGTGTCCGACCCTCTACCGATACTGCCAATCCACCGCCATTATTCCTTACGGGGTCGATAAAATAAAGTACCTGTAATGTACTGGGTAATTGTTGGCCTTGTGCCAAAAGTAGAAACAATTATTATATAATGCTCAGTATTTATACTTTGAGCCTGTTAATTGCAGGGTATCAATATGATATCAATAACTGTATTTTATTTGTATTTCGGCTCCCTAAATAGTTGAGCTTATAAGTTGGGTGTATTAAGGCTATTGTTTTTAACATATACACTCACACCATGTCTAACGTCCAGCGCACGAGGTGAGATATTCATTCGTGTGGCTTTTGGTTGTATGTGCTTGTTCCATTTAATCTTGTCACTCGCTGTGGAAAGCCTACGGATTATCTGTTACAAACACAATTTTCAGGGCGAAACAGATTAAATCTCTAATCTGTCCGAGAGATGAAATAGTTATTGAGACGGTCTGTATATATATTCTATATCTTCCGTTTGCTTCAGGTTAAATTTATCAAACCAATGTGGTACTTCTAGCCTCGTAATTTTAGATACACAATTTACTGTATTTATTTCTACATATATTATATATATATATATATATAACGAAGGATATGTGGTAAGGAACCAGATGGACCATAATGCACCAGAGTACTCAATACTTAGGGTAGTAGAGTAGGTAATAGGAAAAAGTATGACCCCGACGGCAGAGCTCAAGCCGTTTCTGGTTCTTATCATTCTCCAACCGTCAATCAAATTTGTTTTTTAGGTCGGAATTACTACTGTAGTAGGTAAGGGGCTGTATGCTTGAACTGCTGGCGGCACTTCAACGTTTTCACTGTCTTTAGGCGCCCTCTTCTACACCGATCACGTACACACCCGCAACTGTATTGTATGCGACGATCACCGTAAATAATGTTTGGAGGGAATTTTTAAAGCAAATTAGAAAAATATATGAACAATATTTAGCATATTTTAAAAAATATACACATATCTACACTCACACACTCTACTCAGGGAAGCGTGTATAATTGATATACACATATCTACACTCACACACTGTACTCAGGGAAGTGTGTACAGTTGATATACACATATCTACACTCACACACTGTACTCACTGTACTCAGGGAAGTGTGTACAGTTGATATACACATATCTACACTCACACACTGTACTCAGGGAAGTGTGTATAGTTGATATACACATATCTACACTCACACACTCTACTCAGGGAAGCGTGTATAATTGATATACACATATCTACACTCACACACTGTACTCAGGGAAGTGTGTACAGTTGATATACTCATATCTACACTCACACACTGTACTGAGGGAAGTGTGTACAGTTGATATACACATATCTACACTCACACACTGTACTCAGGGAAGTGTGTACAGTTGATATACTCATATCTACACTCACACACTGTACTCAGGGCAGTGTGTATAGTTGATATACACATATCTACACTCACACACTGTACTCAGGGCAGTGTGTACAGTTGATATACTCATATCTACACTCACACACTGTACTCAGGGCAGTGTGTACAGTTGATATACTCATATCTACACTCACACACTGTACTCAGGGCAGTGTGTACAGTTGATATACTCATATCTACACTCACACACTGTACTCAGGGCAGTCTGTACAGTTGATATACACATATCTACACTCACACACTGTACTCAGGGAAGTGTGTACAGTTGATATACTCATATCTACACTCACACACTGTACTCAGGGCAGTGTGTATAGTTGATATACACATATCTACACTCACACACTGTACTCAGGGCAGTGTGTACAGTTGATATACTCATATCTACACTCACACACTGTACTCAGGGCAGTGTGTACAGTTGATATACTCATATCTACACTCACACACTGTACTCAGTGCAGTGTGTACAGTTGATATACTCATATCTACACTCACACACTGTACTCAGGGCAGTCTGTACAGTTGATATACTCATATCTACACTCACACACTGTACTCAGGGCAGTGTGTACAGTTGATATACACATATCTACACTCACACACTGTACTCAGGGCAGTGTGTACAGTTGATATACACATATCTACACTCACACACTGTACTCAGGGAAGTGTGTATAGTTGATATACTCATATCTACACTCACACACTGTACTCAGGGCAGTCTGTACAGTTGATATACACATATCTACACTCACACACTGTACTCAGGGCAGTGTGTACAGTTGATATACACATATCTACACTCACACACTGTACTCAGGGAAGTGTGTATAGTTGATATACTCATATCTACACTCACACACTGTACTCAGGGCAGTCTGTACAGTTGATATACACATATCTACACTCACACACTGTACTCAGGGCAGTGTGTACAGTTGATATACACATATCTACACTCACACACTGTACTCAGGGAAGTGTGTATAGTTGATATACTCATATCTACACTCACACACTGTACTCAGGGCAGTCTGTACAGTTGATATACACATATCTACACTCACACACTGTACTCAGGGCAGTGTGTACAGTTGATATACACATATCTACACTCACACACTGTACTCAGGGAAGTGTGTATAGTTGATATACTCATATCTACACTCACACACTGTACTCAGGGCAGTCTGTACAGTTGATATACACATATCTACACTCACACACTGTACTCAGGGCAGTGTGTACAGTTGATATACACATATCTACACTCACACACTGTACTCAGGGAAGTGTGTATAGTTGATATACTCATATCTACACTCACACACTGTACTCAGGGCAGTCTGTACAGTTGATATACACATATCTACACTCACACACTGTACTCAGGGCAGTGTGTACAGTTGATATACACATATCTACACTCACACACTGTACTCAGGGAAGTGTGTATAGTTGATATACTCATATCTACACTCACACACTGTACTCAGGGCAGTGTGTATAGTTGATATACTCATATCTACACTCACACACTGTACTCAGGGAAGTGTGTATAGTTGATATACTCATATCTACACTCACACACTGTACTCAGGGCAGTGTGTACAGTTGATATACTCATATCTACACTCACACACTGTACTCAGGGAAGTGTGTACAGTTGATATACACATATCTACACTCACACACTGTACTCAGGGAAGCGTGTATAGTTGATATACACATATCTACACTCACTCACTGTACTCAGGGAAGTGTGTACAGTTGATATACACATATTTACACTCACACACTGTACTCAAGGAAGCGTGTATAGTTGATATACACATATCTACACTCACACACTGTACTCAGGGAAGTGTGTACAGTTGATATACTCATATCTACACTCACACACTGTACTCAGGGCAGTGTGTATAGTTGATATACTCATATCTACACTCACACACTGTACTCAGAGCAGTGTGTACAGTTGATATACACATATCTACACTCACACACTGTACTCAGGGCAGTGTGTACAGTTGATATACTCATATCTACACTCACACACTGTACTCAGAGCAGTGTGTACAGTTGATATACACATATCTACACTCACACACTGTACTCAGGGCAGTGTGTACAGTTGATATACTCATATCTACACTCACACACTGTACTCAGAGCAGTGTGTACAGTTGATATATACATATCTACACTCACACACTGTACTCAGGGCAGTGTGTACAGTTGATATACTCATATCTACACTCACACACTGTACTCAGGGCAGTGTGTATAGTTGATATACACATATCTACACTCACACACTCTACTCAGGGAAGCGTGTATAGTTGATATACACATATCTACACTCACACACTGTACTCAGGGGAGTGTGTACAGTTGATATACTCATATCTACACTAACACACTGTACTCAGGGAAGTGTGTATAGTTGATATACACATATCTACACTCACACACTCTACTCAGGGAAGCGTGTATAGCTGATATACACATATCTACACTCACACACTGTACTCAGGGAAGTGTGTATAGTTGATATATACATATCTACACTCACACACTGTACTCAGGGCAGTGTGTACAGTTGATATACTCATATCTACACTCACACACTGTACTCAGGGCAGTGTGTACAGTTGATATACACATATCTACACTCACACACTGTACTCAGGGCAGTGTGTACAGTTGATATACACATATCTACACTCACACACTGTACTCAGGGCAGTGTGTACAGTTGATATACTCATATCTACACTCACACACTGTACTCAGGGCAGTGTGTACAGTTGATATACTTATATCTACACTCACACACTGTACTCAGGGAAGTGTGTACAGTTGATATACTCATATCTACACTCACACACTGTACTCAGGGCAGTGTGTATAGTTGATATACACATATCTACACTCACACACTGTACTCAGGGAGTGTGTACAGTTGATATACTCATATCTACACTAACACACTGTACTCAGGGAAGTGTGTACAGTTGATATACTCATATCTACACTAACACACTGTACTCAGGGAAGTGTGTATAGTTGATATACTCATATCTACACTCACACACTGTACTCAGGGAAGTGTGTACAGTTGATATACACATATCTACACTCACACACTGTACTCAGGGCAGTGTGTACAGTTGATATACACATATCTACACTCACACACTGTACTCAGGGAAGTGTGTATAGTTGATATACTCATATCTACACTCACACACTGTACTCAGGGCAGTGTGTACAGTAGATATACTTATATCTACACTCACACACTGTACTCAGGGCAGTGTGTACAGTTGATATACTCATATCTACACTCACACACTGTACTCAGGGCAGTGTGTATAGTTGATATACACATATCTACACTCAAACACTGTACTCAGGGCAGTGTGTATAGTTGATATACTCATATCTACACTAACACACTGTACTCAGAGAAGTGTGTACAGTTGATATACACATATCTACACTCACACACTGTACTCAAGGAAGCGTGTATAGTTGATATACACATATCTACACTCACACACTGTACTCAGGGAAGTGTGTACAGTTGATATACACATATCTACACTCACTCACTGTACTCAGGGAAGTGTGTACAGTTGATATACACATATCTACACTCACACACTGTACTCAGGGCAGTGTGTACAGTTGATATACACATATCTACACTCACACACTGTACTCAGGGCAGTGTGTACAGTTGATATACACATATCTACACTCACACACTGTACTCAGGGCAGTGTGTACAGTTGATATACACATATCTACACTCACACACTGTACTCAGGGAAGTGTGTATAGTTGATATACTCATATCTACACTCACACACTGTACTCAGGGAAGTGTGTATAGTTGATATACTCATATCTACACTCATACACTGTACTCAGGGAAGCGTGTATAGTTGATATACACATATTTACACTCACACACTGTACTCAAGGAAGCGTGTATAGTTGATATACACATATCTACACTCACACACTGTACTCAGGGAAGTGTGTACAGTTGATATACTCATATCTACACTCACACACTCTACTCAGGGAAGTGTGTATAGTTGATATACACATATCTACACTCACACACTCTACTCAGGGAAGTGTGTACAGTTGATATACTCATATCTACACTCACACACTGTACTCAGGGAAGTGTGTACAGTTGATATACACATATCTACACTCACACACTGTACTCAGGGAAGTGTGTACAGTTGATATACTCATATCTACACTCACACACTGTACTCAGGGAAGTGTGTACAGTTGATATACTCATATCTACACTCACACACTGTACTCAGGGAAGTGTGTACAGTTGATATACACATATCTACACTCACACACTGTACTCAGGGAAGTGTGTATAGTTGATATACTCATATCTACACTCACACACTGTACTCAGGGCAGTCTGTACAGTTGATATACTCATATCTACACTCACACACTGTACTCAGGGAAGTGTGTATAGTTGATATACACATATCTACACTCACACACTGTACTCAGGGAAGTGTGTACAGTTGATATACTCATATCTACACTCACACACTGTACTCAGGGAAGTGTGTATAGTTGATATACACATATCTACACTCACACACTGTACTCAGGGAAGTGTGTACAGTTGATATACTCATATCTACACTCACACACTGTACTCAGGGAAGTGTGTACAGTTGATATACTCATATCTACACTCACACACTGTACTCAGGGAAGTGTGTATAGTTGATATACACATATCTACACTAACACACTGTACTCAGGGCAGTGTGTACAGTTGATATACTCATATCTACACTAACACACTGTACTCAGGGAAGTGTGTATAGTTGATATACACATATCTACACTCACACACTGTACTCAGGGCAGTGTGTATAGTTGATATACTCATATCTACACTCACACACTGTACTCAGGGAAGTGTGTATAGTTGATATACACATATCTACACTAACACACTGTACTTAGGGAAGTGTGTATAGTTGATATACACATATCTACACTCACACACTGTACTCAGGGCAGTGTGTATAGTTGATATACTCATATCTACACTCACACACTGTACTCAGGGAAGTGTGTATAGTTGATATACACATATCTACACTAACACACTGTACTCAGGGAAGCGTGTATAGTTAAGACGCTACACATATATACACAGATGAAAAAAAGAAAGATCTACACATAGGCATTGATACCCTCACACAGACATGTTCATACAACTACATCCACCCAGATATGTGCACACACGTGCGCATGCATATCTGCGTGGACGCACATACATACATGTACCCACGTATGTTCATATCGAGGGCGCATACTTGATGAATACTCTCCCATCCGTACACACGCGCGCGGCTGTGCACATGGTGCACATCGTATTATATGGGACAACGTTCTTGAGGCTTGGACCCAACCCGATCATGTGGCGATATAAGCCCGAAAGTGCATGCACAATATGCATAAATATTATAGCCGCATAGTATCCCTGCACTAATTACAAATAACTTGGGTGGCACATATATATAGAAACATGCCTGTATCTACATAAAATAAAATAATATAAATAAATTAATATAAAATAAAATAAAATAAAATGCTGGAAAAAGGAATGTATAAATGACAAGGATGCAGAGGGGGACCGGACATTGTTGGGTGTGCGTAAAGTTGCATAAAATACTTGAGGGCTGTGGTGCATATGGTTATATAATATACATGGGGACTGGTGATCTAAGGTACTGGGTAAGAGTCTGCACATGATGCAGGTCTCATGGCTGGTGAACACATGGGGACCTTGCGTGCATACACAAACAAGTTATATATATTGTGGATGTGTATAACATCCATTTCATAATAGTATATATGAGATGTACATGTATTGGATGTATACATGGAATATATAGGGTATGTGTTTCATAGCAGTATATATGAAATGTACGTGGAATGTATGCATGATTGGAATGTACCAGCGGCTTGTGTTGTAGGCGTGTATATATCAACGGCAGGCAAAGTTAAAATTAACCGCGACATTAACCTTAAGACCAGCATCAGGTAGCGAATTAAACACCACGAATCTAAGATCGAAAATCAAAGTTTGGAAATTTAAAACCACACATATGGTTGTAGACCAAATCAGACTTATATTGAGTCGGGGTCCGCAAATTGGTGCGGTGGTGCTATCCAGGGTACGTGTGTGGTTTTTTAAATTTTTAAATTTTTTAAATTTTTAAATTTCCAATCTTTGATTCTGATTCTCTTTTTTTCTGTGATATCATACTCTGCTCTAAAAGAGCATCGTGTGCTCATACGGCCTACCGCATACGGACGTTTAAGCATCCAACACCAATTATATATACTAGCAGAAAAACCACCCACCGAGGTGGTTTTCTGCTAGCATGTGTAGTGTGTATATTGATATTAAACGCAAGTATATATACATGTAGATATGATACATCAAATAAAATCGTAATTGACAATATAAACATAAATTGAACGAAGACGTTGTTACACTGTCTTATGTAATCAGTAACGTAATCCATGATATATTAAAAATAGACGATATTATATATAAACTGCATAAGGAGAAAATTAGTGACAGAAAATTAGTATGTTTATTTAAGTGATCGCCACCGGAAGTGTTGACATCATACACTCTCTCTTTCTATATATATGGTAGTTGAGTGGTGGTGGTGGCAACGATATACCGGAAGTGCAACTTTGAAAAGAAGTCAATTTTAAATTATTCATTTTTACGAAATTATTTTTGTTTACGAAATTTAGTAGATAAATTATGTAATATACATTCATTAGTTATTCAAAGTAATCCAACTTATTTTACTAACGGGATAAAAATAAAATAAACTGTACGCAGTCCCGCAGACCTTCCTTTATTATAGTTTAGATGTTTAAGATAAACAGAAATAACAACACAATCGGTACAGTATATGGAAGGTATATATTAGGTTAATATATATATATATATATATATATATGTGTGTGTGTGTGTGTGTGTGTGTGTGTGTGTGTGTGTGTGTGTGTGTGTGTGTGTGTGTGTGTGTGTGTGAGTGAGTGTGTGTGTGCGTGTGTGTGTGTGTGCGTGTGTTTGTGTGTATGTATGTATATCTATGTGTGTATCTATCTGTGTAGTAATTCTCTCTTTCTGCCAATATGCACTCTCTCCCTCTGTCTATCTGTTTCTCTCTCTCCTTTCTCTCTCTCTCTCTCTCTTTCTATATATATATATATATATATATATATATGTGTGTGTGTATATATATACATATTAATTTGCTCTAATCTCTTGAGGACTATATCGAAGTATTTCACTCAATATTAACGACAGTAAAGGGAGGAAACACCTTGCTACACGAGCCCACCTCGTCTTTCTTCTCATCCCTACGCTCTATTCATCTACAAAAACTAACGATTCTGTATTATTCCTTATCTATTTCAGAAGCAGAAGAAGGAAGAATGACTGAACTTCGATTTGGTTAGGATTAGATAGATATGTCAATAAGTTTAAAGAAGATAAAATACAAAATCACAAAACAGGAAACAAAATGGTGGAAGATTCTCTTATTTAACCTTTTGCTTATAGATCAGACAGAAGCAAAGATAAAGAAAAGCTCCCTCTTGAGAAAATGACAGAGGTAATTAAAAGAAAGACCATATGAAATAATTGCAATCTAATTAACTTTAACTTTGTAATTGGGTCCAAGTGTGCCTGTCTATGTGTATCGGTATATTAGGGAGTGTATATGTAATGCGCGTATAACTATATATGTTGTATTTTTATCTGTCTCTGATTGTGTGTATGCCTTATATATTATATATGTATGTATATTTGGATAATTATCTATTTTCATCTCTCTTTCATTATATATATATATATATATATATATATATATATATATATATATATATATATATATATATATATATTTACATATATATATGCATATATGTGTCTGTGTATGTGTGTATATGTGTGTATATGTGTGTGTGTGTGTGTGTGTGTGTGTGTATGTGTGTGTGTTTGTGTTTGTGTATTTCTATGTGTGTCTGTTTGTGTGTGAGTGCTTCTGTGTGTGTAAACGATCGCGTGTGTTAAAAAGACGGCGGTGATTGGAATTTGAAAATTGAATTGACTTACTAATTTTTGCCGTATTTTTTACTACAAAAAATAATCACCTAACATGTCGTCTAAACCCCAGGAGGGAAAAACTATGAGCAGGATTTGTACACAATTTCAATCCGCACAAATACACTCAAAGTGTCATGACTGTGAGGAAAGACACTAGGTAGACATGCCACACAGTTGGTTTGAATGTACAATCTCGTGTACGTAAACCTCAATGCCACTGCCAAATATGCTGTCTTTATGAATATATTCACAGCGATTATTAGCCGACCTTTGCCGAATTTGAATTATATCGTCTCAGATGAGCTGTAATATCATCGGTTCATCGTCCGTTATCATTAAAATAAACCATATGTTAGCCGTATGAATAGCAATATCAATTATTCTTAGCAACTTATATAAATAAAATGAATTCGTAGTATCACCATAGGATCGTCAATAGAATAGGAAAGGAACGATCGACTTTCGTCAAATCGGACCGAGCAAACAATGTTTCCATTGGTCTTTCCAATTGCTAATACCATCTATCGGTCGCAACTCCAGGTAGAAGGAGCAACGTGAAATAATGTGTCTTGCTCAAGGCATAACGCATCACCCGGTCCGGGAATCGAACTCAAAACCTCACAATTGCGAATTCAATTCTCTAACCACTCAGCCACACGCCTTTACATAGAATAGAAACAGAGGAAATAATGGTTTCTTATATAGGCACAAGGCCAGTCATTGGGGGGGGGGGGGCGATTAAATCGACCCCAGTGCGTGATTGGTACTTTATTTTATCAACCCCATAAGGATGAAAGGCAAAGTTAATCTCAGCGAGATTTGAAATCAGATCATAAAGGGCCGCAACACTATGCTGCAAAGCCTGGCGTCCGACCCTCTACCAATACTGCCAATCCACCGCATGTGAACAGAGGAAATAATAAAGAGGTGATCTAACATTGCTGAAACATTGTTAAGTTTCTCGGATCACTATGTACCTGGTAGACAGTTTTGTTAGCCTAGACAACATAACTGAAAACACTCAGTAATACTTACTGGCTATCATATCGTTCTTATACAGAGTAAATATATATTCATATATGAAGCGAAGTGGAGGCGTGTGGCTGAGTGGTTAGAGAATTGGATACATAATCTTGTGGTTTTGAGTTCGATTCCTGGACCGTGCGATTCGTTATGTCCTTATTTCACGTTGCTCCTTCTACCTGGAGTTGCGACCGATAGATACTACTAGCAACTGGAAAGACCGACGGAAACATTGTTTCCTCAATCCGATTTGACGAAAATCGATCGATCCTTTATATGCGGCGAATTGGCAGAATCGTTAGAACGTCGGATAAATTGTTTTGCGTTATTAGTTTCGGTTCTCTTATCTCTGAGTTGAAATCCCACAGGAATCAACTTTGTCTTTCATTCATTCGAGGTCGATAAAAAAAGTACCAGTCATATACTGGTGTCGATTCCTCCATTATAGCTCTTTCTCACTTGCATAATTCTATTTATCCTTCTCTGGAAGAAATCTACTGTATTCAGAACTGAAGATGAGATGGACGCTACCAGATTCAAAAATGACATAGACGTGCTTTATGTCAATATGGCACACCAACGACTTCCCAGGGAGATACAGGACGATATAGTCATATGTAAACTGTTTCAACTAGCATACCAACAAATTGTACTCTGCAGTGAAAGTGGATCTGGCAAAAATATGTTGAGTCGAGCAATAAGAAGAAGCTTCTCATGGATAACCGAACCAGAATCCGTGCTTCTTCAGAATATAGCAACTTCTGTTTAATTGACAATGTCTACGTTATGGGAAGCGCCATGTCGAGAAAGAAATCAATAATCACAACTTGAAGAACCATTTGTTTTATTAACATAAATAGTTCCCATAATAAATAGGAAAAGAGACCCCTCCACACAAAATTAATGGTTTCTGATTTAGGCACAAGGCCAACAATTTTAGGAGGTAGGAGTAAATCGATTAAATCAACCCAAGTGTGTCACTGGTACTTTAGTTAATCAACCACGTAAGGAAA
>OZ024740.1:24138237-24190737 GCA_964016885.1 Eledone cirrhosa
AAAGTGCGCAATGGCAAGACTAATTTAACAATGAAGATATAATAATATAAAATAAACTATGCATAAATATAACAAAATAAACTCCCCTCTAGTGGGGTGGACGGCCCAGGGGTGACTCAGGTACCCCACCAATCCTGAACCACCCTGCGCTTCTAAGGCATCCGGGGTGGCAACCCTCTCCTCCTCAAATTAGCTATCCTATAGTAATAATAATAATGATAATAGTAATTGGTATCATCATCATTATTATCATTAGTATATATAGGGCGGTGGATTGGCAGTATCAGTAGATGGTCGGACACCATGCTTTGCAGCAAAGAGTTACGGCCCTTTATGATCTGAGTTCAAATCCCGCCGAGGTTAACTTTGCCTTTCATCCTTACGAGGTCGATAAAATAAAGTACCAGTAATGTACTGGGTATTTGCTGGCCTTGTGCCAAAAGTAGAAACAATTATTATCATTAGTATCATTGGGGTTGGCTGTATCTAGAGCGCCGTATAACATGCTTTGCGACATAGAGTTACGACCCTTTATATTCTGATTTCAAATCCCACCAATGTTACTTTTGCCTTAAATCCTTATGGGGGTCGATAAAATAAAGTACCAGTAGCGTACTGGTGTCGATCTAATCGACTTTCCTCTCCTCTTCAAATTGCTGGCCTTGTTCCTAAAGTAGAAACACTTATTGTTGTTGTTATTGTTGTTGTTGTTATTATTAAAAAAAGAAGAAGAAGAAGAAGAAGAAGAAGAAGAAGAAGAATGAGAGAATTATAGTGAGTAATATATATATATAAGGTAAAAAAAAATGGAGTCTGGAGTCACGTGTTTCCTATCAATATGGCTTGATAATTGTTTAGTGAGGAACTTGTAATAAACAAATCTAACAAAAAACTTACCTTAAGGATTGGCATTAGATTTGAAGAGAATATAAATTGGGAGACTGCTGGGTAAAAGCGTGAAAATAGTGGCAAGTATGTGCATATTTAATTTGATTAGTGAGCGACGTGAGAGTGGTTTAATGAAATATTTTAATGGCGGACATTTCAAATTACGATTGTGTGCATTTTGTCTATTTATTTAAATTTTTTTTTTTTCGTCTATGGGTTGTTATAAAACCCCGCATCTCGTTAGATTATGTGGAGTGGGAGAGTGATTGACAGATGGGATGACAGAGAGAGAGAAGGTGAGAATAGGGAGAGAGGAGGAAAGACAAAGTGAGTTAAAGGGGACAAAGAAATAGGAGAGATTTGTAGAACAATAAACACGAGATAAGGAGCCAGTGCTGTGAATGTGTGTAGGTATATATATTTGTATATAATGCTATAACTGTGTGTATAGGATGTAAGTGTGTCTACAACCTAAATACATATTAAATACACCATGTAAACGTAATGAACTGGAAAAACATGTCAAGATATACAATTATACAAATTACATACATATCTCCGGTTTCCAAGTTTCATACTAGAATTAGATACTTTAAATACCCGTTTCTGAAGTCAATCACGACGCGAGGTGAACGTTTGTAAAATGTCGCGAATTCAAACAAGGCCTTTTACAAGAAGACAGTTGCACACAAAAGAGCTCCGAAAATATTGATTTAAAACTTAAATCAAAATCGTGCATTTTATGCCAAAAATATCAAGTATAAATTCAAGTATAAATGAAGTATAAATTCTCGAAAACATCAACATAAATTCTCGAAAACAACTCGAATACATCAAGTATAAATTCTCGAAAACATCAGTAACTGAACTCAATAGTAGTTAAACTGGAATATATATATATATATATATATATATATATATATATATATATATAGGAAAAAAAACCGACGGCAGGGTTCAAGCCGTTTCGACGGCTATTTCTGGACTAAATTAGAATGTTTAGCGTGGTAAATAAATCTGATTTATTTACCACGTCCCCTCAATCTATTTTATTTCTCATTCTTTCTTTTGATATATAAATTGCTGGCCTTGCGCCTAAAGTAGAAACAATTATTATTATTAGAAGAAGTAGTAGTAGTAGTAGTAGTAGTAGTAGTAGTAGTAGTAGTAGTATGCGAAGTTATTTTCATAGTTTAGTCATCACCATCTTTATATATATATATATGTATATATATATATATATATATATATATATATGTATGTATATATATATATATATATATATATAACCGTCTGATTTAATAGATCTGGAAAATGTTTGCTTTGAAATGTAGTTGTCGACGTAAATTATTATCATAATGGTCATGAGGGCGGTGGATTGGCTGTATCGGTAGAGAGTCGGACGCCATACTTTGCAGCATAGCGTTACGGCCCTTTACGGTCTGAGTTCAAATCCCGCCGAGGTTAACTTTGCCTTTCATCCTTACGGGGTCGATAAAATAAAGTACCAGTAATGTACTGGCGTCGATTTAATCGACTTTCCCCTCCCCTTCAAATTACTGGCCTATACTAGAAATCATTATAATGGTCATTGGCAGTATCGGTAGAGGGTCGGGCGCCATGTTTTGAAGCATAGAGCAACCTCCCTTTATGATCTGAGTTCAAATCCCGCCGAGGTTAACTTTGCCTTTCATCCTTACGGGGTCGTTAAAATAAAGTACCAGTAATGCACTGGGATAATTGCTGACCTGGTGCCAAAAGTAGAAACAATTATAATGGTCAATCACAATAAATAATAGTTGAGAATATTTGGTAACGTATCCCTAGTGAGGGGGCTACTTTCTCCACTTTACCAGATTAAATCGAACCTGGTATTAGAAATACTTTACTAGAATCACTAAACTATTACCTATAGTTATGACTATTAGACATTTTAAATTTCAGATTTTGTCCATTGTATGTTGCGTCAAGACGATGTTGCTGCTGTCTCAAATAATACTGTCTCTAAAAGACGGGGATTTCAGTTTAAGCTACCCTTAAAGTAATATCTAACGTTGTCGCCCAGCTTCCGAGAGATGCGGAGATCGTTTCCTCGCAGGTTTCGTTTCCTAGATTTTTTTCTATTATCTTTAGTATTTCAAACAACTGAATACTCATCGGTGGAACCGACGGAGGATCCATCGTCATGTAAGTATTTCCAAAAGAACATATGAATAAAAAGAGAGATTGGAAGTATCTCAGACGAGTAAAGTCACACTTATTGACACAAAGATATCAAACCTAGATATACAAATTATCGAATATTTGATATTTTCGGAGAGGAAAAAAAGATAAACAAGCGCGTGATACATAGTGAGATAAAATAGATATGACATCGTATAACAAAACAGATTTATTTTCACAACTCTGTACTAATATCACTTGGATATCTTTTAGATATTTGTCTTTTCCTTTTCTCTAGATAATCAAATATGCACTCATATACGTATGTAGGCACACTTTCAGAATATCACACGTGGATAGACATATTAGACAAACACACGCATATACACACACAGACTCATCTACGTATATATATATATATATATATATATATATATATATATATATATAACAACATATATATATATATATATATATATATATATATATATATATATATATATATATATACATATATATATATATGTATAAATATAAATATAAACATATATAGTTATGTATATATAGATACATAAATATATATGTATGTATGTATGTATGTGTGTATGTATGTACATATAAATATATGTGTGTGTGTGTGTGTTTATGATTTCCTACTTGAATTAGTTGTTTGTACTCAGACATTATATAGAATTACGTTTGGTGTGAAAATATACCGACTGTCCACTGCAGTTAACACTGTTTAGTTGTTTTTATCTTTTCACTGAAGAAATATAGAAGAAACATAAAAACCGAAATATATAAGTATGTGTCTATGTACTGGCATGTATATATATATATATATATATATATATATATATATATATATATAGAGAGAGAGAGAGAGAGAGAGAGAGAGAAAGAGAGATGAAGAGATCGATAGATAGATGCATACATACGTACATACATACGTACGTACGTATATATATATATATATATATATACTCCCATACATATGTATATATGTATATATATATACATACATGCATATATACACACATACAGTTACTCTTACAAACCAATTCACCGATCAATATCAGTCTAGCAAGTGTACACGGTTCAATCAATCTTAAATTCTCCCCGTTACCATCTCTCCAACCCTTAAAAAGACATAAAGACAGAGAGAGATGGAAACGCAGATATCTACGTATGTTTTCTTCACTGGTCTAATGTGACACGACAGGCGAAGCTGGTTTATTGCTATGTAGATCACGCCGTCTTTCACTCTACACAATCTGTGTTAATGAAATGCCACGAGAACTGTGAATGCCTACAGTACGTGAGCTGAGCGGCCAATAAGGAGGATGGATAAGCTTGGTGTCTGTGTTAGGTGTGGCGTTTTGCTGGGTGTCCCTGTGGTGACATACAGACGGATATGTTAGTGTGTCAATGTGGTTATGTAAATATTTGCGTGTAATGTGTGGATGTGAGTGTATGTATGTGTTTGTATCGTGCTGCTTCCTTGTGTACATACGAACGCTGGTTGTTGGCGGAATATTCTTGATTTTTTCTTATTTTTGTTGTTGTAAATTTCATGACGGTAGATCCGTTTCATGAAGGACCTCATGTTGATGTTACCGTGGCTGAGGCGTGGTACGAACGAGAACTAGAAAGTGGTAGAGACAGATTCCGTATGGCTGTGGTAGGCGTGGTTTAAGTTAGTTAATGATAACGAATGTTGTAAGTGGAAGCAGGTTGTTCTTGTACGTGGCTTGCATGGAAAGAAGTATTTGTAAACGGAGACGTTAAAATTTGTTTAAAAAATATCAAGATGGTGATGACTAAACTACGAAAATAACTTCGCATACTACTACTACTACTACTACTAATTGTTTCTACTTTAGGCGCAAGGCCAGCAATTTGAAGGGGAGAGTCGATTAAATCGAACTCAGTGTATTACTGGTACTTTATTTTATCGACCCCGTAAGGATGAAAGGCAAAGTTAATCTCGGAAGGATTTGAACACAGAACGAGAAGGCCCGTAACTCTAAGCCACAAAGCATGGTGTCGGACGCTCTACCGATATTGCCAATCCACTGTCCTACTAATACTTCTAATAATGATTTCTAGTATCGGCACAAGGCCAGTAGTTTGTGGTGAGTGGAAAGTCGATTAAATCAACCCCAGTACGATACTGGTACTTTATTTTATCGACCCCGTAAGGATGAAAGGCAAAGCTAACCTCGGCGGGATTTGAACTCGGAACGTAAAGGGCCATAACTCTATGCCACAAAGTATAGTATCCGACAATGTGCCGATACTGCCAATCCGCCACACTAATAATAAAAATAATAATTATTATTATCATAATCATGCGATAACGAAGAAGGACAAACATTGATAGCTATGACAGATTAACTTGGAAGGTTGTGTAGTTGTGGTCACTGAAAAAGGGGGTAGTAATACCAATAATAGTTGTAGTCTTAGGAAGCGTGAGTAGAGATCTTGAGAACTACCTTAAGCAAATAGGGATTGTAATACGGATGGAGGGTAGTCGAATGATAACGGTTATTACATCAGTTCACTGTAATACAACTCTAGTGTTAGAAGCTGAGATAAGGGGTGTTACCTCAGTTCACTGGTAGTGAACAGTTAACACTGTAATACATCTCTAGTGTTAGAAGCTGAGATAAGGGGTGTTACCTCAGTCCACTGGTAGTGAACAGTTAACACTGTAATACATCTCTAGTGTTAGAAGCTGAGATAAGGGGTGTTACCTCAGTCCACTGGTAGTGAACTGATGTAACACTAATACATCTCTAGTGTTAGAAGCTGAGATAAGGGGTGTTACCTCAGTCCACTGGTAGTGAACTGATGTAACACTGTAATACATCTCTAGTGTTAGAAGCTGAGATAAGGGGTGTTACCTCAGTCCACTGGTAGTGAACTGATGTAACACTGTAATACATCTCTAGTGGTAGAAGCTGAGATAAATGGTGTTACCTCAGTCCACTGGTAGTGAACAGTTAACACTGTAATACATCTCCAGTGTTAGAAGCTGAGATAAGGGGTGTTACCTCAGTCCACTGGTAGTGAACTGATGTAACACTGTAATACATCTCTAGTGTTAGAAGCTGAGATAAGGGGTGTTACCTCAGTCCACTGGTAGTGAACTGATGTAACACTGTAATACATCTCTAGTGTTAGAAGCTGAGATAAATGGTGTTACCTCAGTCCACTGGTAGTGAACAGTTAACACTGTAATACATCTCTAGTGTTAGAAGCTGAGATAAGGGGTGTTACCTCAGTCCACTGGTAGTGAACTGATGTAACACTGTAATACATCTCTAGTGTTAGAAGCTGAGATAAGGGGTGTTACCTCAGTCCACTGGTAGTGAACTGATGTAACACTGTAATACATCTCTAGTGGTAGAAGCTGAGATAAATGGTGTTACCTCAGTCCACTGGTAGTGAACAGTTAACACTGTAATACATCTCCAGTGTTAGAAGCTGAGATAAGGGGTGTTACCTCAGTTCACTGGTAGTGAACAGTTAACACTGTAATACATCTCTAGTGTTAGAAGCTGAGATAAATGGTGTTACCTCAGTCCACTGGTAGTGAACTGATGTAACACTGTAATACATCTCTAGTGGTAGAAGCTGAGATAAGGGGTGTTACCTCAGTTCACTGGTAGTGAACAGTTAACACTGTAATACATCTCCAGTGTTAGAAGCTGAGATAAATGGTGTTACCTCAGTCCACTGGTAGTGAACAGTTAACACTGTAATAGATCTCCATTGTTAGAAGCTGAGATAAGGGGTGTTACCTCAGTTCACTGGTAGTGAACAGCTAACACTGTAATACATCACTAGAGTTAGAAGCTGAGATAAGGGGTGTTACCTCAGTCCACTGGTAGTGAACAGCTAACACTGTAATACATCTCCAGTGTTAGAAGCTGAGATAAGGGGTGTTACCTCAGTTCACTGGTAGTGAACAGCTAACACTGTAATACATCTCTAGTGTTAGAAGCTGGGATAAGGGGTGTTACCTCAGTTCACTGTTAGTGAACAGTTAACACTGTAATAGATCTCCATTGTTAGAAGCTGAGATAAGGGGTGTTACCTCAGTTCACCGGTAGTGAACAGTTAACACTGTAATAGATCTCCATTGTTAGAAGCTGTGATAAGGGGTGTTACCTCAGTTCACCGGTAGTGAACAGTTAACACTGTAATAGATCTCCATTGTTAGAAGCTGAGATAAGGGGTGTTACCTCAGTTCACTGGTAGTGAACAGCTAACACTGTAATACATCTCCAGTGTTAGAAGCTGAGATAAGGGGTGTTACCTCAGTTTACTGGTAGTGAACAGGTAACACTGTAATACATCTCTAGTGGTAGAAGCTGAGATAAGGGGTGTTACCTCAGTTTACTGGTAGTGAACAGCTAACACTGTAATACATCTCCAGTGTTAGAAGCTGAGATAAGGGGTGTTACCTCAGTCCACTGGTAGTGAACAGCTAACACTGTAATACATCTCCAGTGTTAGAAGCTGGGATAAGGGGTGTTACCTAAGTTCACTGTTAGTGAACAGTTAACACTGTAATAGATCTCCATTGTTAGAAGCTGAGATAAGGGTTGTTACCTCAGTTTAAGGGTAGTGAACAATTCAAACTGTAATACATCTCCAGTGTTAGAAGCTGAGATAAGTAAAATAACAATAATAATAATAATAATGGGTTCTAATTTAGGCACAAGTGCATTACTGGTACTTTATTTCATCGACCACGGAAGGCAAAGTTAACCTCGGCAGGATTTCAATTCACAATGTAAACGGCCGTAACTCTAATAATATAAATGATTTCTATTCTAATATATACATATAGATAATGTATTATAAGACCGAGGACGTACAAAAACGTGTTATGTAGGCGATAATGCTATCTCTAGTATATAGATAGATATTCAGCTAATATCTTTGTGTCCAGAAAGATACGTATCCAACAAACTATGTTCAATATTTGTCTACTGAGAAACTATTTAGAGATTAAATTATAGTAGAAAGAGAAGATTTCCAAAATATGGAAAAGGTTGAGTATTGACGTACACGGGAATCGAACCCACATCTTTGGTTATCCAGTCCATTGTGCTACCATTACATCAACACATCACGCATGGTTTAGATAACCAAAGATATCGGTTCGACACCCGTGTAGGTCAATACGCAACCTTTTCTATTTTTAGAGGGTTTTAAACCCTACTATCAAGCTAAACCCACTATCAGGCTATACATTTCTTTAGTCCAAAACAGGTAAAAGCTTCTTTCTATATATTACTAAAACTCTGCGATTGCTTGCTTGCTTATCGGTAATGTATTTCACACAACTGGGCGCATAATGGGAAAATACTTTGAAAGGAAGTTGACCCTGAAACGGGAATACGAATGGAATAAAACAAGTTTCACGTAAATCGGAGCCCGGGTTCCCGCGATATGGGGTTTTTCAGAGAGAGAGAAAGAGATAGTAGTAGTGAGAGAGTAGATTCAAAGAGAGACATAGAGAGTGGGAGAGGAGACAGAGAAGGAGAATGTAAGAAAGAGAGAGAGAGGGTGAGTGAGAGAGAGAGAGAGAGAGAGAGAGAGAGAGAGAGAGAGAGAGAGAGAGAGAGAGAGAGAGAGAGAGAGCTAATGGTGTTGTTGCGTATATATGTGGATGTGTATATATATATATATATATATATATATATATATATATATATATATATATATATATATATTTATTAAAATAACAGATTAAAGTTTAAGCAAAGAATCGCTTCTTTCACCCTTAACGGGATCTTCAGAAGATCCCGTTAAGGGTGAAAGCAGCGATTTTTTGCTTAAACTTTATTCTGTTATTTTAATAAATATTTTCTCTACGGTTCTTATATATTTGATATATATTTATCCTTATCGAGCCCTCTTTGGATATTAGTCTTCAAATTTATTATTATTACTATATATATACATATATATATATATATATATATATATTTAAATGTATATACATATATATATATGTGTGTATATGTGTGTGTGTGTGTCTATGACCAGTGTATATAGATCACAGACACCCACATATATATACACACACACACATACATACATATATATATATATATGTGTATACACATACACATGACACATTTATATATATACATACACACACGTATATACATGGGCCTTCTAATTTCACATTATATACATGTCTGTGTATATTTTCATTATTTAACAATTATTTTTAAGTGAACAAGATTTTAAAAAATATATTTTGATGTGTATATGACCCAACGAGTGACGAGTGGTATAATTTCGACTAAAGTCCAAACATCGCTCGTTGTTTCAAAACAAACTTACTTGTACTTAGATATTAAGTTTATTAGATTAACCAATTTGCATATATAATACATTTTTGGCAGGTATTTATTTCTGATGCGGTAATAGTGTTTTGTTTTAATGGTCGGGTAGCTTGTGACTAAACCGGCACCCCGCAAGACTCCGGTCTCGTGAGAAAGGTAAGTGAAACGCCAGTAACACAAAAACAAGAGCTTGTAAAGCGTAGATGAGGATCAGGTTCTAACATAGAAAGAAACAAGTCTTTCATGAGTATTTAGATAATATAAACTATGTTAATACGTATATATGTATGTATCTGTATATGTATGTAGATATGTGTGCAATTGCATGTGTTGATCTGTATGTTTTACGTATTTATATGTACACGTTCATATGTTTCTGAATATATAAATATATATATACAATTATCATATTCTGAATTTCTGAAATATTTTACATATTCTTACAGTTCCGTTAATGGATTGTATTTGCAACTTCATAACTAGTCGTGTCCTCTCTGTATGTTTGAATGAATGTCGGCATAAATATATATTTGTGTGTGTATGTATGTCTTCATACATGTTTGCACGTATGTGTGTATGTATGTATTTTTGAATGAATCTAGGCATATATATATATATATATATATATTAGTAAAAAGGAAAAGAAAATGCTGACAAATTGTTCCCAGTGAAAAGTAGTTTAATTAAGAATAAGTATAAGTTAGTAATAGGTATTTGTTAGTATTCAGTTTTAATTTTAACATTTTTACCGGTTGCGCATTTCTTATGGTTTTCAAAAATAATTTTGAGATAGAGTGCTCGTGATATATAATGAAGGTGTGGTAAGGAACCAGATATATATATATATACATATATATATAATGAAGGTGTGGTAAGGAACCAGATGGACCATAACGCACCAGAGTACTTAATACTTAGGGTAGTGGAGTGGGCAATAGGAAAATGTTTAACCCCGACGGCAGAGCTTAAGCCGTTTCGACGGCTAGTCCAGAAATAGCCGTCGAAACGGCTTGAGCTCTGCCGTCGGGGTTAAACATTTTCATTTTCCTATATATATATATATATATATATATATATATATATATATATATATATATATATATATATATATACATATATATACGTGTGAGTATGTATGTGTGCACATGTATTCACGTATGTATGTAATAATCCATGTTCTACGTATACATGCATATATGCCTGTATGAATGTTTTTGACTTTATTATTACATACATTTTTACCAATATATATATATATATATATATATATATATATATATATATATATATATATATATATATATATATATATACTTAATACATTAACAGAGAAAGCTTTAAGCAATACTCCGACCGACAACCATCTCACTCAACAAACATTAGGATATACCTGAGTACAATGGTAATTATATGTTAGGGGCGCTAACTGTATTGTATTTTGCAGATAGCCGGCTGTATTATTTTATATGAGACATAATTAAATACATCTCTCCTACATAAGTTTTCTACAAATTGGGAAAATAATGTCCAGGTAATGTAGAAGACTGCATATAGTCCATAGGTATACATGCAGGTGAGCACTTATAACTCATCAGTGGATGCCCAGCAATATCAATATAAAAAAAAACATACTGATATTAATTGTTTCTACTTTAGGCACAAGGCCAGCAATTACCCAGTGCATTACTGGTACTTTATTTTATCGACCCCGAAAGGATGAAAGGCAAAGTCAACCTCGGCGGGATTTGAACTCAGATCGTAAAGGGACGTAACTATGCTGGAAAGCATGGCGTCTGACCCTCTACTGATACTGCCAATCAACCGATATTCAGCGATGGTACCCGTCAGTGCTAGAATGACCGCCAAATTTGAAATTCCAGCAGTGTCACAAAAATAAATTTCATATACATATATATATATATATATATATATATATATATACAGAGGGAGAGAGATAGAGAAGGAGGGGAGATAGATATAGAGAGAGGGAGGGAGATAGATAGATGGAGAGAGAGAGAGGGAGAGAGAGAGAGAGAGAATCGGTTTCTAAGATAGGAACAAGACTTTTATTGAAATTTATTTGGGCCCATCAAATCATCAACTAGGTGTTTCTTTGTTATTGTTTAGAAAATATACATGTCTTCTTATGAGGGTCAAAACTAGGTCCAATAATCGATTAAATGTTTTATCATTTTCTCAATTCACAAGATAATTCGTATTTACTGGCACGTTCACATACCTACATCTTAAATATGCGAATATTTACATGTTCATTAGTACAGTATCAGTTGCCCCCTCTGCATGTATACAGATATGATGATATGGTACAGCTCCCCTGCGAGCAAAACGCTTAGTATGCATATATATATATATATATATATATATATATATATATATATATATATATATATAAGTATGAATACGTACATACATATATGTATACAGACGTACAGTAGTATGTATATATATATATTTATATATATATATATATATACATACATGCACACATATATATATGTACGTATGGATTCGCCGAACATTTATTATAATGCTCGGTGTGTCTGTAAACAAACACCCAAAATTAAAAAGTAACATGTCTAGCAACCATCGTTGCTCATTTGTTCAACACTGACAAAGGAACGCTGTACTAGTTTCAAGCTTATTAGCTATCGTCAGCAACGTATACCTTCCTCCCAGATGGTTGAACATCTGAAAGCATATATTTCCTTATGCTTATTAACGGCTGAGCAGCCTAATTTGCATATCGAGTGAGTTAATCGGCCGGGGTACCGAAAACGATAAACGGAAAAAATGAAACGAAATTTCATTTCTCACTCTTAGTACGGCTGTTACTTAAATATAAGTATGTATACGTACATACATATATGTATACAGACGTACAGTAGTATGTATATATATATATATATATATATATATATATATATATATATACATACATGCACACATATATATATGTACGTATGGATTCACCGAACATTTATTATAATGCTCGGTGTGTCTGTAAACATACATCCCGAATTAAGCCGTACAGTGTCTAGCAACCATCGTTGCTCATTTGTTCAACACTGACAAAGGAACGCTGTACTTATTCAAGCTTATTATCTATCGTCAGCAACGTATACCTTCCTACCAGATGGTTGAACGTCTGAAAGCATATACTTTCCTTATAGCTAAGGACGATAGCTAATAAGCTTGAAACAAGTACAGCGTTCCTTTGTCAGTGTTGAACAAATGAGCAACGATGGTTGCTAGACACTGTACGGCTTAATTCGGGATGTTTGTTTACAGACACACCGAGCATTATAATAAATGTTCGGTGAATCCATACATACATATACATATATGTGTGCATGTATGTATATATATATATATATACATACTACTGTACGTCTGTATACATATATGTATGTATGTATACATACTTATATTTAAGTAACAGCCGTACTAAGAGTGAGAAATGAAATTTCGTTTCATTTTTTCCGTTTATATATATATATATATATATACATATATATATATGTATATATATATATATATATATATATATATGTATGCATGTGCGTGTGTATATATATATATATATATATGTATGTGTGTGTGTGTGTGTGTGTGTGTGTGTGTGTGTGTGTGTGTGAGAGTGTGTGTGTGTGTGTATGTGTGTGCAGTGTGTATGTGTGTGCAGCGTGTAGAATGATACTTTTCTATTCTTGTTGAGCACTCACTAATCAGTAAGTAAATAAAATAATTCTTAACATAACTGCTAGATATTTGTTCACTTTACGTACACCTATTTGTATGTATGTATGCATGTATGTGTATATGCATACATGTATATATATATATATATATATATATATATATATATATATATATATATATATATATATATATATATATATATATATGTGTGTGTGTGTGTGTGTGTGTGTGTGCGTGTATGTGTGTGTATGTATGCGTGTGTATGTATGAATGTATGTATGTATGTATGAATATATGTATGTTCGGGTGTGTGTGTGTGTGCAAACACTCAACCATATTTATATGTGTCTGTGTACGTATGTATATATATATATGCGATGCATGCAATCAGCCATATATACATGCATACGCATTTCCGTATGTAATTAGTCGTCTAGATTTTTAAAAAAAAATACTAAATACAAAACAAAACAAGGAATAACATAATGTAGAAAAAGAAAAAAGAAAAACTAACACAGGAAACTAAAGATAATAAAAATGAAAAGACAAATAGAAAATATGAGATAAAACATTTTCCAAGAAAATTCTTGCGATGTAGACATCTGGAAATCTCTCTTAATGTAGATTTAGACGTAAATCAGTACTTTTGCCGTCAGGCACTTCGTTCAGCAGACATACGCGACACTCCAATGACGCCGTGTTCTTGCTCTTCAACCATTGCAAAATAGAATGTGACGTCAGAGAAAATGGCGGCACACACCTATTTGTCACCGTTGAAAATCTAATTTTTCATCTTACATACTTTAAAAATGTCTTTTTCTGAAACATTTTCAAATGACAATTAGTTAAATACTGAATATATTGCAACTAATTTCAGTGACGAAGGATTTTTATGTTAATTGTTTTCTTTCTGTTTTGTATTTTAAGTTATGTGTATATTTATATATTTATTTTTCTAATTTGTAGTATCTTTTTTATGGGAAGGGTCGTGGTAGGAAACAGTCGACGTCTTTTTTGTTTAGTTTTCTTCCTACATTTCGTTGAGAATTCTGTATTCCATTAATCTTTATTCTACTCAGCCATCTCCCTAAATTTAATTTAAATGGAAATAGATTTGTGCTCTTCCTTACCAATTTCTTGTGAGTATGTAGTGTGTCTTTACACACACACACACGCACACACATACACACACACACATACTGACAGACACAGATACATACACACACTCACACACACACACAGACACACTCAAAAGTATATATATATATATGCACATATATAAATATGTATGTATATATATGTATGTATATATATATATGTATATGTTTACACATATACATATAGGTATGTATATATGTGTGTATATATATATATATATATATATGTGTGTGTGTGTCTATCTCTATATATTTATATAGACAGAGGGGGGTGAGATAGAGAGAGATCTGTGCGTGTATATCTGTATGTGTTTTTATTAGATACCTACATGTGAGTTTGTGAACTACATACTGTATATGTGACGATGCGTATAAGTTGTGATGAATCGAGATTATGAAGTTTCTTGTTATTTTTAACGTTCTTTCTAATTTGCAACGTTTGTTAAATTTCTAAGTTTTTTTTTCTTTTATGTACTACGATAGATTATTTAAATTCTTTTTCTCTCCTCATACATGGTTTATATTACCGTCAGGTTTGGTTCCAGAATTTGTGAGAATGAAGCACTGATATCATATGGTGACGAACTTCGATTCTATCAAGATTCCTGCAGAAGAATTCCTGTTCATTAAATCTTCTATGAGTTTTTTGAAGAAATGACGAATGAGCTGGCACTTTGAGAAGAAACCAGCTGACCTTTTAAATAAGTGCATATATATATATATATATATATATATATATATATATATATATATATATATATATATATATATATATATATATGTGTGTGTGTGTGTGTGTGTGTGTGTGTATGCGTGTACGTGTGTCTGTGCGTCTACATTTATAAGCCTATGTGTGTGAGTGTGTTTCGGTATGCATTTTCGTGGGCTAATGTTTGTATGAATGGAAACATATGTAGAGTTTATATACTTCTCGCTTATAAGACACTCGAGTTTTCAGCAGGATGAATCACTAGCATTCATTAACTATGTATGTACATACGGAGACACACATATATATGCACCAAATTG
The DNA here is from genome assembly GCA_964016885.1 of Eledone cirrhosa. Lineage (NCBI taxonomy): Eukaryota > Metazoa > Mollusca > Cephalopoda > Octopoda > Eledonidae > Eledone > Eledone cirrhosa. Next base: position 24,153,566 of record OZ024740.1, read on the forward strand.
CATTGAAGGTAGTGGCTGAAAAGGAAGGCATAACATTTTTATGTCCTACGTGTTTCGTTCTCTTTTCGTTTGCAACTCTGCTAGTGACATGTATATATACATATATTAGTATATATATATATATATATATATATATATATATATATATATATATATATATATATATATATATATATATATATATATATATATATATTTGTGTATATATATATATATATATATATATATATATATATATATATATATATATGTGTATATATATATATGCACATACGCATGCACACACATGCACACACATACACACACGCACGCACACACATACACACACACATATATATATATATATATATATATATATATATATGCACATACATATGTATATACGCATATACAAGCACACACACTCACACACTCACATACACCCATTTAATATTATATATTGTTTGCAGTGATCTTTTCCATGACCCTCCAATGAGAAATAACAGTGCCATAATAAACAATAAACTCCCGATGTTGTCAAGTGTTGTGTTAAGGACTATATGCTCAGTGTTTACATCACACTGAAGTCCACCTCTGTTTATCGTTTGGGAGAGTTTAAAACACATTCCAAGTCGATGATTTGGCGAGTTTATTAGATTGTATGGCTGGATGCTTTGTGGTATTTTCTCTGACTCCAAGTATTCTGAGATCTTTTTGTTGTCGACTCAATCGTTACTACGGTTTAACTCGACCACCTGATTTTTTAGGATTTGTTGACGAAGTTTATTCTATTGGAAATAACGGGGCTAAGTACCTAGTTTTAGGATAACTTCTGTATATTTTACTTACCAGGCTTTGAGACCCTGACAAAATATAAGGTCGTAGGCGTTGACGTTCCCTTCGAATAAATAGGGAAAAAAACAGATTGAAAGCTTATTTTTCCTGTCCGAAAGCTCACAGCCAAAGTATGTAAGAAGCTGCAAAGTACGACGTGCTTTACTCAGGATTATAAAATCTGACAAGTTGAAAGACAGAGAATTTAAACATAAGATTACAAATGTGTGTTCAGAATACATTTTTGCAATATTTAAATCTATGTAATTTTCGATTACTTCGATTTTCGATCTCCATGAAATATTATGTTTCTGGATATGAAAATACTCCCGAACTGGTTTCAATTTCGGAACATTTATGTCTATAGGAAGTGCAGTAAGCTTCCCTATCCTCAGTGAGTAAGCTTCTAATAACATAAAATCATCTACACGTAAAAACATTTCAACAGTTGGGATTTATCTTCGTTTTTCTTTATCATGTATTGAATGTCGAGCTTTTCACAAGAGAATTCCATCTTTAACTCGATGGGAAAAATATGTCCATTAGTGGAGTTAATATGTGTACTTAGGTGTTCGTGAATCTGATAATATACAGCATAGTGAGTGGAAACGGAGCACGGTGTATGACTAATAATTGTTTCTACTTTAGGCACAAGGCCAGCAATTACCCAGTGCATTACTGGTACTTTATTTTATCGACCCCGTAAGGATGAAAGGTAAAGTAAACCTCGGCGGGATTTGAACTCAGATCGTAAAGGGACGTAACTATGCTGGAAAGCATGGCGTCCGACTCTCTACCGTGTATGACTAATAATAGAAAGCAAACTCAATGACAGAAACAAGATTATATGTATAAATGTACCAACCGGGTACTCTACATAGCATTATTATATTAATTCGGAAGTTAAGTGACTTGATGAAACCAAGAGCAACAGTAAACAGTTTGTTAGATCTAGATCCCAATATACTAAAGGTGACATTCATATGATATACTTAGCACATCTGTATGGAAGATGAGCCTTGATACCAATAACTGAATTACAATTAAATGAATTATAAAGACTTTCTGATAATATTTAGTAGGAAGAAAATATGTAGAGTGTTATGTAATGAGGTAAGACAAGAAAAACAAAAACATTCTCTCTCTCACTCTCTCTATATATATATATTCTTATAACAAATTCATGAGCAATATATACAATATATATATGTATATAGCAATATATATAGCAATATATAGCAATATATAGCAATATATATAGCAATATATAGCAATATATATATATATATACACACACACATGTATATATATATATATATATATGTGTGTGTGTGTGTGTGTGTGTGTGTGTGTGTGTGTGTGTGTGTGTGTGTGTGTGTGTGTGTGTGTGTGTGTGTGTGTGTGTGTGTGTGCGTATGAAGTACCAATAAATGTATCAACAATTATTTCATAACAGACCTGAAATATTTCATCAGAAACAATACAATTAGTCAAGGAAACTACACCTCCGTCGATATCAACGCGGACCCTTCGAATTAGGGGTTAGGTTCATATGAGGGGGTTCTATACATCTCCACTTTCATTTATCTCAATCACATCTAATGCATCTTTTTATAATAATTCATTGTTTCCGTAATTTCAGTATCTGTTGTTGTAGATGATGATGACGGTGATAATAATGATGATGATGCTGCTGATGATGATGGGATGATACAAAGATGATGATGATCATCATCTTATTGATAAAGATGATAATCAATGATATGCTTCTCCGGCTGATCATGTTGATAATGCTGAACAAGATGATTATGACGACGACGATGATGATGCTGATGATGATGATGTTGATGCAGATGATGATGATGATGGTGATGATGAGAAAGACAAAGATGGTTGATGATCAGAATGCTGACGACGAGGGATGTGATGATATTGAAGACGATAAGGTAGATGGCGCTGGTTGGTGGTAATTCAGTGAGTGGGAAAGAAATGATAACACAATAAATTAAAAACAAGAAAAAATAGAAAAAAAAGAACATAATATAACAACAAAGGAACAAAAACGTAATATTTTAAAATTCAGATAAAAACACTAGCATAACAAGAACAACATCAATAACACAACTAACAACAACAACACCACTAATAACAACACTACCAATAACAACAACACTACCACTAACAACAACACAACCACTAACAACAACACTACAACTAACAACAACACTACCACTACCAACAACACTACCACTAACAACAACACTACCACTAACAACAACACTACCACTAACAACAACAACACCACTAACAACAACACTACCACTACCAACAACACTACCACTAACAACAACACTACCACTAATAACAACACTACCACTAACAACAACACTACCACTAACAACAACACTACAACAAACGACAACACTACCACTACCAACAACACTACCACTAACAACAACACTACCACTACTAACAACACTACCACTAACAACAACACTACCACTAACAACAACACTACCACTAACAACAACACTACAACTAACAACAACACTACAACTAACAACAACACTACCACTAACAACAACACTACCACTAACAACAACACTACAACTAACAACAACACTACCACTACTAACAACACTACCACTAACAACAACACTACCACTAACAACAACACTACCACTAACAACAACACTACAACTAACAACAACACTACAACTAACAACAACACTACCACTAACAACAACACTACCACTAACAACAACACTACAACTAACAACAACACTACAACTAACAACAACACTATCACTAACAACAACACTACCACTAACAACACTACCACTAACAACAACACTACCACTAACAACAACACCACCACTAACAACAACAACAGCACTAACAACAACACCACCTCTAACAGCAACACTACCACTAACAACAACACCACCAATAACAACAACACCACCACTAACAACAACAACACCACTAACAACAACACCACCTCTAACAACAACACTACCAATAACAACAACACCACCACTAACAACAACACTACCACTAACAACAACACTACCACTAACAACAACACTACCACTAACAACAACACTACCACTAACAACAACACCACCACTAACAACAACAACACCACTAACAACAACACCACCACTAACAACAACACTACCACTAACAACAACACTACAACTAACAACAACACTGCAACTAACAACAACACTACCACTTACAACAACACCACTACCAACAACACTACCACTAACAACAACACCACTAACAACAACACTACCACTAACAACAACACCACTAACAACAACACTACCACTACCAACAACACTACCACTAACAACAACACCACTAACAACAACACTACAACTAACAACAACACCACTAACAACAACACTACCACTAACAACAACACTACCACTAACAACAACTACACTAACAACAACACTACCACTACCAACAACACTACCACTAACAACAACACCACTAACAACAACACTACCACTAACAACAACACTACCACTAACAACAACATCACCACTAACAACACTACCACTAACAACAACTCTACCACTAACAACAACACTACCACTAACAACAACACTACCACTAATAACAACACTACCACTAACAACAACACTACCACTAACAACAACACTACCACTATCAACAACACTTCAACAAACAACAACACTACCACTACCAACAACACTACCACTTACAACAACACCACTACCAACAACACTACCACTAACAACAACACCACTAACAACAACACTACCACTAACAACAACACTACCACTAACAACAACACCACTAACAACAACACTACCACTAACAACAACACTACAACTAACAACAACACTACCACTACCAACAACACTACCACTTACAACAACACCACTACCAACAACACTACCACTAACAACAACACCACTAACAACAACACTACCACTAACAACAACACTACCACTAACAACAACACTACCACTAACAACAACACTACAACTAACAACAACACTACCACTAACAACAAAACTACCACTAACAACAACACTACCAATAACAACAACAACACCACTAACAACAACACTACAACTAACAACAACACTACCACTACCAACAACACTACCACTAACAACAACACCACTACCAACAACACTACCACTAACAACAACACCACTAACAACAACACTACAACTAACAACAACACTACAACTAACAACAACACTACCACTAACAACAACACTACAACTAACAACAACACTACCACTAACAACAACACTACCACTAACAACAACACTACCAATAACAACAACAACACCACTAACAACAAAACTACTACTAACAACAACACTACCACTAACAACAACACTACCACTAACAACAACACTACCACTAACAACAACACCACCACTAACAACAACACTACCACTAACAACAACACTACCACTAACAACAACACTACCACTAACAACAACAACACAATTAACAACAACACTACCACTAACAACCACAACACTACCACTAACAACAACACTACCACTAACAACAACACTACCACTAACAAAAACACTACCACTAACAACAACACTACCAATAACAACAACACTACCACTAACAACAACACTACCACTAACAACAACATCACCACTAACAACAACACTACCACTAACAACAATACTACCACTAACAACAACACTACCACTAACAACAACACCACTAACAACAACACTACCACTAACAACAACACTACCACTAACAGCAACACTGCCACTAACAACACTACCACTAACAACAACACCACCACTAACACCAACACTACAACTATCAACAACACCACCACTAACAACAACATCACCACTAACAACAACACCACCACTAACAACAACACTACCACTAACAACAACACTACCACTAATAACAACACTAGCACTAACAACAACACTACCACTAACAACAACACTACCACTAACAACAACACTACCACTAACAACAACACCACTAACAACAACACTACCACTAACAACAACACTAACACTAACAACAACACTACCACTAACAACACTACCACTAACAACAACACCACCACTAACACCAACACTACAACTATCAACAACACCACCACTAACAACAACATCACCACTAACAACAACACCACCACTAACAACAACACTACCACTAACAACAACACTACCACTAATAACAACACTAGCACTAACAACAACACTACCACTAACAACAACACTATCACTAACAACAACACTACAACTAACAACAACACCATCACTAACAACAACACCACCACTAACAACAACACTACCACTAACAACAACACTACAACTAACAACAACACTACCACTAACAACACTACCACTAACAACAACACTACCACTAACTACAACACTACCATTAACAACAACACTATCACTAACAACAACATCACCACTAGCAACAACACCACCACTAACAACAACACTACCACTAACAACACTACACCTAACAACAACACTATCACTAACAACACTACCACTAACAACAACACTACCACTAACAACAACACTACCACTAACAACACTACAACTAACAACAACATTACCACTAACAACAACACCACCACTAACAACAACACTACAACTAACAACAACACTACCACTAATAACAACACTACCACTAACAACAACACTACCACTAACAACAACACCACCACTAACAACAACACTACCACTAACAACAACACTACCACTAACAACAACACCACTAACAACAACACTACCACTAACAACAACACTACCACTAACAACAACACCACTAACAACAACACTACCACTTACAACAACACCACTACCAACAACACTACCACTAACAACAACACTACAACTAACAACAACACTACCACTACCAACAACACTACCACTTATAACAACTCCACTACCAACAACACTACCACTAACATAACACCACTAACAACAACACTACCACTAACAACAACACTACCACTAACAACAACACCACTAACAACAACACTACCACTTACAACAACACCACTACCAACAACACTACCACTAACAACAACACCACTAACAACAACACTACCACTAACGAACAACACTACCACTAACAACAACACCACTAACAACAACACTACCACTAACAACAACACTACAACTAACAACAACACTGCAACTAACAACAACACTACCACTACCAACAACACTACCACTAACAACAACACTACTAACAACAACACTACCACTAACAACAACACTACCACTAACAACAATACTACCACTAACAACAACACTACCACTAACAACAACACCACTAACAACAACACTACCACTAACAACAACACTACCACTAACAACAACACTACCACTAACAACACTACCACTAACAACAACACCACCACTAACACCAACACTACAACTATCAACAACACCACCACTAACAACAACATCACCACTAACAACAACACCACCACTAACAACAACACTACCACTAACAACAACACTACCACTAGTAACAACACTAGCACTAACAACAACACTACCACTAACAACAACACTACCACTAACAACAACACTACCACTAACAACAACACCACTAACAACAACACTACCACTAACAACAACACTACCACTAACAACAACACTACCACTAACAACACTACCACTAACAACAACACCACCACTAACACCAACACTACAACTATCAACAACACCACCACTAACAACAACATCACCACTAACAACAACACCACCACTAACAACAACACTACCACTAACAACAACACTACCACTAATAACAACACTAGCACTAACAACAACACTACCACTAACAACAACACTATCACTAACAACAACACTACCACTAACAACAACACCATCACTAACAACAACACCACCACTAACAACAACACTACCACTAACAACAACACTACAACTAACAACAACACTACCACTAACAACACTACCACTAACAACAACACTACCACTAACTACAACACTACCATTAACAACAACACTACCACTAACAACAACATCACCACTAGCAACAACACCACCACTAACAACAACACTACCACTAACAACACTACACCTAACAACAACACTATCACTAACAACACTACCACTAACAACAACACTACCACTAACAACAACACTACCACTAACAACACTACCACTAACAACAACACTACCACTAACTACAACACTACCATTAACAACAACACTACCACTAACAACAACATCACCACTAGCAACAACACCACCACTAACAACAACACTACCACTAACAACACTACACCTAACAACAACACTATCACTAACAACACTACCACTAACAACAACAACACAATTAACAACAACACTACCACTAACAACCACAACACTACCACTAACAACAACACTACCACTAACAACAACACTACCACTAACAAAAACACTACCACTAACAACAACACTACCAATAACAACAACACTACCACTAACAACAACACTACCACTAACAACAACATCACCACTAACAACAACACTACCACTAACAACAATACTACCACTAACAACAACACTACCACTAACAACAACACCACTAACAACAACACTACCACTAACAACAACACTACCACTAACAGCAACACTGCCACTAACAACACTACCACTAACAACAACACCACCACTAACACCAACACTACAACTATCAACAACACCACCACTAACAACAACATCACCACTAACAACAACACCACCACTAACAACAACACTACCACTAACAACAACACTACCACTAATAACAACACTAGCACTAACAACAACACTACCACTAACAACAACACTACCACTAACAACAACACTACCACTAACAACAACACCACTAACAACAACACTACCACTAACAACAACACTAACACTAACAACAACACTACCACTAACAACACTACCACTAACAACAACACCACCACTAACACCAACACTACAACTATCAACAACACCACCACTAACAACAACATCACCACTAACAACAACACCACCACTAACAACAACACTACCACTAACAACAACACTACCACTAATAACAACACTAGCACTAACAACAACACTACCACTAACAACAACACTATCACTAACAACAACACTACAACTAACAACAACACCATCACTAACAACAACACCACCACTAACAACAACACTACCACTAACAACAACACTACAACTAACAACAACACTACCACTAACAACACTACCACTAACAACAACACTATCACTAACAACAACATCACCACTAGCAACAACACCACCACTAACAACAACACTACCACTAACAACACTACACCTAACAACAACACTATCACTAACAACACTACCACTAACAACAACACTACCACTAACAACACTACAACTAACAACAACATTACCACTAACAACAACACCACCAATAACAACAACACTACAACTAACAACAACACTACCACTAATAACAACACTACCACTAACAACAACACTACCACTAACAACAACACCACCACTAACAACAACACTACCACTAACAACAACACTACCACTAACAACAACACCACTAACAACAACACTACCACTAACAACAACACTACCACTAACAACAACACCACTAACAACAACACTACCACTTACAACAACACCACTACCAACAACACTACCACTAACAACAACACTACAACTAACAACAACACTACCACTACCAACAACACTACCACTTACAACAACTCCACTACCAACAACACTACCACTAACATAACACCACTAACAACAACACTACCACTAACAACAACACTACCACTAACAACAACACCACTAACAACAACACTACCACTTACAACAACACCACTACCAACAACACTACCACTAACAACAACACTACAACTAACAACAACACTACCACTAACGAACAACACTACCACTAACAACAACACCACTAACAACAACACTACCACTAACAACAACACTACAACTAACAACAACACTGCAACTAACAACAACACTACCACTACCAACAACACTACCACTAACAACAACACCACTAACAACAACACTACCACTACCAACAACACTACCACTAACAACAACACTACTAACAACAACACTACCACTAACAACAACACTACCACTAACAACAATACTACCACTAACAACAACACTACCACTAACAACAACACCACTAACAACAACACTACCACTAACAACAACACTACCACTAACAACAACACTACCACTAACAACACTACCACTAACAACAACACCACCACTAACACCAACACTACAACTATCAACAACACCACCACTAACAACAACATCACCACTAACAACAACACCACCACTAACAACAACACTACCACTAACAACAACACTACCACTAGTAACAACACTAGCACTAACAACAACACTACCACTAACAACAACACTACCACTAACAACAACACCACTAACAACAACACTACCACTAACAACAACACTACCACTAACAACAACACTACCACTAACAACACTACCACTAACAACAACACCACCACTAACACCAACACTACAACTATCAACAACACCACCACTAACAACAACATCACCACTAACAACAACACCACCACTAACAACAACACTACCACTAACAACAACACTACCACTAATAACAACACTAGCACTAACAACAACACTACCACTAACAACAACACTATCACTAACAACAACACTACCACTAACAACAACACCATCACTAACAACAACACCACCACTAACAACAACACTACCACTAACAACAACACTACAACTAACAACAACACTACCACTAACAACACTACCACTAACAACAACACTACCACTAACTACAACACTACCATTAACAACAACACTACCACTAACAACAACATCACCACTAGCAACAACACCACCACTAACAACAACACTACCACTAACAACACTACACCTAACAACAACACTATCACTAACAACACTACCACTAACAACAACACTACCACTAACAACAACACTACCACTAACAACACTACAACTAACAACAACATTACCACTAACAACAACATCACCACTAACAACAACACTACAACTAACAACAACACTACCACTAATAACAACACTACCACTAACAACAACACTACCACTAACAACAACACCACCACAAAAACAACACTACCACTAACAACAACACTACCACTAACAACAACACCACTAACAACAACACTACCACTAACAACAACACTACCACTAACAACAACACCACTAACAACAACACTACCACTTACAACAACACCACTACCAACAACACTACCACTAACAACAACACTACAACTAACAACAACACTACCACTACCAACAACACTACCACTTACAACAACACCACTACCAACAACACTACCACTAACAACAACACCACTAACAACAACACTACCACTAACAATAACACTACCACTAACAACAACACCACTAACAACAACACTACCATTTACAACAACACCACTACCAACAACACCACCACTAACAACAACACTACAACTAACAACAACACTACCATTACCAACAACACTACCACTTACAACAACATCACTACCAACAACACTACCACTAACAACAACACCACTAACAACAACACTACCACTAACAACAACACTACCACTAACAACAACACTACAACTAACAACAACACTACTAATAACAACAACACTACCACTAACAACAACACTACAACTAACAACAACACTACCACTACCAACACTACAACTAACAACAACAACACCACTAACAACAACACTACCACTAACAACACTACCACTAACAACAACACTACCACTAACAACAACACTACCACTAACAACAACACTACCACTAAAAACAACACTAGCACTAACAACAACACTACCACTAACAACAACACCACCACTAACAACAACACTACAACTAACAACAACACCACCACTAACAACAACACTACCACTAACAACAACACCACCACTAACAACAACACCACCACTAACAACAACACTACAACTAACAACAACACCACCACTAACAACAACACTACAACTAACAACAACACCACCACTAACAACAACACTACAACTAACAACAACACCACCACTAACAACAACACTACCACTAACAACAACACCACCACTAACAACAACACTACCACTAACAACAACACTACCACTAACAACAACACCACCACTAACAACAACACCACCACAAACAACAACACTACAACTAACAACACTACAACTAACAACAACACTACCACTAACAACAACACTACCACTAACAACAACACTACAATTAACAACAACAACACCACTAACAACAACACTACCACTAACAACAACCCTACCACTAACAACAACACTACCACTAACAACAACACTACCACTAACAACAACAACACCACTAACAACAACACTACTACTAACAACAACACTACTACTAACAACAGCACTACCACTAACAACAACACTACCACTAACAACAACATCACCACTAACAACAACACCACTAACAACAACACTACTACTAACAACAACACTACTAATAACAACAACATCACCACTAACAACAACACCACTAACAACAACACTACAACTAACAACACTACAACTAACAACAACACTACCACTAACAACAACACTACCACTAACAACAACAACACCACTAACAACAACAACACTACCACTAACAACAACACTAGAACTAACAACAACAACACCACTAAGAACAACAGCACTAACAACAACAACACCACTACCAACCACACTACCACTAACAACACTACAACTAATAACAACACTACCACTAACAACATGACTACCACTAACAACACTACAACTAACAACAACACTACCACTAACAACAACACTACCACTAACAACAACACTACCACTAACAACAACACTACCACTAACAACAACACTACAACTAACAGCAACACTACCACTAACAACAAGACTACCACTAACATCAAGACTACCACTAACAACAACACTACCAATAACAACACTAACACTAACAACAACACTACCACTACCAACCACACTACCACTAACAACAACACTACCACTAACAACAACACTACCACTAACAACAACACTACCACTAACATCAACATTACCACTAACAACAACACTACCACTAACAACAACAACACAACTAACAACAACACTACCACTAACAACAACACTACAACTAACAACAACACTACCACTAACAACAACACTACCACTAACAACAACACTACCACTAACAACACAACCACTAACAACACTACCTCTAACAACAACACTACAACTAACAACAACACTACCACTAACAACAACACTACCACTAACGACAACACTACCACTAACAACAACATCACCACTAACAACAACACCACCACTAACAACAACACTACCACTAACAACAACATCACCACTAACAACAACACTACCACTAACAACAACACTACCACTAATAACAACACTACCACTAACAACAACACTACCACTAACAACAACACTACCACTAAAAACAACACTACCACTAATAACAACACTACCACTAACAACAACACTACCACTAACAACAACACTACCACTACCAACCACAATACCACTAACAACAACAACACCACTAACAACAACACTGCCACTAACAACAACCCTACAACTAACAACAACACTACCACTAACAACAACACTACCACTAACGACAACACTACCACTAACAACAACATCACCACTAACAACAACACCACCACTAACAACAACATCACCACTAACAACAACAGTACCACTAACAACAACACTACCACTAACAACAAAACTACCACTAACAACAACACTACAACTAACAACAACACTTCCACTAACAACAACACTACCACTAACAACAACACTACCACTAACAACAACACTACCACTACCAACAACACTACCACTAACAACAACACTACCACTACCAACAACACTACAACTAACAACAACACTACCACTAACAACAACACTACCACTAACGACAACACTACCACTAACGACAACACAACAACTAACAACAACACTACCACTAACAACAACACTACCACTAACAACAACACTACAACTAACAACAGCACTACCACTAACAACAACAATACCACTAACAACAACACTACCACTAACAACAACACTACCACTAACAACAACATCACCACTAACAACAACACCACTAACAACAACACTACTACTAACAACAACACTACTACTAACAACAACAGTACCACTAACAACAACACTACCACTAACAACAACAACACCACTAACAACAACAACACTAACAACAACACTACCCCTAACAACAACACTAGCACTAACAACAACAACACCACTAAGAACAACACCACTAACAACAACAACACCACTAACAACAACACTACCACTAACAATAACACTACCACTAACAACACTACAACTAATAACAACACTACCACTAACAACAACACTACCACTAACAACAACACTACGAATAACAACACCACAAACAACAACAATACAACTAACAACAACAACACCACTAACAACAAAACTACCACTAACAACAACACTACCACTAACAACACTACCACTAACAACAACACCACCACTAACAACAACACCACCACTAACAACAACACTACAACTAACAACAACACCACCACTAACAACAATACTACCACTAACAACAACACCACCACTAACAACAACACCACCACTAACAACAACACTACAACTAACAACAACACCACCACTAACAACAACACTACAACTAACAACAACACCACCACTAACAACAACACTACAACTAACAACAACACCACCACTAACAACAACACTACCACTAACAACAACACCACCACTAACAACAACACTACCACTAACAACAACACTACCACTAACAACAACACCACCACTAACAACAACACCACCACTAACAACAACACTACAACTAACAACACTACAACTAACAACAACACTACCACTAACAACAACACTACCACTAACAACAACACTACCATTAACAACAACAACACCACTAACAACAACACTACCACTAACAACAACACTACCACTAACAACAACACTACCACTAACAACAACACTACCACTAACAACAACAACACCACTAACAACAACACTACTACTAACAACAACACTACCACTAACAACAGCACTACCACTAACAACAACATCACCACTAACAACAACACCACTAACAACAACACTACTACTAACAACAACACTAATAATAACAACAACTTTACCACTAACAACAACACTACAACTAACAACAACACTACCACTAACAACAACAACACCACTAACAACAACAACACTACCACTAACAACAACACTAGCACTAACAACAACAACACCACTAAGAACAACAGCACTAACAACAACAACACCACTACCAACCACACTACCACTAACAACACTACAACTAATAACAACACTACCACTAACAACATCACTACCACTAACAACACTACAACTAACAACAACACTACCACTAACAACAACACTACCACTAACAACAACACTACCACTAACAACAACACTACCACTAACAACAACACTACAACTAACAACAACACTACCACTAACAACAAGACTACCACTAACATCAAGACTGCCACTAACAACAACACTACCAATAACAACACTAACACTAACAACAACACTACCACTACCAACCACACTACCACTAACAACAACACTACCACTAACAACAACACTACCACTAACAACAACACTACCACTAACATCAACATTACCACTAACAACAACACTACCACTAACAACAACAACACAACTAACAACAACACTACCACTAACAACAACACTACAACTAACAACAACACTACCACTAACAACAACACTACCACTAACAACAACACTACCACTAACAACACAACCACTAACAACACTACCTCTAACAACAACACTACAACTAACAACAACACTACCACTAACAACAACACTACCACTAACGACAACACTACCACTAACAACAACATCACCACTAACAACAACACCACCACTAACAACAACACTACCACTAACAACAACATCACCACTAACAACAACACTACCACTAACAACAACACTACCACTAATAACAACACTACCACTAACAACAACACTACCACTAACAACAACACTACCACTAAAAACAACACTACCACTAATAACAACACTACCACTAACAACAACACTACCACTAACAACAACACTACCACTACCAACCACACTACCACTAACAACAACAACACCACTAACAACAACACTGCCACTAACAACAACCCTACAACTAACAACAACACTACCACTAACAACAACACTACCACTAACGACAACACTACCACTAACAACAACATCACCACTAACAACAACACCACCACTAACAACAACACTACCACTAACAACAACATCACCACTAACAACAACAGTACCACTAACAACAACACTACCACTAACAACAAAACTACCACTAACAACAACACTACAACTAACAACAACACTTCCATTAACAACAACACTACCACTAACAACAACACTACCACTAACAACAAAACTACCACTACCAACAACACTACCACTAACAACAACACTACCACTACCAACAACACTACAACTAACAACAACACTACCACTAACAACAACACTACCACTAACGACAACACTACCACTAACGACAACACAACAACTAACAACAACACTACCACTAACAACAACACTACCACTAACAACAACACTACAACTAACAACAGCACTACCACTAACAACAACAATACCACTAACAACAACACTACCACTAACAACAACACTACCACTAACAACAACACTACCACTAACAACAACATCACCACTAACAACAACACCACTAACAACAACACTACTACTAACAACAACACTACTACTAACAACAACAGTACCACTAACAACAACACTACAACTAACAACAACACTACCACTAACAACAACAACACCACTAAGAACAACACCACTAACAACAACAACACCACTAACAACAACACTACCACTAACAATAACACTAGCACTAACAACAACAACACCACTAAGAACAACACCACTAACAACAACAACACCACTAACAACAACACTACCACTAACAATAACACTACCACTAACAACACTACAACTAATAACAACACTACCACTAACAACAACACTACCACTAACAACAACACTACGAATAACAACACCACAAACAACAACAATACAACTAACAACAACAACACCACTAACAACAAAACTACCACTAACAACAACACTACCACTAACAACACTACCACTAACAACAACACCACCACTAACACCAACAATACAACTATCAACAACACCACCACTAACAACAACATCACCACTAACAACAACACCACCACTAACTACAACAACACCACTAACAACACCACTTCCACTAACAACAACACTACCACTAACTACAACACTACCACTAACAACAACACTACCACTAACAACAACACCACCACTAACAACAACACTACAACTAACAACACTACAACTAACAACAACACTACCACTAACAACACTACCACTAACAACAACACTACCACTAACAACAACACTACCACTAACAACAACACTACCACTAACAACAACAACACCACTAACAACAACAATACTACTAACAACACTACTACTAACAACAGCACTACCACTAACAACAACACTACCACTAACAATAACACTACCACTAACAACAACACTACCACTAACAACAACATCACCACTAACAACAACACCACTAACAACAACACTACTACTAACAACAACACTACTACTAACAACAACAGTACCACTAACAACAACACTACAACTGACAACAACACTACAACTAACAACAACACTACCACTAACAACAACACTAGCACTAACAACAACAAAACCACTAAGAACAACACTACCACTAACAACAACAACACTACCACTAACAACAACACTACGAATAACAACAACAACACCACTAACAACAACACTACCACTAACAACAACACTACCACTAATAACAACACCACCACTAACAACAACACCACCACTAACAACAACACTAACACTAACAACACTACCACTAACAACAACACTACCACTACCAACCACACTACCACTAACAACAAAACTACCACTAACAACAACACTACCACTAACAACAACACTACCACTAACATCACACTACCACTAACAACAACACTACCACTAACAACAACACTACCACTAACAACAACACTACGAATAACAACAACAACACCACTAACAACAAAACTACTACTAACAACCACACTACTAATAACAACAACACTACCACTAACAACAACACTACAACTAACAACAACACTACCACTACCAACACTACAACTAACAACAACAACAGCACTAACAACAACACTACCACTAACAACACTACCACTAACAACAACACTAGCACTAACAACAACACTACCACTAACAACAACACTACCACTAACAACAACACTACCACTAACAACAGCACTACCACTAACAACAACACTACCAATAACAACAACACTACCACTAACAACAACACTGACAATAACAACAACACGACCACTAATAACAACAACACAACTAACTACAACACTACCACTAACAACAACACTACCACTAATAACAACACTAGCACTAACAACAACACTACCACTAACAACAACACTACCACTAACAACAACAACACTTAACAACAACACTACCACTAACAACAACACTACCACTAACAACAACACTACCACTAACAACACTACCACTACCAACAACAACACAACTAACAACAACACTACCACTAACAACAACACTACAACTAACAACAACACTACCACTAACAACAACACTACCACTAACAACAACATCACCACTAACACCAACACTACAGCTATCAACAACACCACCACTAACAACAATATCACCACTAACAACAACACCACCACTAACAACAACACTACCACTATCAACAACACTACCACTAACTACAACACTACCACTAACAACAACACTACCACTAACAACATCACCACCACTAACAACAACACTACAACTAACAACACTACAACTAACAACAACACTACCACTAACAACACTACCACTAACAACAACACTACCACTAACAACAACAACACCACTAACAACAACACTACTACTAACAACAACACTACTACTAACAACAACACTACCACTAACAACACTACCACTAACAACAACACTACCACTAACAACAACACTACCACTAACAACAACATCACCACTAACAACAACACCACTAACAACAACACTACTACTAACAACAACACTACCACTAACAACAACATCACCACTAACAACAACACCACTAACAACAACACTACTACTAACAACAACACTACTACTAACAACAACAGTACCACTAACAACAACACTACAGCTGACAACAACACTACCACTAACAACAAAACTACCACTAACAACAACAACACCACTAACAACAACAACACCACTAACAACAACAACACTAACAACAACACTACCACTAACAACAACACTACCACTAACAACAACACCACTAACAACAACACTAACACTAACAACAACACTACCACTAACAACAACACTACCACTAACAACAACACTACCACTAACAACAACACTACCACTAACAACACTACCACTAACAATAACACTACCACTAACAACACTACCACTAACAACAACACTACCACTAACAACAACACCACCACTAACACCAACACTACAACTATCAACAACACCACCACTAACAACAATATCACCACTAACAACAACACAACCACTAACAACAACACTACCACTAACAACAACACTACCACTAACTACAACACTACCACTAACAACAACACTACCACTAACAAAAACACCACCACTAACAACAACACTACAACTAACAACACTACAACTAACAACACTACCACTAACAACAACACTACCACTAACAACAACACTGCCACTAACAACAACACTACCACTAACAACAACAACACCACTAACAACAACACTACTACTAACAACAACAATACTACTAACAACAGCACTACCACTAACAACAACACTACCACTAACAACAACACTACCACTAACAACAACATCACCACTAACAACAACACCACTAACAACAACACTACTACTAACAACAACACTACCACTAACAACAACAGTACCACTAACAACAACACCACTAACAACACTACCACTAACAACAACACCACCACTAACAACATCACTACTACTAACAACAACACTACCACTAACAACAACACCACCACTAACAACAACAGTACCACTAACAACAACACCACTAACAACAACACTACTACTAACAACAACACTACCACTAACAACAACACCACCACTAACAACAACAGTACCACTAACAACAACACCACTAACAACACTACCACTAACAACAACACCACCACTAACAACAACACTACTACTAACAACAACACTACCACTAACAACAACACCACCACTAACAACAACAGTACCACTAACAACAACACCACTAACAACAACACTACTACTAACAACAACACTACCACTAACAACAACAGTACCACTAACAACACCACCACTAACAACAACAGTACCACTAACAACAACACCACTAACAACAACACTACTACTAACAACAACACTACCACTAACAACCACACCACCACTAACAACAACAGTACCACTAACAACAACACCACTAACAACAACACTACTACAACAACAACACTACCACTAACAACAACAATGCCACTAACAACAACACCACTAACAACACCACCATTAACAACAACAGTACCACTAACAACAACACCACTAACAACAACACTACTACTAACAACAGCACTACCACTAACAACAACACCAATAACAACCACACTACCACTAACAACAACAGTACCACTAACAACAACACCAATAACAACCACACTACCACTAACAACAATACTACCACTAACAACAACACTACCACTAACAACAACACTACCACTAACAACAACACTACCACTACCAACCACAATACCAATAACAACCACACTACCACTAACAACAACACTACCACTAACAACAACACCACTAACAACAACACCACCACTAACAACAACACTACCACTAACAACAACACTACAACTAACAACAACACTACCACTACCAACAACACTACCACTAACAACAACACTACCACTAACAACAACACCACCACTAACAACAACACTACCACTAACAACAACAACACCACTAACAAAAACAACACTAACAACAACACTACCACTAACAACAACACTAGCACTAACAACAACAACACCACTAAGAACAACAGCACTAACAACAACAACACCACTAACAACAACACTACCACTAACAACAACACTACCACTAACAACAACACTACCACTAACAACAACAGTACCACTAACAACACTACAACTATCAACACACTACCTCTAACAACAACACTACCACTAATAACAACACTACTACTAACAACAACACTACAACTAACAACAACACTACAACTAACAACAACACTACCACTAACAACAACACTACCGCTAACAACAACACTACCACTAACAACACTACCACTAACAACAACACTACCACTAACAACAACACTACCACTAATAACAACACTACCACTAACGACAACACTACCACTAACAACCACACTACCACTACCAACCACACTACCACTAACAACAACAACACCAATAACAACAACACTACCACTAACAACAACACTACAACTACCAACAACACTACCACTAACAACAACACTACCACTAACAACAACACTACCACTACCAACAACATCACCACTAACAACAACACCACCACTAACAACAACACTACCACTAACAACAACATCACCACTAACAACAGCACTACCACTAACAACAACACTACCACTAACAACAACACTACAACTAACAAAAACACTACAAGTAACAACAACACTACCACTAACAACAACACTACCACTAACAACAACACTACCACTAATAACAACACTACCACTAACAACAACACTACCACTAACAACAACACCACCACTAACAACAACAGTACCACTAACAACAACACCACTAACAATACTACCACTAACAACAACACCACCACTAACAACAACACTACTACTAACAACAACACTACCACTAACAACAACACCACCACTAACAACAACAGTACCACTAACAACAACACCACTAACAACAACACTACTACTAACAACAACACTACCACTAACAACAACAGTACCACTAACAACAACACCACTAACAACACCACCACTAACAACAACAGTACCACTAACAACAACACCACTAACAACAACACTACTACTAACAACAACACTACCACTAACAACCACACCACCACTAACAACAACAGTACCACTAACAACAACACCACTAACAACAACACTACTACTAACAACAACACTACCACTAACAGCAACACCACTAACAACACCACCACTAACAACAACAGTACCACTAACAACAACACCACTAACAACAACACTACTACTAACAACAACACTACCACTAACAACCACACCACCACTAACAACAACAGTACCACTAACAACAACACCACTAACAACAACACTACTACAACAACAACACTACCACTAACAACAACAGTACCACTAACAACAACACCACTGACAACACCACCATTAACAACAACAGTACCACTAACAACAACACCACTAACAACAACACTACTACTAACAACAACACTACCACTAACAACAACACCAATAACAACCACACTACCACTAACAACAACAGTACCACTAACAACAACACCAATAACAACCACACTACCACTAACAACAATACTACCACTAACAACAACACTACCACTAACAACAACACTACCACTACCAACCACAATACCAATAACAACCACACTACCACTAACAACAACAGTACCAGTAACAACAACACCACTAACAACAACACCACCACTAACAACAACACAACACTACCACTAACAACAACACTACAACTAACAACAACACTACCACTACCAACAACACTACCACTAACAACAACACTACCACTAACAACAACACCACCACTAACAACAACACTACCACTAACAACAACAACACCACTAACAAAAACAACACTAACAACAACACTACCACTAACAACAACACCACTAAGAACAACAGCACTAACAACAACAACACCACTAACAACAACACTACCACTAACAACAACACTACCACTAACAACAACACTACCACTAACAACAACAGTACCACTAACAACACTACAACTATCAACACACTACCTCTAACAACAACACTACCACTAATAACAACAATACTACTAACAACAACACTACAACTAACAACAACACTACAACTAACAACAACACTACCACTAACAACAACACTACCGCTAACAACAACACTACCACTAACAACACTACCACTAACAACAACACTACCACTAACAACAACACTACCACTAATAACAACACTACCACTAACGACAACACTACCACTAACAACAACACTACCACTACCAACCACAATACCACTAACAACAACAACACCACTAACAACAACACTACCACTAACAACAACACTACAACTACCAACAACACTACCACTAACAACAACACTACCACTAACAACAACACTACCACTAACAACAACATCACCACTAACAACAACACCACCACTAACAACAACACTACCACTAACAACAACATCACCACTAACAACAGCACTACCACTAACAACAACACTACCACTAACAACAACACTACAACTAACAACAACACTACAAGTAACAACACCACTACCACTAACAACAACACTACCACTAACAACAACACTACCACTAATAACAACACTACCACTAACAACAACACTACCACTAACAACAACACGACCACTAACAACACTACCACTAACAACAACACTACCACTAACAACAACACTACCACTGACAACAACACTAGCACTAACAACAACAACACCACTAAGAACAACACCACTAACAACAACACTACCACTAACAACAACACTACCACTAATAACAACACCACCACTAACAACAACACCACCACTAACAACAACACTACCACTAACAACACTACCACTAACAACAACACTACCACTAACAACAACACTACAACTAACAACAACACTACCGCTAACAACAAGACTACCACTAACAACAAAACTACCACTAACAACAACACTACTAATAACAACACTAACACTAACAACAACACTACCACTAACAACAACAATACAACTAACAACAACACTACCACTAACAACAACACTACCACTAACAACAACACTACAACTAACAACAACACTACCACTCATAACAACACTACCACTAACAACAACACTACCACTAACAACAACACTACCACTAACAACAACACTACAACTAACAACAACACTACCACTAATAACAACACTACCACTAACAACAACTCTACCACTAACAACAACAATACAACGAACAACAACACTACCACTAACAACAACACTACCACTAACAACAACACTACCACTAACAACAACACTACCACTAATAACAACACTACTACTAACAACAACACTACCACTAACATCAACACTACCACTAACAACAACACTACCACTAACAACAACACTACCACTAACAACAACACTACCACTAACAACAACACTACCACTAACAACAACAACACAACTAACAACAACACTACCACTAACAACAACAATACAACTACCAACAACACTACCACTAACAACAACACTACCACTAACAAAAACAATACAACTAACAACAACACCACCACTAACAACAACACTACCACTAACAACAACACTACCACTAATAACAACACTACCACTAACAACAACACTACCACTAACAACAACACCACTAACAACAACACTAACTAACAACAACACTACCACTAATAACAACACTACCACTAACAACAACACCACTAACAACAACACTACCACTAACAACAACACTATCACTAACAACAACACTACCACTAACAACAACACTACCACTAACAACAACACTACCACTAACAACATCACCACTAACAACAACAGTACCACTAACAACAACACTACCACTAACACCAACGCTACCACTAACAACAACACTACAACTAACAACAACACTACCACTAACAACAACACTACCACTAACAACAACACTACCACTAACAACAACACTACCACTAACAACAACACTACATCTAACAACAACACTACCACTAACAACAACACTACATCTAACAACAACACTACCACTAACAACAACACTACAACTAACAACAACACTACCACTAACAACAACACTAGTACTAACAACAACACTACAACTAACAACAACGCTACCACTAACAACAACACTACCACTAACAACAAAACTACCACTAACAACAACATTACAACTAACAACAACACTACAACTATCAACAACACCACCTCTAACAACAACACTACAACTAACAACAACACTACCACTAACAACAACACTACCACTAACAACACTACAACTAACAACAACACTACCACTAACAACAACACTACCACTAACAACAACATCACCACTAACAACACTACCACTAACAACAACACCACCACTAACAACAACACTACTACTAACAACACTAACACTAACAACATCACCACTAACAACACCACCACCACTAACAACAACACTACCACTAACAACAACACTACCACTAACAACAACACTACCACTAACAACAACACTACCACTAATAACAACACTACCACTAACAACAACACTACCACTATCAATAACACTACCACTAACAACAACACTACCACTAACAACAACACTACCACTAACAACAACACGACCACTAACAACACTACCACTAACAACAACACTACCACTAACAACAACACTACCACTGACAACAACACTACCACATACAACAACACTACCACTACCAACAACACTACCACTAACAACAACAACACAACTAACAAAAACACTGCCAATAACAACAACACTACTACTAACAACAACAACACAACTAACAACAACACTACCACTAACAACAACACTACCACTAATAACAACACTATCACTAACAACAACACTACCATTAACAACAACACTACCACTACCAACAACACTACCACTAACAACAACAACACAACTAACAAAAACACTACCACTAACAACAACACTACCACTAACAACAACATCACCACTAACAACAACACTACCACTAACAACAACACTACCACTAACTACAACACTACCACTAACAACAACACCACTAACAGCAACACTACCACCAACAACAACACTACCACTAACAACAACACTACCACTAACAACAACACTACCACTAACAACAACACTACCACTAACAACAACACTACAACTAACAACAACACTACAACTAACAACAACACCACTAACAACAACACTACCACTAACAACAACACTACCACTAACAACAACACTACCACTAACAACAACACTACCACTAACAACAACACTACCACTAACAACAACACTACCACTAATAACAACACTACCACTAACAACAAACACTACCACTAACAACAACACTACCACTAACAACAACACTACCACTAACAACAACACTACCACTAACAACAACACTACCACTAACAACAACACTACCACTAACAACAACACTACCACTAACAACAACACTACCACTAACAGCAACACTACCACTAACAACAACACTACCACTAACAACAACACTACCACTAACAACAACACTACCACTAATAACAATACTACCACTAACAACAAACACTACCACTAACAACAACACTACCACTAACAACAACACTACCACTAACAACAACACTACCACTAACAACAACACTACCACTAATAACAACACTACCACTAACAACAACACCACTAACAACAACACTACCACTAACAACAACACTATCACTAACAACAACACTACCACTAACAACAACACTACAACTAACAACAACACTACCACTAACAACAACACTACCACTAACAACAACAGTACCACTAACAACACTACAACTATCAACACGCTACCTCTAACAACAACACTACCACTAATAACAACAATACTACTAACAACAACACTACAACTAACAACAACACTACAACTAACAACAACACTACCGCTAACAACAACACTACCACTAACAACACTACCACTAACAACAACACTACCACTAACAACAACACTACCACTAATAACAACACTACCACTAACGACAACACTACCACTAACAACAACACTACCACTACCAACCACACTACCACTAACAACAACAACACCACTAACAACAACACTACCACTAACAACAACACTACAACTACCAACAACACTACCACTAACAACAACACTACCACTAACAACAACACTACCACTAACAACAACATCACCACTAACAACAACACCACCACTAACAACAACACTACCACTAACAACAACATCACCACTAACAACAGCACTACCACTAACAACAACACTACCACTAACAACAACACTACAACTAACAACAACACTACAAGTAACAACAACACTACCACTAACAACAACACTACCACTAACAACAACACTACCACTAATAACAACACTACCACTAACAACAACACTACCACTAACAACAACACTACCACTAACGACAACACTACCACTAACGACAACACTACAACTAACAACAACACTACCACTAATAACAACACTACCACTAACAACAACACTACCACTAACAACAACACCACTAACTACAACACTACTACTAACAACAACACTACTACTAACAACAACAGTACCTCTAACAACAACACTACAACTAACAACAACACTACCACTAACAACAACACTACCACTAACAACAACAACACCACTAACAACAACAACACTAACAACAACACTACCACTAACAACAACACTAGCACTAACAACAACAACACCACTAAGAACAACACCACTAACAACAACAACACCACTAACAACAACACTACCACTAACAACAACACTACCACAAACAACACTACAACTAATAACAACACTACCACTAACAACAACACTACCACTAACAACAACACTACGAATAACAACAACAACACCACTAACAACAACACTACCACTAACAACAACACTACCACTAATAACAACACCACCACTAACAACAGCACCACCACTAACAACAACACTACCACTAACAACACTACCACTAACAACAACACTACCACTAACAACAACACTACAACTAACAACAACACTACCGCTAACAACAAGACTACCACTAACAACAAAACTACCACTAACAACAACACTACTAATAACAACACTAACACTAACAACAACACTACCACTAACAACAACAATACAACTAACAACAACACTACCACTAACAACAACACTACCACTAACAACAACACTACAACTAACAACAACACTACCACTCATAACAACACTACCACTAACAACAACACTACCACTAACAACAACACTACCACTAACAACAACACTACAACTAACAACAACACTACCACTAATAACAACACTACCACTAACAACAACTCTACCACTAACAACAACAATACAACTAACAACAACACTACCACTAACAACAACACTACCACTAACAACAACACTACCACTAACAACAACACTACCACTAATAACAACACTACCACTAACAACAACACTACCACTAACATCAACACTACCACTAACAACAACACTACCACTAACAACAACACTACCACTAACAACAACACTACCACTAACATCAACACTACCACTAACAACAACACTACCACTAACAACAACAACACAACTAACAACAACACTACCACTAACAACAACAATACAACTACCAACAACACTACCACTAACAACAACACTACCACTAACAACAACACTACCACTAACAAAAACAATACAACTAACAACAACACCACCACTAACAACAACACTACAACTAACAACAACACTACCACTAATAACAACACTACCACTAACAACAACACTACCACTAACAACAACACCACTAACAACAACACTACGACTAACAACAACACTACCACTAATAACAACACTACCACTAACAACAACACCACTAACAACAACACTACCACTAACAACAACACTATCACTAACAACAAAACTACCACTAACAACAACACTACCACTAACAACAACACTACCACTAACAACATCACCACTAACAACAACAGTACCACTAACAACAACACTACCACTAACACCAACACTACCACTAACAACAACACTACAACTAACAACAACACTACCACTAACAACAACACTACCACTAACAACAACACTACCACTAACAACAACACTACCACTAAAACAACACTACATCTAACAACAACACTACCACTAACAACAACACTACATCTAACAACAACACTACCACTAACAACAACACTACAACTAACAACAACACTACCACTAACAACAACACTAGTACTAACAACAACACTACAACTCACAACAACGCTACCACTAACAACAACACTACCACTAACAACAAAACTACCACTAACAACAACATTACAACTAACAACAACACTACAACTATCAACAACACCACATCTAACAACAACACTACAACTAACAACAACACTACCACTAACAACAACACTACCACTAACAACACTACAACTAACAACAACACTACCACTAACAACAACACTACCACTAACAACAACACAACCACTAACAACAACATCACCACTAACAACACTACCACTAACAACAACACCACCACTAACAACAACACTACTACTAACAACACTAACACTAACAACATCACCACTAACAACACCACCACCACTAACAACAACACTACCACTAACAACAACACTACCACTAACAACAACACTACCACTAATAACAACACTACCACTAACAACAACACTACCACTATCAATAACACTACCACTAACAACAACACTACCACTAACAACAACACTACCACTAACAACAACACTACCACTAACAACACTACCACTAACAACAACACTACCACTAACAACAACACTACCACTGACAACAACACTACCACATACAACAACACTACCACTACCAACAACACTACCACTAACAACAACAACACAACTAACAAAAACACTGCCAATAACAACAACACTACCACTAACAACAACAACACAACTAACAACAACACTACCACTAACAACAACACTACCACTAATAACAACACTATCACTAACAACAACACTACCATTAACAACAACACTACCACTACCAACAACACTACCACTAACAACAACAACACAACTAACAAAAACACTACCACTAACAACAACACTACCACTAACAACAACATCACCACTAACAACAACACTACCACTAACAACAACACTACCACTAACTACAACACTACCACTAAGAACAACACCACTAACAGCAACACTACCACCAACAACAACACTACCACTAACAACAACACTACCACTAACAACAACACTACCACTAACAACAACACTACCACTAACAACAACACTACAACTAACAACAACACTACAACTAACAACAACACCACTAACAACAACACTACCACTAACAACAACACTACGACTAACAACAACACTACCACTAACAACAACACTACCACTAACAACAACACTACCACTAACAACAACACTACCACTAATAACAACACTACCACTAACAACAAACACTACCACTAACAACAACACTACCACTAACAACAACACTACCACTAACAACAACACTACCACTAACAACAACACTACCACTAACAGCAACACTACCACTAACAGCCACACTACCACTAACAACAACACTACCACTAACAACAACACTACCACTAACAACAACACTACCACTAACAACAAACACTACCACTAACAACAACACTACCACTAACAACAACAGTACCACTAACAACACTACAACTATCAACACACTACCTCTAACAACAACACTACCACTAATAACAACACTACCACTAACAACAACACTACCACTAACAACACTACCACTAACAACACTACCACTAACAACAACACTACCACTAACAACAACACTACCACTACCAACAACAACACTACCACTAACAACAACACTACCACTAACAACACTACAACTAACAACCACACTACCACTAACAACACTACAACTATCAACAACACTACCACTAACAAAAACACAACCACTAACAACAACACTACCACTAACAACAACACTACCACTAACAACAACACTACAACTAACAACAACACTACCACTAACAACAACACTACCACTAACAACAACACTACCACTAACAACAACAGTACCACTAACAACACTACAACTATCAACACATTACCTCTAACAACAACACTACCACTAATAACAACACTACCACTAACAACAACACTACCACTAACAACACTACCACTAACAACACTACCACTAACAACAACACTACCACTAACAACAACACTACCACTACCAACAACAACACTACCACTAACAACAACACTACCACTAACAACACTACAACTAACAACCACACTACCACTAACAACACTACAACTATCAACAACACTACCACTAACAAAAACACAACCACTAACAACAACACTACCACTAACAACAACACTACCACTAACAACACTACCACTAACAACACTACCACTAACAACAACACTACCACTAACAACAACACTACCACTACCAACAACAACACTACCACTAACAACAACACTACCACTAACAACACTACAACTAACAACCACACTACCACTAACAACACTACAACTATCAACAACACTACCACTAACAAAAACACAACCACTAACAACAACACTACCACTAACAACAACACTACAACTAACAACAACACTACCACTAACAACAACACTACCACTAACAACAACACTACCACTAACAACAACAGTACCACTAACAACACTACAACTATCAACACACTACCTCTAACAACAACACTACCACTAATAACAACACTACCACTAACAACAACACTACCACTAACAACACTACCACTAACAACAACACTACCACTAATAACAACACTATCACTAACAACAACACTACCATTAACAACAACACTACCACTACCAACAACACTACCACTAACAACAACAACACAACTAACAAAAACACTACCACTAACAACAACACTACCACTAACAACAACATCACCACTAACAACAACACTACCACTAACAACAACACTACCACTAACTACAACACTACCACTAACAACAACACCACTAACAACAACACTACCACTAACAACAACAGTACCACTAACAACACTACAACTATCAACACACTACCTCTAACAACAACACTACCACTAATAACAACACTACCACTAACAACAACACTACCACTAACAACACTACCACTAACAACACTACCACTAACAACAACACTACCACTAACAACAACACTACCACTACCAACAACAACACTACCACTAACAACAACACTACCACTAACAACACTACAACTAACAACCACACTACCACTAACAACACTACAACTATCAACAACACTACCACTAACAAAAACACAACCACTAACAACAACACTACCACTAACAACAACACTACCACTAACAACACTACCACTAACAACGCTACCACTAACAACAACACTACCACTAACAACAACACTACCACTACCAACAACACTACCACTAACAACAACACTACCACTAACAACAACACTACCACTAACAGCAACACTACCACTAACAGCAACACTACCACTAACAACAACACTACCACTAACAACAACACTACCACTAACAACAACACTACCACTAATAACAATACTACCACTAACAACAAACACTACCACTAACAACAACACTACCACTAACAACAATACTACCACTAACAACAACACTACCACTAACAACAACACTACCACTAACAACAACACTACCACTAACAACACTACAACTAACAACCACACTACCACTAACAACACTACAACTATCAACAACACTACCACTAACAAAAACACAACCACTAACAACAACACTACCACTAACAACAACACTACAACTAACAACAACACTACCACTAACAACAACACTACCACTAACAACAACACTACCACTAACAACAACAGTACCACTAACAACACTACAACTATCAACACACTACCTCTAACAACAACACTACCACTAATAACAACACTACCACTAACAACACTACCACTAACAACACTACCACTAACAACAACACTACCACTAACAACAACACTACCACTACCAACAACAACACTACCACTAACAACAACACTACCACTAACAACAACACTACCACTAACAACAACAGTACCACTAACAACACTACAACTATCAACACACTACCTCTAACAACAACACTACCACTAATAACAACACTACCACTAACAACAACACTACCACTAACAACACTACCACTAACAACACTACCACTAACAACAACACTACCACTAACAACAACACTACCACTACCAACAACAGCACTACCACTAACAACAACACTACCACTAACAACACTACAACTAACAACCACACTACCACTAACAACACTACAACTATCAACAACACTACCACTAACAAAAACACAACCACTAACAACAACACTACCACTAACAACAACACTACCACTAACAACACTACCACTAACAACACTACCACTAACAACAACACTACCACTAACAACAACACTACCACTACCAACAACAACACTACCACTAACAACAACACTACCACTAACAACACTACAACTAACAACCACACTACCACTAACAACACTACAACTATCAACAACACTACCACTAACAAAAACACAACCACTAACAACAACACTACCACTAACAACAACACTACAACTAACAACAACACTACCACTAACAACAACACTACCACTAACAACAACACTACCACTAACAACAACAGTACCACTAACAACACTACAACTATCAACACACTACCTCTAACAACAACACTACCACTAATAACAACACTACCACTAACAACAACACTACCACTAACAACACTACCACTAACAACACTACCACTAACAACAACACTACCACTAACAACAACACTACCACTACCAACAACAACACTACCACTAACAACAACACTACCACTAACAACACTACAACTAACAACCACACTACCACTAACAACACTACAACTATCAACAACACTACCACTAACAAAAACACAACCACTAACAACAACACTACCACTAACAACAACACTACCACTAACAACAACACAACCACTAACAACAACACTACCACTAACAACAACACTACCACTAACAACACTACAACTAACAACCACACTACCACTAACAACACTACAACTATCAACAACACTACCACTAACAAAAACACAACCACTAACAACAACACTACCACTAACAACAACACTACCACTAACAACAACATTACAACTAACAACAACACTACAACTATCAACAACACCACCTCTAACAACAACACTACAACTAACAACAACACTACCACTAACAACAACACTACCACTAACAACACTACAACTAACAACAACACTACCACTAACAACAACACTACCACTAACAACAACACAACCACTAACAACAACATCACCACTAACAACACTACCACTAACAACAACACCACCACTAACAACAACACTACTACTAACAACACTAACACTAACAACATCACCACTAACAACACCACCACCACTAACAACAACACTACCACTAACAACAACACTACCACTAACAACAACACTACCACTAATAACAACACTACCACTAACAACAACACTACCACTATCAATAACACTACCACTAACAACAACACTACCACTAACAACAACACTACCACTAACAACAACACTACCACTAACAACACTACCACTAACAACAACACTACCACTAACAACAACACTACCACTGACAACAACACTACCACATACAACAACACTACCACTACCAACAACACTACCACTAACAACAACAACACAACTAACAAAAACACTGCCAATAACAACAACACTACCACTAACAACAACAACACAACTAACAACAACACTACCACTAACAACAACACTACCACTAATAACAACACTATCACTAACAACAACACTACCATTAACAACAACACTACCACTACCAACAACACTACCACTAACAACAACAACACAACTAACAAAAACACTACCACTAACAACAACACTACCACTAACAACAACATCACCACTAACAACAACACTACCACTAACAACAACACTACCACTAACTACAACACTACCACTAACAACAACACCACTAACAGCAACACTACCACCAACAACAACACTACCACTAACAACAACACTACCACTAACAACAACACTACCACTAACAACAACACTACCACTAACAACAACACTACAACTAACAACAACACTACAACTAACAACAACACTACCACTAACAACAACACTACCACTAACAACAACACTACCACTAACAACAACACTACCACTAACAACAACACTACCACTAATAACAACACTACCACTAACAACAAACACTACCACTAACAACAACACTACCACTAACAACAACACTACCACTAACAACAACACTACCACTAACAACAACACTACCACTAACAACAACACTACCACTAACAACAACACTACCACTAACAGCAACACTACCACTAACAGCAACACTACCACTAACAACAACACTACCACTAACAACAACACTACCACTAACAACAACACTACCACTAACAACAAACACTACCACTAACAACAACACTACCACTAACAACAACACTACCACTAACAACAACACTACCACTAATAACAACACTACCACTAACAACAACACCACTAACAACAACACTACCACTAACAACAACACTATCACTAACAACAACACTACCACTAACAACAACACTACAACTAACAACAACACTACCACTAACAACAACACTACCACTAACAACAACACTACCACTAACAACAACAGTACCACTAACAACACTACAACTATCAACACACTACCTCTAACAACAACACTACCACTAATAACAACACTACCACTAACAACAACACTACCACTAACAACACTACCACTAACAACACTACCACTAACAACAACACTACCACTAACAACAACACTACCACTACCAACAACAACACTACCACTAACAACAACACTACCACTAACAACACTACAACTAACAACCACACTACCACTAACAACACTACAACTATCAACAACACTACCACTAACAAAAACACAACCACTAACAACAACACTACCACTAACAACAACACTACCACTAACAACAACACAACCACTAACAACAACACTACCACTAACAACAACACTACCACTAACAACACTACAACTAACAACCACACTACCACTAACAACACTACAACTATCAACAACACTACCACTAACAAAAACACAACCACTAACAACAACACTACCACTAACAACAACACTACCACTAACAACAACACTACCACTAACAACAACAACAACACTAACAACAACACTACCAATAACAACAACACCAATAACAACAAGACTACAACTAACAACAACACTACCACTAACAACAACACTACCACTAACAACAACACTATCACTAACAACAACACTACCAATAACAAGAAGACTACCACTAACAACAACAACAACACTAACAACAACACTACCAATAACAACAACACCAATAACAACAAGACTACAACTAACAACAACACCACTAACAAGAACAACACCAATAACAACAACACTACCAATAACAACAAGAACAAAATAAACAACAATAAACAAAAATACAGCTAGCACCACCAATATCACTAACCCCAACAATACCACCGACACCACCACCACTAGCACTACCAATACCACCACCACCACCATCAGCAGCACCAATACCACCACCACCAACAACAAAAACACCAATATCTACGCTACCAACACTACCAACACCACCACCACTAGCACCACCAATACCACCATGACCTGCACCACTACCATCACTACCACTACTAACAACAACACCACTACCACCACTACCACCACTACCACCACTACCACCAACACCACTAATACCACTACCACCAACACCACTAACACCACCAGCACCAGTTCCATCAACACCAACAGCACCAGTTTGAACACCATCACTACCAGCAACACCAATACCA